>JBBGZY010000672.1:3827500-4380542 GCA_037952925.1 Lithobates clamitans | reverse complement strand
GTTTATGTGTTAGTCTCGGCCAAACATTGATTTGCTTGGTAATCCCGGACGAGCCCCCACATGTAGCGCTTACCCCCAAAGGAGCGGCTGAATATTTATTATATCCGTAATTCACGTTTACTACCTAACCCTTGCAGCCCATAGATTTAAAAGTCACATTCCTTAATGCTTTTTCTTAATGCTTTATTCATCAACATAAACTGGGATGGGAGAAGGACCTTCTTTGAGATGCTCTTGGGTTCATTTCTGATCTTTCCTTTGTTTCACTGGCAAAGACTCATAACATTGCGGGTGACAGTGATTCAAACTGGATGATTAATTTGTCAGTGAAGATGGAAGTAGATTTTTTTTGATAGAGAATAAAGAATAAAGAGTCACTCTGAATAACGTCTTTATCTGCAGAACTTTTAAGAACAGTCTGTATCTCTATATATGTGCTCGTAGCTTCACCGCTACCACTACTTCCCATCCGCATGGTACTTCCAAGTTGAGCTAAACAGAGTCACTCTGAATGACCTCTCCCGCTTGACTGATTGGTAATCCCGGGACTCTCATATAAAAGCGGGGTCACATGGTGTCCGGGGAGTTTTTGAGTTCAAGTCCAGTCCTGCTCTGAGGAGCGAGAAAGCCAGCCTGGTTTCCCAGGAGGAAGGTGGAGGTTTTTACACTCTGGGGAGCCAACGGGACTTCACCTTAGCGAGAAGGGTGGAGAATTGGTCCTCATGGAGGAACAGACGACATCTTACAGCATGTAGTCGCTGATGTCGTTGGCTGCTCCTGCGGTGAGGGGAGCGGGCCACAAAGGAGAAGAGGAACTAAGAATCATTGCGGGAGAAGTAGAGACAAGCTGAAGGAAACTGGATGATCGATTGCTTAGGAGCGACACACGGGCTATTGATCAAGTGAGTGAAAAGCTCCGGGAGGGGTACTGTCCAGAGGCTGAGGGATGTTGGTACACAAGTCAGCAAGACAGGTGGTTGTGTCCTGTGACTTTGGGTTCAGCATTGCCCCGGGATACCAATCAGTCAAGCGGGAGAGGTCATTCAGAGTGACTCTTTTTAGCTCAACTTGGAAGTACCATGCGGATGGGAAGTAGTGGTAAAAAGGTAGCCGTGAAGCTGCGAGCACATATATAGAGATACAGACTGTTCTTAAAAGTTCTGCAGATAAAGACGGTATTCAGAATGACTCTTTATTGTTTATTCTCTATAAAAAAAAATCTAATTCCATCTTCACTGACAAATTAATCATCCAGTTTTGAATCACTGTCACCCGCAATGTTATGAGTCTTTGCCAGTGAAACAAAGGAAAGATCAGAAATCAACCGAAGAGCATCTCATAGAAGGTCCTTCTCCCATCCCAGTTTATGTTGATAAATAAAGCATTAAGAAAAAGCATTAACCACTTCAGCCCCGGAAGGATTTACCCCCTTCCTGACCAGAGAACTTTTTACAATTTGGCACTGCGTCGCTTTAACTGCTAATTGCGCGGTCATGCAATGCTGTACCCAAACGAAATTTGCGTCCTTTTCTTCCCACAAATAGAGCTTTCTTTTGATGTTATTTTATCACCTCTGCCGTTTTTATGTTTTGCGCTATACACGGAAAAATACCGAAAATTTTGAAAAAAAATGATATTTTCTACTTTTTGTTCTAAAAAAAATCCAATAAACTCAATTTTAGTCATACATTTAGGCCAAAATGTATTCGGCCACATGTCTTTGGTAAAAAAAATGTCAATAAGTGTATATTTATTGGTTTGTGCAAAAGTTATAGAGCCTACAAACTAGGGTACATTTTCTGGAATTTACACAGCCTTTAATTTATGACTGCCTATGTCGTTTCTTGAGGTGCTAAAATGGCAGGGCAGTACAAAACCCCCACAAATGACCCCATTTTGGAAAGTAGACACCCCAAGGAAATTGCTGAGAAGCATGTTGAGCCCATTGAATATTCATTTTTTTTGTCCCAAGTGATTGAATAATGACAAAAAAAAAAAAAAATTACAAAAAGTTGTCACTAAATGATATATTGCTCACACAGGCCATGGGCATATGTGGAATTGCACCCCAAAATACATTTAGCTGCTTCTCCTGAGTATGGGGATACCTCATGTGTGGGACTTTTTGGGAGCCTAGCCGCGTACAGGGCCCCGAAAACCAATCACTGCCTTCAGGATTTCTAAGGGCGTACATTTTTGATTTTACTCCTCACTACCTATCAGAGTTTTGAAGGCCATAAAATGCCCAGATGGCATAAAACCCCCCCAAATAACCCCATTTTGGAAAGTAGACACCCCAAGCTATTTGCTTTGAGGCATGTTGAGTCCATGGAATATTTTATATTTTGACACAAGTTGCGGGAAAGTGACAATTTTTTTTTTTTTTTTTGCACAAAGTTGTCACTAAATGATATATTGCTCACACAGGCCATGGGCATATGTGGAATTGCACCCCAAAATACATTTAGCTACTTCTCCTGAGTACGGGGATACCACATGTGTGGGACTTTTTGGGAGCCTAGCCGCGTACGGGGCCCCGAAAACCAATCACTGCCTTCAGGATTTCTAAGGGTGTAAATTTTTGATTTCACTCTTCACTGCCTATCACAGTTTCGGAGGCCATGGAATGCCCAGGTGGCACAAACCCCCCCCCCAAATGACCCCATTTTGGAAAGTAGACACCCCAAGCTATTTGCTGAGAGGCATGGTGAGTATTTTGCAGCTCTCATTTGTTTTTGAAAATAAAGAAAGACGAGAAAAACATTTTTTTTTTTTCTTTTTTCAATTTTTAAAACTTTGTGACAAAAAGTAAGGTCTGCAAAATACTCACTATACCTCTCAGCAAATAGCTTGGGGTGTCTACTTTCCAAAATGGGGTCATTTGGGGGGGTTTTTTGCCACCTGGGCATTCCATGGCCTCCGAAACTGTGATAGGCAGTGAAGAGTGAAATCAAAAATTTACGGCCTTAGAAAGCCTGAAGGCGGTGCTTGGTTTTCGGGGTCCCGTACGCGGCTAGGCTCCCAAAAAGTCTCACACATGTGGTATCCCCGTACTCAGGAGAAGCAACAGAATATATTTTGGGGTGTAATTTCACATATTCCCATGGCATGTTTGAGCAATATATCATTTAGTGACAACTTTGCGCAAAAAAAAAAAAAGATTAAAAAAAATTGTCTCTTTCCTGCAACTTGTGTCACAATATAAAATATTCCATGGACTCGACATGCCTCTCAGCAAATAGCTTGGGGTGTCTACTTTCCAAAATGGGGTCATTGGGGGGGGGTTTGAACTGTCCTGGCATTTTATGCACAACATCTAGAAGCTTATGTCACACATCACCCACTCTTCTAACCACTTGAAGACAAAGCCCTTTCTGATACTTTTTGATTACATAAAAAATTTTTTTTTTTTTGCAAGAATATTACTTTGAACCCCCAAACATTATATATTTTTTTTAAAGCAAATGCCCTACAGATTAAAATGGTGGGTGTTTCATTTTTTTTTTTCACACAGTATTTGCGCATCGATTTTTCAAACGCATTTTTTGGGGAAAAAACACACTTTTTTAAATTTTAATGCACTAAAACACATTATATTGCCCAAATGTTTGATGGAATAAAAAAGATGATCTTAGGCCGAGTACATGGATACCAAACATGACATGCTTTAAAATTGCGCACAAACGTGCAGTGGCGACAAACTAAATACATTTTTAAAAGCCTTTAAAAGCCTTTACAGGTTACCATTTTAGATTTACAGAGGAGGTCTACTGCTAAAATTACTGCCCTCGATCTGACCTTTGCGGCGATACCTCACATGTATGGTGCAATTGCTTTTTACATTTGACGCCAGACCGACGCTTGTGTTCGCCTTAGCGCGAGAGCAGGGGGGACAGGGGTGCTTTTTTTTTTTTTTCTTTATTATTATTTATTTTTTTTTATCTTATTTTTAAACTGTTCCTTTCATTTTTTTTTTTTTTTTATCATTTTTATTGTTATCTCAGGGAATGTAAATATCCCCTATCATAGCAATAGGTAGTGACAGGTACTCTTTTTTGAAAAAATTGGGGTCTATTAGACCCTAGATTTCTCCTCTGCCCTCAAAGCATCTGACCACACCAAGATCGATGTGATAAAATGCTTTCCCAATTTCCCAATGGCGCTGTTTACATCCGGCGAAATCTAAGTCATAAAATGCTCGTAGCTTCCGGTTTCTTAGGCCATAGAGATGTTTGGAGCCACTCTGGTCTCTGATCAGCTCTATGGTCAGCTGGCTGAATCACCGGCTGCATTTTCAGGTTCCCTGTTGAGACAGGAGAGCCAGAGAAAAACACGGAAGACGTTGAGGGGGGGGGCATTCCCTCCCACTGCTTGTAAAAGCAGTCTAGAGGCTAATTAGCCGCTAGGATTGTATTTACATGAAAGCCGACAGATGGCTGAAAAGAATGATACCAAGATGATACCTAAACCTGCAGGCATCATTCTGGTATAACCATTCAAAGTCGTGAATGGCGTACCTGAAGACAAAAAAATGGTTAACAATAAAGCACAGTAAACGGTAAAGTATAAAAAATTGCATACCTGAAAAACAAACATGATAAAACATAATAACAATAAAACATTGCAGAATAGAATACAGTAAAAAAGAGCAGAACAATAGAGAGAATAGAGAGAGAGAGAGAACAATAAAACGACAACTATTTTTTTTTATTTTATATTTTTGTTTGTGTTTTTTTTTTTTTTTACACTTTTTTTTGTAACTGTAACTTTTATAACTGTAACCGGTTCCAGGTTCGGGTCTCTCAAAATGCGATGGCATCTTGGGAGACCCTGTGAAAGTGTGCCCTAGTCTGTGCAATGCTGTACCCTACGCTAATACTCAACTAGTGAATGGTAGCGTTCAAAACATTCACCAATGCAAAGACCAGGATTGTCAGGACAGGAGGGACAATAATAGCGGGTGTCACGCCTATATCCGCGCTTGCTGCAGACACAACATCTTTTTTGGGGGTGTTCATTGGGTAGGGGTACTCGGGAGGACATAAAGAAAATGCCTCTCATGCAGCCGACTGCATTTGGTTGGGGATGTGAATGGGGGAAGTACGGGCGCTGCAAAAGCGGTGGGTTCCCAATTAGGATTGGCGAATGCAGCAGGAAGGGCACTATGGGCACGACGGGCCTGTGTTTGTCTTCTTGCTGGCAGCGGGACACTACTTGTGCTTGCCACCTCACCAGCTTGAACTGCACTTATGGGACTCGCCACGTCACCAAGTGTTACTGCAGTGCGGGTTTGACTACGACCGGGGTGTACTAGGCCGCTGGTGCTTGCCAGTTCACCAAAACGCTACCAAAAAAACTGTTAGCGATCGCAGGGATCAGGCCTGACTCTGCGAACGCTGCAGTTATGCGTTTAGTGTTTTGTAAGTGACAGTGATCGATCGATACTGCACTTGGGTGGGCTGGGCTGGGCCGGGCGGAGGGGCAAAACGCAGGTGCTAGCAGGTATCTGGGCTGATCCCACTAACACTGCGTTTGTGGGAATCCTAAACTGCTGGGGACGCTAGTATAGATCTGATCAAATCAGATATTGATCCGTTCAGATACTATACCACTAAGGGAGGTGTATGTTGCGTGCGTGGGTGTTAGCGGTACTGGCGCTAACCTGACGCTGCTTGGGGCAGGTGCTTGCCAGTTCACCAAAAAAACTGTTAGCGATCGCAGGGATCAGGCCTAACTCTGCGAACGCTGCAGTTATGCGTTTAGTGTTCTGTAAGTGACAGTGATCGATTGATACTGCACTTGGGTGGGCTTGGCTGGGCCGGGCGGAGGGGCAAAACGCAGGTGCTAGCAGGTATCTGGGCTGATCCCGCTAACACTGCGTTTTTGGGAACCCTAAACTGCTGGGGACGCTAGTATAGATCTGATCGGATCAGATATTGATCCGTTCAGATACTATACCACTAAGGGAGGCGTATTCTGCGTGCGTGGGTGTTAGCGGTACTGGCGCTAATCTGATGCTGCCTGGGGCAGGTGCTTGCCAGTTCACCAAAACGCTACCAAAAAAACTGTTAGTGATCGCAGGGATCAGGCCTGACTCTGTGAACGCTGCAGTTATGCATTTAGTGTTTTGTAAGTGACAGTGATCGATCGATACTTCACTTGGGTGGGCTGGGCCGGGCGGAGGGGAAAAACGCAGGTGCTAGCGGGTATCTGGGCTGATCCCGCTAACACTGCATTTTTGGGAACCCTAAACTGCTGGGGACGCTAGTATAGATCTGATCGGATCAGATATTGATCCGTTCAGATACTATACCACTAAGAGAGGCGTATGCTACGTGCGTGGGTGTTAGCGGTACTGGCGCTAATCTGACGCTGCCTGGGGCGACGCATATCACCGCCGGGCGATCAGGGGGCTAAACCTTTATTCGGTAATAAATGGCGGGTGCCCTGACACTATAAAAAATAAACAAACTAACCAGCGTCACCCGTAACAGTTATACGGTGATCAGGGGTGAAAGGGTTAACTAGGGGGCAATCAAGGGGTTAAAACATTTATTAGAGAGTATATGGGGGTCCCTGTCGCTATAAAACGCTGACGGCGAACTTCAATATTTACCTCCCTAACTAGCGTCACCAGCGACACTAATACATCGATCAGAAAAATGATCGCTTAGTGACACTGGTGACGGGGGGTGATCAAGGAGTTAAAACTTTATTAGGGGGGGTTAGGGGGGTACCCTGGACCTACAGGGGGGCTAATACTCACTGCCCTACCACTTCTAACTGTCACAAACTGACACCATGCAGTAATCAGAAAAAAAAAAAAAATACTGCTTGGTGTCAGTTTGTGACGGGGGGGGGGGTGATTGGGGGGGATCGGGGGGCGATTGGGGGTGTTTAGTGTGCCTGGCATGTTCTACTGTGTGTGTGTGTTTGGTGCACTCACTTGTCTTCTCTCCTCGGCGCTGGAACGGAAACTGCCAAGCCGAGGAGAGATGACATCACATCCTCTGCCTGTGTGAAACCTGCCTGCCTACACACAGGCAGGGGAGGATTCCCATTGGCTGGGAGCGATCGCGAGGGGGGGGCCACGATCGGATGGTCTCCCCCTCGCCTCTCAACGCTCCCAGTCACAAGCCGACCGCCGCTGGCACCTCCCACCTGCGGGAGGCAGATCACGTACGGGTACGTGATTCTGCCTGCCCGTGCCATTCTGCCGCAGTATATCTGCGTTAGGCGGTCGGCAAGTGGTTAAGTACTGTGACTTTTAAATCTATGGGCTGCGAGGGTTAGGTAGTAGACGTGAATTACGGATATAACAAATATTCAGCCGCTCCTTCGGGGGGGGTAAGCGATACAATTTTATATCGATATGGTTTTTATTTTGTACATGTATTTTCTATATATTTTTTTCCATCTATCTATTTAGGAATATGTTTTTATATGCATAATAAAATTGATGTATTGAGTTGTACATATGATTGTATTGATTATCATATGTAAAGATGGCTGTGGTGTGCGATGTTTGCATGCACGCTGCAGTTTTTAGTAATTTGATGGTGGTATTTACATGGTAATTTTGTGTTATACCATGTCCCCAGTGAGTTTTGTAGTGACCCCTTCCTGTACACTCCATATCCAGCAAGGTAAGCGTGATTGACAGCTGATTAGCCGTTCACGTGTGTACGAGATGAATTGTATTTATTTATATCCGGGCAGTGAGATTTTTAGCTCCACCCGTACTGAAGAAGTCTACGCCCTGATGACACACGTCTAGGGGGCAGAGCCTGCATACTGACGTCACACCGCGGCCGTCTTGATACTGGGATGTTTTGAATGCCTTTGCAGCTAGCACAAGCTGATTGTTCATATATATATATATATATATATATATATATATATATATATATATATATATATATATATATATATACGGTATATATATATATATATATATATATATATATATATATATATATATATATATATAATGAATGCATTCATGTTTTAGATGTCTTGAGTCACTTAGTAGCGCAGGACTGTTTTTTGGTATACATTTTTTAGAGGTGGAGTGGAATCACTTTAATGCCCGTACACATGGTCGGATTTTCAGACAGAAAATGTTGGATGGGAGCTTGTTGTCGGAAATTCCGACCGTGTGTGGGCTCCATCGGACATTTTCCATCAGAATTTCCATCACACCAAATTTGAGATCTGGATTTCAAATTTTCCGACAACAAAATCCGCTGTCATAAATTCCAATCGTGTGTACACAATTCCGACGCACAAAGTTTCACGCATGCTCGGAATGAAGCAGAGGAGCCGCACTGGCTATTGAACTTAATTTTTCTCAGCTTGTTGTACGTGTTGTACGTCACCGCATTCTTGACATTCGGAATTTCCGACAAGATTTGTGTGACCGTGTGTATGGAAGACAAGTTTGAGCCAACATCCGTCGGAAAAAATCCATGGATTTTGTTGTCGGGAATGTCCAATCATGTGTACAGGGCATTAGTGATAGCAGCTACTATTTTACTAGTAATTATACACATTGTTTTAATTGTGCCAATTGATTTTTGCACATTTGGCATAATATAGTGACTAAACTAGGTAGTGTGCAGGATATTTATATGTGTGCTCTCAATAGTATTGCAGTATTTATTTGCCTAACCTGGTGTGTCAGATGGGGCGAGGCTGTTCACAGAGTTGAGACAAAAATAACAGAGAACCCAATCAACCCAGCGGCTATTGTGAGGGTAGCGCCATGGGCTTATATCCACAGCAGTGGGTAAGCTCCAATAAAGCTGCAACTCAAGGAGATATGCTGGCCAATATATTACTACCTGATAAGGGACTGGTATACTCTCAAGTATTGAACTGGCTTACGAGGCTAGCATCTCCTATATATTTAAACCACACTAAGGACTGGCATTTACTATTAATGGGACCCTAATACATTTGATCTTACTCTGGTTTAAAGTCCATAATGTCATGTATTAGTTGGTCCTTCATATATGTATCTTTTTATGTGGCTGGTTTGTGTTATTATTCCTCAGCAATTCGGTGGGGGGTTTGGAGCATAACGGGCCATTAATAATTCGGAACCTGAAGGTTCATTTAAATTATAAAGCCCATTGGTCAGGATCATCAGGCGATGAGGACGTGACGCGTGATGTCAGAACGGGGGGAGGGGCCTGATGGTGGCGCTGGGGTGAGGGTCAGAGACGAGTTGGACCGATCGGGTGGCGTATACATGGCACGGGGTGAGAGTGCGCGGCTGCACCCGTGAGAGGATCGCTCAAAGGACTGCCCGAACCTCCCCGACTTGAAAATGCCAGCAGCGGCGTGAGTCTGGAGCGAACCCCCCCGCTGGCAGGAGCGGCTAGGAGGGAGACGGGTTCACAGCAGTCCCGAACCGGCAGCTGTGGAAAGCAAGGGCGGAAGTGGAGGAAGGCGGAGAAAGAGGGTACGCCAGGTGAATAGCCTTGCTCGAGAAGCTGAAGCTGAAGCAGAGATCAGTCTTCGCCGGGGCTTGGCCTGGATGCCTCTCGGGCTGGATCCCTCCTCCCCCATCCCTATCTCTAGGTGTCTACTGTTTACCTCCTTATGGCTGTACTAAGATAACTGGATTGGGGCTGTGTTAAAACTTGCAGTGTGCCAAGAAGCTGGAGATAAAAGGCAACACACCAGACGACACTGAATTGTCCCCCGGAGAAGAGACAACTGTATGGGTCCATTAATAGAGCGATCCGACTGAAGCTGGTAATGTCTCCTCCTCCAGGTATGAATGTTTTTGTATTCATAAAATGAAGATTGATAATGAAGAGTCACATGGTTCGGAGTGCCTAGGAAGGTTTTCAGAGACTGTGTACAACGGCATACATAGACCCAGAATTTCTTTTTGTTATATTTTGGTAAATGCGGGGTAGCCCATGAGCTGGGCGTGAGAGGACCCCAGGAATAGGGGGGTAGCAATGCACCCCGTGTGCGTGTCGGTCTAGTCAGGCACAAGGTGGGTGAAAGTTGAGGCTTTGCCGCTACAGCAAGTATAAGCAGGTACCAGCGCGCCTGGATGGGAAGAAGCACAGAATACAATGGTGAAACGAGGCAGCGGGGGGTATACTGAGGTTTGGGAGACCATAAATAAAACACCTATACTAACTAACATTGGAAAAGAGTTGTTAGCAAGGACAAGCATGAGAGGTCGGCCCCAAAGAACAGCAGAACCTAAGACCCCAAGGGAGAGTCTAAACTCCAGCTCAATACAGAAATATCTTAAAGAAGCAAGCTCAAAGAGCCCCGGAACCGACACGAAACAAGCAGGAACAAAAGATAAAAAGAAAGACCAGCAGAAACAAAAGGGGGGACAGGGGGGGAAGCCCAGGGAAGATCCAGAGCTAGAAGGAGCATGTGCCAGCAGCGATATGGAAGAGCAAAGAAGTATGGCGCTCGTCCCTAATAAAACAGAAATGATGGAAATGTTCGCCAAACTCGAAAATGTTATAATATCAGAAATATTGAATGTGCGGACGGACATGGGTCATCTGTTGCACAGAGCTGAGGAGGCAGAAGAGGCGACAGGAAATCAGGCAAAAGAGATCTTAGACCTAAAAGCACAAGTGAAGAAAATGCAGAATGAAAATCGCATGTTGGCATATAAAATGGAAGAACAGGAGAACCAGAGTCGTTGTCAAAATTTGCGCATGAGATCCATCCCGGAGCAACAAAATGAGGACTTAGGGGACAAGATGAGAAAAATATTTAACCCTATCCTGGGAAGACGGGAAGATGAGGTCCTGAGGATTGATAGGGTACACAGGGTTAGAAAACCCCCAAATATAAAACAAGATATCCCCAGAGATGTAATTGTGAAGTTTCATGCCTACGAGGACAAAGAAAAGATCTGGAATAACCTTAGAGGTGCCCCCCCAGTATGTTTTGAAATCTACAGATTTTTTCAGATCTTTCTGCGGGAACTTTGGCCCGTAGAAGGCATTTTAGACCACTGCTTGATCAACTGAGGAGGGCCAACTTGAAATATAGCTGGGGGTTCCCAACATCCCTGATTGTCATAAAAGAGGGTAGATCCTATAGGATGAGATTTCAGGAAGAGATGCAGAACTTTTGCGACAGCCTGGGTATCCCTGTCCCTGATGGGGCAAGTATAGAGAGTCACTGAGCAGATCGGACACTAACATAGCATTTAATAGATGAACTGAGGGAAAACCGGGGGGGGGAGGGAGGTTTTTTTTTTTTGTTTTTTTTTGTCTCCTTCTCCTCCCCTCTGCTTAGGGGAGCCCACAGGAAACGACATTGCACTTAAAACAAAAGACTGCCTGGACTTGGGAATAAGGGGGAGGGGAAAGTAATTGTTTAAAACGGGGGGCACTGCTGGGTGGGTTGGGGGTCTAAGGGGGCTGATGTTCCTGGTTGGTTGGCTCATTTCCAGCCCTCCTATCCCCCCCGCCCTGTAAAGGGGTGGGGGGATGCCGGAGGCTGTTGGCGGAGCTCCACCCTCGGAAAGGAGGCGCGTAGTACGGGATCAAGTATGTCCCTTGCGTGCAGGCTTTGGGCTGGTGTATGGCCGGGGGGAGGGGGAGGGACGAGAGGGGAGGGAGGTGTTTGCTGAAGGGGTGGTTATAGATAAGCAGCGGATAGTGGAGTGGGGATAAAGATTTGAGAGTTGAATGCTAGATCTTAAATTTTTATCGTATAATGTGAAGGGATTGAACTCGCCTGCTAAAAGACACAAAATACTTAAGGAACTTGAACATTATAGAGCTGATATAGTATTCCTCCAGGAGACCCATCTGGTCATTGAATCAAGAATTAAGTTGTTCTCCCCAGGATTGCCCCTGTGGGTCTATGGCGATACGCCTATTAAGAGATCCAAGGGAGTAGCAATTGGGTTTTCAAAGGTCTCCAAATTTTCACTAGTGGATAGGGTGACGGACCCAGATGGCCGCTTTCTTTTTCTTAAGGGCAATCTGGGGAATAAATTGTTTACTTTAGCGAATGTCTACTGTCCCAATAAAAACCCGACGGTGTTCCTAAAACAGGTGTTAGCTAAACTGATGGAGGGGGAGGTGGTGCTGGCGGGGGAGTTTAATTTTTGCCTTAACCCTATTCTGGACAGTACGTCCCGGGCACAGGGGGCAAGTAAGGCCCAACTAAGTACGATTGGGCGTCGGCTGCATCAATGTCATCTGATCGATGTCTGGAGGGTGCAGCATGCAAAGGTTAAGGATTATACCTTCTCCTCCCCTGTGCACGGGACATACTCAAGATTAGATTACATACTTATGGACCATAGTTTACTGGATTTGGTGGAGGAAACTAGAATAGAAATAATCTCTTTATCAGACCACTCAGCGGTCACGATGAGGATTAGGATCCCGGAGTTGCAAAGACAACCCTTTTCGTGGAAGTTGAATGAAAATTTACTCAAGGATCAAAAAGTCTTAGAAAGGGTCCAGGAAGAAGCCGATTTTTTTTTTTAAAACCAATGACACAGGGGAAGCACATAAAGCGTCCGTCAGTTAGCCGCCAAAAGGGAGGAGCTAAGGGACTGTTTGGAGCAAGACTCCAAAAGGGCCCTCAATAAAATAATGAGAGACAGATATTTCTGGGCGAATAAGTCAAGCAAGCACCTGGCAAGGTTAGTGAGAAAGAAAAGGGACCGGAATTTCATCGAGAAAATACAGAATAAAAAAGGGGAGATAATAGCCACCAGTAAAGGGGTAGCGGAAGAGTTAAAAAAGTTTTATGAAGCTCTATACTCCATTGGACAAAAGGACCAGGAGACCAAACTGCTATAGGGAGGGTAGAGGAATTTCTGAGGGGGCAGGGGTGGCGGCGCTATCAGAGGAAGACAGAGGTATCCTTGATAGGCCCATAGTGGCGGAGGAAATCTTGGCAGCTTTAGAAAATTCCCCAAAGGTTAAGAGTCCGGGTCCCGATGGGTTCACTACCCTGTACCTGGAAAAGTTGAAACACATTCTTGTACCTAGGCTTTGCCACTACTAGAACGAGTTGGGGTCCAATTGTGTAATGGAGGGAAAAGCTCTGGCAGTCTCTATCACATTGATATTAAAAGAAGGTAAAAACAATAGGCTCTGTTCAAGTTATAGACCTATTTCATTGTTAAACGCAGATGTTAAACTTTATGCTAAAGTGCTGGCCAGCAGACTGAAGGATAGAATGACCACCCTGGTACACGCAGACCAGGTGGGTTTTGTACCGGGAAGACAGAGCAGGGACAATGGGGTGCGAGCAGTGCTTCTGTTGGAGTCCAGTAAACCTGGGGGGCCCCCAGTTCTATTCCTGTCAGTGGATGCGGAAAAAGCATTTGACAGGGTAGACTGGGGGTTCATGATTAAAACCCTGGAAGCAATGGGGGTTGGCCCAAGATTTATCTCTTGGGTCAAAATACTCTACAATCATCCGTCGGCATCCATAAGGGTGAACGGGGTTCTCTCCAGACCCTTCAGGATGGAGAATGGCACTAGGCAGGGGTGCCCTCTGTCCCCCCTCCTATTTGTCTTGTCCCTAGAGCCTTTACTGGCCACTATCCGAACCAACCCAGACTGCAGTGGGGTGAAGATAGGAGCAGAGGAACATAAACTCGCGGCTTTTGCCGACGATGTTATGTTCTTCATTTCGAACCCCAGGATTACCATACCGAATGTGTTACAGATTCTAAAAAGATATGGGGAGATCTCAAATTTTAAAATAAATCTGAGTAAGTCTGAGGTCCTAAATATCAATGTGGGTAAACAAGAGGAGGCGAGCCTCTCAGAGGTGTTCCCCTTTCCCTGGAGAAAGGAAATTGATTATTTGGGGATTAAATTATCCAACACACTAAAAAAATTGTATTTAAATAACTACATTCCGCTGTTGGACGAGCTCAGGCAGGAAGTTAGAAGTCTATCATCGCGGCCCCTCTCATGGTTTGGCCGTGTGAATGAAGTTAAAATGATGTTTAAGCCTAAAGTACTGTACAAATTCCAGATGCTCCCAATTCCACTCCCCCAATCATATTTAAGAGCACTACGAGGTTTGATAGCAAGATTTGTCTGGGGTGGCAAAAATCCACTTTCAGTAATACTTTCACGAGTGATTGAGTGGTCAAAAAAGGGTTCGGAGAGGAGATGGGTTAACATAGAACACTGTTTGAGCAACACCGATTTAGGTCATATTATTTGGAACCCCCCAAATTATAGAGCACTGGGCACTGACACAGCGGTTTTGACGCGTAACACTCTCAAATTTTGGGATCAGATTCACATACAGAATAAATGGACACACAACTCGCCTTTGATTTATATGAAAGACAACAAATTTTTTGAGCCTGGGATGAGGGAGGTGGGTGGGAATTGGATAAAAGATGATTGTATACAAAAAATGTCATTAGTAAGGGGAAAATACGCACGTATGCCGATTTGAAGGCCGAGTCGGAGTTTTGGGTGATTGATGTGTGGAGGTATGTCCAGCTTTCGCATTTCATCGAGAAGTTACCGAAACCGCTTGGAAGCGAGGAGGAGTATAGACCACCTCAGCAGCTCTGTGAGAGGGAGCAATCGGGTGGCATTATCTTTCAACTCTACAGGATTCTGGGTGCTAGGGGAGAGCTGGAGGTGACACCATACATCAAGAACTGGGAAAGGGAGCTAGGGTCACAATGTAGCAAACTCACATTAGAGAAGATTTTGAAGATGGTACATTACTCTGCACTTGATATCAAAAGGACTGAAATAAACTTTTAATGTCTTGCAAGATGGTATGCCACTCCAGACAAAATAAGTAAATTTGACCAGGCCAAATTGGAGACATGCTGGAGAGGGTGCGATAGCCTGGGAACAATGGCCCATATTTGGTGGGAGATCCCCATTATTAAAACATTCTGGAAAAAAATTATAACATTGATCAAGGAAATCACAGACAAATCAATTATAGAAGATCCATGGGTGTGCCTATTTCACGGTACGGAGGAGCCTATGAAGCGATACCAATCTTCTATTGTCCCTATATTGTTGGATTCTGCCAAGAAGCAGATTGCATTGAAATGGTTAGATATGGCAAGCCCAAACACACGTGACTGGCTCTACTGTATAAATGAAATCTACAATATTGAGTGTAAGGACAATAGGGGATTGGTACCTGATGAAGGGAATGATCGGGTAGATAAATGGGCAGTATGGCAAAAATTTAAAAATACTTGGAGGTACTTGGAGGAGATCTTAAGTGAAGATTGAAGGGTTGGGGACCCAGGAGTGCCTGGTAGGAGTGACAGCGAAGGCTGTTCTTCCTGTTACGACCTGCAGGAGGGGGGGAGGGAGGATGGTTGGGGGGTTGAGGTGGGTGGGATTTAGGAAGGATTGTATTATTACGATGTAATTTTGTTAATGTGGATGTATACTTGTAGGGTTTGGGTTTTGTATTGATAAAATATTAAATAAAGAATTAAAAAAAAAAAAGCCCATTGTTTGTGCTCCTATTAATGATTAGTTTGACATCGTATTAATAGTGTTGCTCTAGACGATGTTGTCTGTTTTAATTGGTGGTAGAGGGGGTATTGGTATTTTTTTTTGTAACTTTGATACTCATTGAATTATTACATATTAATACAGGTAGTTAATTGTCCTATACGTATTAAAAAGGGTAATTAATTGTCCTGTTTTTCAACTACTTGATACACCACTTAAGTCCCTTTTTTAGGCAGCCTTTTCTTGGACCAGATTACTAATACGTTGGTCAATTTTCTATTTGGAGTTTTGTTTGCTGTAGGAACCGCACTAACTGCATGAGTTGGCAGTAAAAAATATATATACTTTTGAAACTTTTTTTATTTTTATTTCATCTGCCAGACACCAATCTAGACAAAATTTCCAGCCAGGCCATGCCAGAGCCTGAAGCAATCACCACGGCATCCACTTCCCCCTCAGTGTTCCCTCCTGCTTCCTTTTTTACCGATGTGGTAAAGTTAGTAGAGAATTTTGAGGAAAAAATGCATCTGTGCCAGTCAACTATGAGTACCCAAAGCTGTGATTCTTCTCTGAAAAGACCCCCTGCCCCTTTGGGGGAAAATTACTTTGATACCTGGATAAACCAAGCATTGCAAGCTGTTAAAGAATGGGAGATGGCTGATGCCATAAAGAGACAGAGAGTAATCGAAAGCCTGTGAGCACCAGCCTCAGATGTCATCTGGAATCTAAAGCGAGACAGACTCAGCTGCACAGTGGCAGAATGCTTGGAAGCTCTCTGAGAAATTTATGGACGAGTGGAGAACTGTGGAGTGGAGAACTGTGCATAGCTGATCTACCTGTTTGAGCATGCCTATCAAGGAGAAGGAGAGAAGCTGTCAGTCTTTGTCACAAATCTAGATAAGATCCTTTATTAAGTCATCATCATCATCATCAGTGCCCCTGACCATGTCACAATGACGAAACATATTACCCTTTTCCCTCAGTATAGCTGTGTCTACACTGATTAGAGAAAAGGAGGTGGCGGCCGCGGTACTTCTTTGTGCAAATACTCTGACTCCTTAATGTGAGTGCAATTTATGCTTTTACTTAATAACATTTGTTTTATGGTTTACATTATGAAGCTTTCTTCTGTTTTTTTGAGTTGAGCTTTGGTTTGAAGTGGAATGCCCTTTCACCTGCTGTGGATACCTGCATATCCATCAGATCCACACCTGTAGTAGCCATTTTGGATCCCAGATTGTCTTGGTTCTTTATTGGACATTGTAATAAGTGCCTAGTTTTAAGGTGAGCATACACCTGTTGGGGCATCCATCAGATCCACACCTGTAGTAGCCATTTTGGATCCCAGATTGTCTTGGTTCTTTATTGGACATTGTAATAAGTGCCTAGTTTTAAGGTGAGCATACACCTGTTGGGGCATTCTTGGTGGTGGTCCTGTGTGTGCCTTTCCGGATTAATAATTCTCCTTGGAATTTTAAATCCAACACTGGTCACTGATAAGTATGCATGGATCATGAGTGAACACGAATTGATATGAAGTTGATCTTTATTGATGCCTGTCATTTTTTATTAATTGGTTGTGCACATCAATTTTACTTTTTATATTGATCGTTCACATAGATCATGAGTGAGTATGAATTGATATGTTTTTTGTTTATGTTTATTGTCATTTATTCATATGGTTGTGTATATTGATCCCACTGCTTTACAAAGATTGTACTTTGCATTTACACTGACTGTGCAATTTTCACACATTGTCTGCAAGATAGTTAATTTGTTTGGAGATACATGAAATTTGACACATTTATAAGTTAATTAATTTTTTAGCACAGCACGTTTTATACACATTTTTGTAAGGCTGACAAAACAAGGTTCAGGTCCCAAGGTAGGTCTAGGGAGGTCTAGAAAGTGGAACCACCCGAGTGGCTCCCTAGATGATTGTGCAAACCAGGGAGCTATAGGCCAGGGGACAATGAAAAAGAATGGCCAAGGCACAGACCTGGCTCTTAGATGAACTAAGGGCCAACCTACGATCCACACCCCTTTGAAGAAAGGCCAGAATAGGAGCAATCAAAAACTTGAGGGGATGTGCCTCCAGAGACTCGCAAAAGGTGCAGTAGGCTTTTTATGGTGCCATAGTAAATAAACTGAGACATAGACTTACAAGCCTTAAGCATAGTGTAAATAAAAACAGGGGACAGACCCTACTCCTAAGACACTAGGCAATAACTGAATCCTGGGTTGCAGATAGGGGGGATTTGGCAACCACCAGAGGGCCATCCCTTAGGTGTGCTTTTAGTTAAAGTTGTAGTAGTGTCCTGCTCCTGAAGGTGGCGGCATCAAACCCATCCATGAGAAGTTAAAGTGGTTGTAACCCGAAAAAACCCCCCCAAAAAACTGTCACTGTACCCCATCCTCGTCGCCTCCTCAAATGGTGACAGGACAGTGCATGCATCCTTGATCAGTAGCCAATCTCCCCTGACCCTGTCCTGGTGCCTTACTCAAAAAGGTACGCACTGATGGCCCTCTGCTGCATGTGCAGCCGCTGCAGCATTGCCAACGTTGAGTTCCACCTGATTTCATTCTCTCACCTTAAAATGATATTATGCCAAGCTTAGTATGTCTAATAGTAAGAATGCAAATCCAACAACAGAGGTTATAGATGATGATGCCGCCCTCTGCTCTCAAAATGAGGTATTACAGGTTCTTGAAGAACTATGGGCCCTACTCTAAGGGTCCACATATTGAAACATTTTATCAAGCCGTTTACAAAGATTTTATGGAATTGTGCGAAGTAAGAAACCCCATAATTTGAGTTCAGCCGAATGGTAAGCCCTTAAAGATCTAACGACCAACAGAGATATTATAGTTAAACAGGCTGATAAAGGAGGCAGTTTGGTGGTTCAAGACAGACTAGATTATCCCTGAGAGGCTCATCGGCTATTATCAGATGTGGATACTTATTTAAGGCTTCTGTCTGATCCTCTTCCTCATTTTCAACAGGAATTGGTTAGTCTCATTGAGGCAGCACATAGAGATGGTGTATTGAATATCAAAGAGAAATGTTTCCTCCTTCCAAAGGTGTGTAGTACCCCTTATTTCTATCACCTTCCGAAGGTGCATAAATCTCTTATTGACCCTCCAGGGAGACCTATCGTTGCTAGCACAAATAGTTTCACTAGTGGTCTGTCAGCATACATAGACCACCTATTGCAACCGGGGTGTCAATTAACATTATATATAAAGGATTCGAGTTATGTTATTGACATTTTTAAGGACTACTCTTGGCATGATGAATATATGTGGGCATCATTGGATGTAGCCTCACTGTACACATCAATACCTCATGATGTGGGCATTGCTACCGTACAGTATTTTTTAAGCAAAAATTGCCAGATGCATTCAAAACAATCAGAATTCTTGTTTTCTAGCATAGACTTCTGCTTACGTCACAATTATTTCACGTTCTTAGATCTTTTTTATCTCCAGCACAAAGGCACTGCAATGGGGGCTAATTTTGCCCCCGTATACACGAATTTGACCATGGGGTATTGAGAGGACTTAAGGATATGGGTCGATAACCCTTTTTCTCAATATATTGTCTATTATGGACAGTATATTGATGATGTTTTATTAATTTGGAGTGGTGGTCTAGACCTTTTTTTCCTCTTTTGTAGCTTATTGTAATGATAATTTACTGGGACTATCTTTTACATATGAGATAAACCAGAAGGAAATAGTGTTCCTAGACCTAGACACTATCATTACTAGCAATCACAACAAGCCCACATCTGGTAACTCATACCTTCATTACAATAGTTGCCATCATCCCACTTGGAAAGATAATATCCCCAGTGATCAGTTCCATAGATTATGAAGGAATTGCACAAAAACAGAGGATTATATTGCACAAGGACAGCATATGCAAAAGAAATTTGAGGAGAAGGCATACCCAAGGGATTTGATAACAAATGCCTTCCTCTCAAACAAGACACAACTTTCTAAAAATAAAAAGGATAATCCCACAGATATGGTTAATATGGTTAGATTCGTATCAACATTTAATGTTAAATATAGAGCCATTTCTAAAATAATATATAAACATTATGATATTTTAAAACTTGATCACATTTTGGCCCCTGTACTTCCTCCTAAGCCAAAAGTAACCTTTAGATGCTCTCGTACAGGAAAAAAACATCATTGCCCCTAGTAAGTTAATGAAACCTAAGAGTGGACCCTTGTTTGATATTAGAACTTACTTCGACAATAGGATTGGGATTTTTCAATGCCAGAAGAGTGGATGTCTCACTTGCCAATCCATTCCCCATGGCTGCTCAGAGATAACAACTAATAGAGGCAGGTCCTTTCAAATTAAACAATTTAGTACTTGTTCCACCAAATTCGTTATTTATGTTTTGCGTTGCTCATGTGGTCTCTTATACGTGGGTCGCACAATACACACCCTGCGCACTAGAGTGGGTGAGCATCGCAGAATGACTAAGAAGGGATGTGTTAAACATAGCATCCCGCGTCATTGTCGTCAGGTCCATAATAAGGATTTTGTACAAATAGAAGTACGCACAATCAAGGCCATTCCTAGGGGTACCCTAACGGATAATGAAAGGTTCTCCATTCTTTGCTGAAGGGAGACTTTTTGGATTTATCTTTTAGGTTCTCTTTCAACTGAGGGCCTCAACAAAGAAATTGATGTCCTCAGTGTGATCCAATAGCACATTCTGGATTCCTGATTGCCTATATCTGTGGGTGGTTTTATGTATTTTTAGGGATATCGTTGAGCCATATATAGGAGGCCAACACAATCCACATCGATTTATATCCTTGTGGATTCTTCTCTTTTGATATTTTATATACAGTTAGCTATTAGGGTATATATTCACACACACACACATGTATCATATTTCCTGTCCACTTTTTTAACATTTTTTAATATTTTAACAATTTATCCACCAATTTTATGAATTATTTTTTTACACATAGTTTATATATAACTTTCTATTATTATATATCATTATGAGCCATTATAGTATACATACCAATTTACAATATTTTAATTAATTAATTTTTTATTTACCATATTCAATTTTAATATCTCAAATTTCTAGCATTGTTGCATTTAAATTTGTCTTTTTAATGCATGTGTATGTATTGATTTAATGCAATAGAGTACATAAGGGGTTAATGTCACAAGACTTTGATAGTTCTTCCCCCTTCACATCTGCATGCCTATTTATTGCCTTGTTGCAGCTGGCTCCCGTGACTTTGATAAAGCGCAGGCGCGTAAAACATGTAAGTTACGGTCGCCGCGGTAACATGGAGCTTACGTTCCGCCCAGCATCTTGTGACCCCTTGTATCCGGTTTGGTATCCGAGGAGTCCTCGCAAGACATGCATGAGCGGTTGGCTCCCTCTGTCGGTGTGATGGTTGGTCGGGGTCTGAAGTAGAATAGTAAAGTATCGAACCAGGCAGAACTTCAGCAATGCAGGTTTATTAACAGCTGATAACATACAGGTTTATGTTCAAAGTATTACAAAATACAAATCTAATTAATACAGTTTCTTACAATGCAAGCATATTAGATATAAATATTCTTATCCTCTAACCAAATTGAAACAATTGTGAAGTGTTCTCACCTTGAACCAGAATGGGCCTTTACTGCCAATTCTTGGGAACCTGTCACCTGATAGGGACCAGCCGGTCGACCAGTGGTCTGGTCCCCTCACAGAGTTCTGGGTTCCAGCTCGACCAAGTTCTTGAGGGAAATTCACCTGAGACCACATTCTGGAACAAGTCAAGAAGTCTTCTCTGACTCGTACGAGGAGACAAGTTATGGACAGATACTTGCCCATTGGTTCTGACCTCTATGACCCGTGCAATAGGGCAGCATACATAGAGTTCAGCCTTATGAGCTCCTATCTGACTTGTCCGAGGGGACAAGTTAGGACAGATACTTGCCCATTGGTTCTGACCTCTATGACCCGTGCAATAGGGCAGCATACATAGAGTTCAGCCTTATGAGCTCCTATCTGACTTGTCTGTCTAACATTAGCAGAGCTTGCATTTATATACTCCTTTACAAGTCTTATCTCAACTTATCTCTTACATATGATTGGTCGCTAAGATCTACATCAAAGTAACCAACCATAAATCTGGCACCTGTTCTACAACCAGATAAACTTAATTATTCCCAAAATTCCTATATGTTCATTAAAGTGATTTATAACTGGTTTTGTCCAATTAAAAACACCTGTATAGAGACAGTCTGGCACCCAGCTGTGTTATCAGACTCTCCTTATCTTGATACTAGCTTCAAGGATTTGCAGATTTACAACTTTGAGACAATTAACTTTCAATAACCCCACCAGATGTTTTATATGTTTCACTATATGCATGTATTTTAACAGTTTTAATGAGGGCACAAGCAGACCTTTGTTTGACCTTGTCAAACTTAATTTAATGTACTGTACATAACTTAATTATAATAATTAACATAAAATAACATAATTATTTCTAAAGCACCTGTTTTCATTATCTTATCTTGTGTGATTTATATGCATTTCAGACTTGAGACAATTCTTCATAACTTAAATCTATTCTAATGAACTTTCATCCAGTAGATTATCTTAATACATTTTCGAGAACACCTGTTTACAAGTACTTGTCATAAAGCAGAGGTCATTTAAAGTTCAACACTTAAAAATGAAGACTTTCTAAATCTGGAAAACACAGTATACATTATTAAAGATTAACAATTGTTGCTTTACTTATTGAATAATAATATTGATAAAACCACTACTATATAATAATATAAATAATAATAATAATAATTATCAATAAATATATGCAAATCAATATATACAATATGAAATACATTGGCTAATATGAGATTCCACAACATTTCCCCCCTGTTGAGGCTTCACACAAGCCTCACAGCAATTACAATACAGATCACCCACCATGCTCCTCAGAGACCCCATGCACCCAACACTGATCACATAAATTGTCCAAAAAAATAAAAATAAATCAGTCCAAAAAATAAAAAATAAATCAGTCCAATCAAAAACACACTGCATCTTCTTCTGTAGCTGCAATAAATAAATAAATCAGTCCAATCAAAAACACTGCATCTTCTTCTGTAGCTGCAAAGTCCTTCTCCATATGTGGCACGGAAAACATAGTTGTCAGTCTCAGTGGCATTGTGATCATTCTTGCCACAAACTACTTGCAACAGGCAACAGTTACTCAGCAACATCACATCAAGGATAACAGGGAAGAGGAACAATCCGTTCAGTTAGTGAATGAAAGCCAAGTATGTGGTCCCAAGGAGCATTCAGCAGACTCAGTCCCATAAGGCTCTGCCTTTTCCTGCATAGGTCTTTTCAGCTTAGCCAAGTGCTTGATGTGTCTGGAGAGATCTCCTTCATCATCATTTGCTGGTCCAGTATCATAGCACAAGCTGCTTTGGATGCTGTAAGACACAAGTTCAGTGCATACCTGTTCTGCAAGGATACAAGTCTCAGATTTTCCAGTTCCTCCTTTTATGCATGAAATCCTTCCTTTGTAGCAATTAACATTTGTAACAAGTTGCATCATGTCTTCTGCGATCACCCGATATTTGTCTGGATATAAAATACACTTCAAAAATATAGTTATTAAAAATAAAAATAAAGTCAGTGTCAGGATACAATAGGACTCTGGCAAGCATTTCAGGGCAACCTACAAAGCAATGGCTCCTACACTCTCATCTTATCTAATAACTTAATTTAGTGGCTTCCTTTTACTTCTACAACATCCGCTAAAATAATATACATGTATCTATATAGTTTTATCATAATACAATACTCTTACAATATTAATAATATTTATTATTATAAATCCTTTGAAGTACATGTTTTCACTACAAAGTATTTTATATAGACTATTCTTTTTACATTTCCCAACCTATACTATTTCCCATACAATAATTGTAAAATTTTTATCATTTCTTAACCTTCACTCCAACTATCAGTCACTATTACCCTGGTCATGTCATACTGTCAATATAGTCAGTACAGAAATTTCATTAGTTTTAATTTTGTAGTCTTCCCACAAAGTTTGCTAAACCCAAAACCATTTCACTTTTTGTCCATTTCTGCACATACTATACTGCAGAATATTATACAATAACAGTCAGCATGGGTCTCTTCTGTCAGTCACTGCTATACTGTCTAAGTCAGTAGCCTACCTCTCCTATGTCTTAAAACATGAATTATAAAACAATATAAAGACAAATATCATAACATATCCCATAAAGCATTAATAGCATACAGTCTTTAGCGATAATGTCATACCCATTACATTACACCTCCCCACTTTTTTTTTTTTTTTTTTTTCCAAAAAATGATAAAACTATTTGTTTATAATGATTGAACATTTACTCAAAGTGGAACTCTACTCACAAAAATGTGATAAAACAAGGTTCATTAGCAAGAAAAATACATTCCACATTAATTATTATGCTACCATTCTACTGAAGCCCAGAACCTTTGAGCAGCAGTAGAATTTCTGGCTGTCAGCAAACTGGCCTCTAGATTTTATTCATTGCAAAAAAAAATAGAGCACAACTGAGCCTGTGTGGAGCAGGGTGGAACAGTGGATTTTAAACAGTATAGGCACTTATTTTTACTGTTTCATAGCTACACCTGCAAAAGGGGTCAGCCTCAAGTAACCCAGCAGGAATTAATTTTCTGACCAAAGTTCCACCTTAAGGTGTTCACAATAATAATACTTATAACATATATAACAAACAAAACAACAGTAAGTCTCTACATACAAAGTATCACATATAATTAATTAGCATTGTCCATTACTGAAATACTTCCAATGTCTTTGTCTGCAACAGTCTCTTGTATGTATTCCACTTGCACTTATGTGAATAACACTCTTGGTAATTTCAGTCAGACTTTGACTACGATAGAAATGGAAAATGTCACTGTCACAAATGTGGATTTAAACTGACACTTGAATTGTGAATTCTTCCACTTCCTTTTATGATCTTTAATGTACTTGCAGTCATCAAGGGTTACTGACATACATTCCTTTAGTGGCTTTGATTGGAACAAGAGATCACATCTAAAACAAGGATCTGTTTAGAAACAAAACTACACCAATTTGGTTAATTATTTTAAACACATAAACATTTTATCTCCCACTGTACAGCATGAAATCTGAGCAACTATCATTTGCCTCTAGAACTCCTAAACTTAGTGACAAATCTATCCAAAGTTTCATATGGCCCAGAAAATTGTATTTAATTTGGTCTACAACAGCCCATACAACCTATCCACCAATGAATATGAGTGTGGACACAAGGTTCTATCGTCTATACCAAGCATAGAGCAAAAAGGAACTGATTTTTCATAAAAATGGGTACAATTATCTGATATCAGTGCTGTACACACTCTAAGCCTGGGAAAAATTTCCCACATCAGACTCTTAGCTGTTGTCTCATACATTTGCATGACCATATAAAAAACTATGATTTACTTTAAAAATGAGCAGACTTTTATTAAAGTATATCTATATCTACAGCTTTGTTCTTTCATTGCAATAAAGTCTATATACAGGCACACAAAATAGACTTTGAAGAACTACATTTTGTGAAACTACATTGTGATTGTTCATAATTAAAAAGAAATCAAAATAAAATTACATGGTCACTTGCACAGTCTGTTAAATCTAAAGAGGTTAAGAAACTGTGCATTACTATGTCCCTTCCTTAAGAATAATTATATACAAATTTTATTGTTAATTAGATCATATTAATGCAGAGTGACCCTAATCAAAAACTGACTTTGCCACCTGTAGTAGCATAACTAGGAACTTAAATAATAAAAAATCAAAAGGAGTGAAATTTTACAAAGTATAACTTAACATATGAAAACGTGCTGGCTGCTCCTGGAATAAAGAAACAAATTATTTATTTTGGCACACTAATAATCAACCTGATAATTACTAAATATTGTAATCAGGTAGGACAAAATAAGTTCTAGCCAATACCAATAAGGGACCTTGCTCACCAGAGCTTACAAGCTAAGATTAAAAATTAAGACTGTAATTATCTAATTCACCCCCCTGTATGTGCTACATATAGCACATGTAAAAAGATGGTAGCACTGTTACCATGCATCACTCTTCACTATTCTTTTTAGAAAATAAGAAACAAATATAAATTTGGAGTTCCCTTGTACCAAATAAATAAATCCCATTACTATCTTTGTGATTACTACTAAGTAGGCAAATATATAAAGATGACAGTATACATAATACTGTACAATAAGATAGGGACATGACAAAATAAACAACAAAAGCTACAAGGGAGAATAAGCACCCTACTTACAAGAGTGATATACTAAAAATAAAATGCACCTTTCACTACTACAGATTATAATATAAAAGACAAAATACCTATTATAATCTACAGTGTATATTCTAATAAAAAAATCAACAAATGTATAAGAATAAGAACGTATTCTGAGATTTTATTTTATTTATTTATTTTATGGTCAGCTCATCCAGTGTCTGTCTAAAGGCACCAGACATAACTCCCCTAAATGTGCCTCTTTCATCTTTGTGACAGGTCATCTTAATACTCTGTACTAAGATGATTTAATGTAGTTGTTGCACGTACGTGCAGACAGCTATTTCTAAAATGGTGACTATACTTTTCTGCTCTCCTACACTCATACTGAAAGAAATACATTATCTTGCTTAACATGTAAAACCTACAACTGTAAAATGTTTTTTAAGCATGACATTAATTACATTAGCAACATTGAATTTATCTACAGATATTTTCCTTCCAGAAGCAGTAGGCTGGATACAAAAAAAATATGGGAGAACTTTGTGTCGTAAATTACTTAAAACAAACAACTTTCTTTTTTTATTTTTTTTTTTTTTTTTATTTTTTTTTTTTTCTACAGTTTAAATAACTTCTAACTCCCTCAGCTCATTAATGGTGCTAACTAGCTGAGGTACATATTCAAAAGAATATAAAAAATAAATAAAAAAAAATAAAAAATGAATCGTGCCTTCCACACACACACACTCACTGCTAATAACATTTAGAAATTTGACGCTAAAGTCAATCAGTCACCATAGATGTATCAATCCCTAGCCTCTCCACGAAAGACACATACAATCATTCACATAGGGATTCATTTTACACCTCATACAAAAAAAACCCCCAAAAAAAAACCCAAAAAAAAAATAAAACACACACACACACACACACACATTTAACTCATATAAATATAAATCCTCCTATCAAATACTAATAACAAGTGTCACAAAATCAAATATATGACACAGAAAGTTCTAATTGCATTTGTATGGAGGATACATACCATTTCCCTATTCATCATACACTATGCAGAATTCAGAATCAGTTACATACTTCTTACAATTTACTCATAGAACTAACACACAGGGTCCTTCCACACCAACGTTTTTACAACCACTACAGAATTATTCTAACCTAATTTGGGAGTTGATCAGTCTCCATCACACATACAATATTCCCTAACAGTCTACAAACATTACAAATAAATTAACTTACATTTGTGAACATTCATTAACAAAATGTCATTATCTTCTGTTTTCTATATAGCAATACACAGTCACTCCACCTAGCAGAGTATGCATACATATGAACACAAATTCCTGACTATATATAAATATACAAATATTCACAGAATTATTAAAACTGACAGGATAGTTAGTAATTACTTATGGACAGCAGTGCTCAGAGTAAAGCCAATAGGCACCGTATGCGCATACGTCTCCTTACCAAAATGCTTGTCTCAAGACACGAAAAACCGCCAAGCCCTGCTTGCCACGGCGATCAGGAATGTCTCAACCTGATCTTAACTCAGTTAGTACACAGACCGTTATAACAGATACATATAAACACATACACTTATAGCACAAAGACAATACATACCTTTTAACTTTGTTAACAAATGGAGCTCCAAAACCTTTACCTTATTTACCTGTCAGGATTTGCCTCTCCTGACATTTCTAAACTCATGAGTATTATTTTACACCACAATTATTATGTTCAATAATATACAAAACAAAGGTACCTTTTTCTACTAGTAGCTACATATCAGTACTGTTTTTGTTTTTAACTTAGGCTTTCCAGGGGTCTGATAACCCCAAAGCCTCCTCCAGATTGATTGATTGCCAATCCAGGATACCAACATGCATGTAAATTTAGGCAACTCAAGAACCTCTTCCAAATTGGACTTACCAGTCTAGGATACCAATTCTTCCAGAACTCTTGTAGGGCTAGCATACCAATCGAAAGTAAACCTCTTCTAGACCGATTTACTCGGTCTAGGATACCAACATGCATGTTAAAGGTAGGTTCTCCAGGGGTCAAAACATTTACCCCAAAACCTCGTCCAGACCTCTTGTAGGTCTAGGATACCAATCAAAATATACCTCTTCTAGACCGATTTACTCAGTCTAGGATACCAACATGCATGTTAAAGGTAGGTTCTCCAGGGGTCAAAACATTTACCCCAAAACCTCATCCAGACCTCTTGTAGGTCTAGGATACCAATCAAAATATACCTCTTCTAGACTGATTTACTCAGTCTAGGATACCAACATGCATGTTAAAGGTAGGTTCTCCAGGGGTCAAAACATTTACCCCAAAACCTCGTCCAGACCTCTTGTAGGTCTAGGATACCAATCAAAATATACCTCTTCTAGACTGATTTACTCAGTCTAGGATACCAACATGCATGTTAAAGGTAGGTTCTCCAGGGGTCAAAACATTTACCCCAAAACCTCGTCCAGACCTCTTGTAGGTCTAGGATACCAATCAAAATATACCTCTTCTAGACTGATTTACTCAGTCTAGGATACCAACATGCATGTTAAAGGTAGGTTCTCCAGGGGTCAAAACATTTACCCCAAAACCTCGTCCAGACCTCTTGTAGGTCTAGGATACCAATCAAAATATACCTCTTCTAGACTGATTTATTCAGTCTAGGATACCAACATGCATGTTAAAGGTAGGTTCACACAGAGAGTAGCTAGCCTTCTACAGGGGTACCCCTCTGGAAAAATTTTTCCATTTTTTTTTTTTTTTTTTTTTTTGTTTTGTTACCCAGGGTATTTCATCCTGTACAATACATTTTAAGGCATTCACAGTTGAGAAAACCCAACCTACCATCACAAAGATCTGCCTGGTGGACAGCGATACCCCAACAACAACCACCTGCCCCTCCTAGCGCTAGCAAAACACGGCACAACACAATGCAGAACTAATAATAGGTGTCTGCTAACCTGATATAAATTGCGCAAAATTGTGTTGAGCTCAGTGCCTCACCAGCATGGAGTTAGGCAAGATCGGAGTTGAGGTTATGCTGTCCCCGTACGGGCCACCAAATGAAGTAGAATAGTAAAGTATCGAACCAGGCAGAACTTCAGCAATGCAGGTTTATTAACAGCTGATAACATACAGGTTTATGTTCAAAGTATTACAAAATACAAATCTAATTAATACAGTTTCTTACAATGCAAGCATATTAGATATAAATATTCTTATCCTCTAACCAAATTGAAACAATTGTGAAGTGTTCTCACCTTGAACCAGAATGGGCCTTTACTGCCAATTCTTGGGAACCTGTCACCTGATAGGGACCAGCCGGTCGACCAGTGGTCTGGTCCCCTCACAGAGTTCTGGGTTCCAGCTCGACCAAGTTCTTGAGGGAAATTCACCTGAGACCACATTCTGGAACAAGTCAAGAAGTCTTCTCTGACTCGTACGAGGAGACAAGTTATGGACAGATACTTGCCCATTGGTTCTGACCTCTATGACCCGTGCAATAGGGCAGCATACATAGAGTTCAGCCTTATGAGCTCCTATCTGACTTGTCCGAGGGGACAAGTTAGGACAGATACTTGCCCATTGGTTCTGACCTCTATGACCCGTGCAATAGGGCAGCATACATAGAGTTCAGCCTTATGAGCTCCTATCTGACTTGTCTGTCTAACATTAGCAGAGCTTGCATTTATATACTCCTTTACAAGTCTTATCTCAACTTATCTCTTACATATGATTGGTCGCTAAGATCTACATCAAAGTAACCAACCATAAATCTGGCACCTGTTCTACAACCAGATAAACTTAATTATTCCCAAAATTCCTATATGTTCATTAAAGTGATTTATAACTGGTTTTGTCCAATTAAAAACACCTGTATAGAGACAGTCTGGCACCCAGCTGTGTTATCAGACTCTCCTTATCTTGATACTAGCTTCAAGGATTTGCAGATTTACAACTTTGAGACAATTAACTTTCAATAACCCCACCAGATGTTTTATATGTTTCACTATATGCATGTATTTTAACAGTTTTAATGAGGGCACAAGCAGACCTTTGTTTGACCTTGTCAAACTTAATTTAATGTACTGTACATAACTTAATTATAATAATTAACATAAAATAACATAATTATTTCTAAAGCACCTGTTTTCATTATCTTATCTTGTGTGATTTATATGCATTTCAGACTTGAGACAATTCTTCATAACTTAAATCTATTCTAATGAACTTTCATCCAGTAGATTATCTTAATACATTTTCGAGAACACCTGTTTACAAGTACTTGTCATAAAGCAGAGGTCATTTAAAGTTCAACACTTAAAAATGAAGACTTTCTAAATCTGGAAAACACAGTATACATTATTAAAGATTAACAATTGTTGCTTTACTTATTGAATAATAATATTGATAAAACCACTACTATATAATAATATAAATAATAATAATAATAATTATCAATAAATATATGCAAATCAATATATACAATATGAAATACATTGGCTAATATGAGATTCCACAACAGGTCCCCTGCCGGGACTAAGTAGGGGAAGCTTTGGAGAATTTTAGGCTCAGGAGAAATTGCTTAACACGATGTGATTAGTAACTACACCGATAAATGAACACCCATTATTCCTTAATTTATTTTTATGTTTATATCCATGAATCTCAATCAATGCAAATTTCCCTACAGCGCCTGAATCCTCTGAAGACGGGGTTGAAACACGGCAGGATTAACATCCTACTTTAGTGCTTGAACTTTGTAAAATATTATGCCAGTTTCATCTGCTTTATTTCCTGTATCACAGCTCTTATTTTGACCATTATTGTCACTTTCTGAGATTATGCCATTAATAAAGTTCAACAATTTTTTAATCATACAGTATCGTCTTTGTATCCTTCTGCTGCCTAGAAAACCCGTTATGGGGGACAATTCCCTTTTTACCTAATTCTACACCTTCATTCCTCCCAGTGCAGGTTTCTGAGAGGACTGAAGGTATAGTGGGGTTGAAGATCCCAGCTGATGAGGAGCAAGGAGAGGTCCGCCTTGTTCTTTGGTGTTGGTCTTTTAAGTACTGTTGCCAACGGACTGCATGGGAGGTCGACATATGTCTGGCCAAGCATGTGGTGCCCAGGCGGCTGCTGTTTTGGCCAGGCTTGATACGCTTCAGACATATGTTGCAAACAGCAACGGTGCGATCTGCTGCACACGTATCAAAAAAGGCCCACACTCAAGAAGTTTTCAAAATATGCGGGGAGTCAGCAGCGCCCTGAACATGCGGAGCTCTGCTGTGTGATGCAGTCGGGTGGCTGCCCTTAAGCTGGCCCCTGGAGGGCACCCTGCCTCATTGGAGATGTGCCTCCTCCTCCTCCTCTCTTCTATCAGGCACCCACGTAAAGTCAGTAACCTCATCATCCCCTCCCTCCTCTTCACTGGAGCAAACCTGGCAGTATGCTGCAGCTGGGGGAACATGACTGCCAGTTTCTTGTCCTTCTTGGGCACCCCCTCTCTCTGGGCTCACGTTACTGCCTTCCTCAACCTGGGTACCATCATCAGAGCCTTCAAAACGTTGCGCATCTTCCTGCAGCATGTACCCGACACTGTAGTCGAACAGTTCGGGGGACTCCTCCGTGCATGATGGTGGAGCTAGGGAAGGAGTGACTAATGACATTGAACCGATGGAATCAGCCGCTTTGGCAGCTGCATTGGCAGGCAAACTACTCTGAGCCTGGGTGACAGAGGATGAGCAGGATGAGGACGGCTTAATTATCCACTCTACCAACTCTTCTGCCAAAAAAAGGACAAGCGTGCCCCACGGCCACATGCTGAGGATGCACCGTGTCCACGACCAGCACTGTTGGCTGTAGACACAGAGCCTGCTTGCCCTCTTTTAGTGGCCTGTGAGCGTCTGCCTCTCCTTGGTGGCCTTTCACACATGCTGTAAAATTTTATTAGCGAAACACCGGCTGAAGTTTACTAGAAAAAGTACACCAGGAATGGCCTGCAGTCAGATATAGGCTTGGCTAGACAAGAATGCAGTGGATATATATATATGTAGGAGACTGTATATATATTTGATGCACTGCAGATCACTGAATTGCCTGCCTGCCTGAAAGTATATTTGATACGTCCACCAGTTATGGCCTGCAGTCAGATATAGGCTTGGCTAGACTAGAATGCAGTGGATATATATGTAGGAGACTGTATATATATTTTATGCACTGCAGCTCACTGAATCACCTGCCTGCCTGAAAGTGTATTTGAAAACGTCCACCAGGAATGGCCTGCAGTCAGATATAGGCTTGGCTAGACTAGAATGCAGTGGATATATATATATATGTAGGAGACTGTATATATATTTTATGCACTGCAGCTCACTGAATCACCTGCCTGCCTGAAAGTGTATTTGAAAACGTCCACCAGGAATGGCCTGCAGTCAGATATAGGCTTGGCTAGACTAGAATGCAGTGGATATATATGTAGGATACTGTATATATATTTTATGCACTGCAGATCACTGAATCACCTGCCTGCCTGCCTGAAAATGCATTTGAAAATGTACACCAGGAATGGCCTGCAGTCAGATATAGGCTTGGCTAGACTAGAATGCAGTGGATATATATGTAGGAGACTGTATATATATTTTATGCACTGCAGATCGCCGATTCACCTGCCTGCCCGCCTGCCTGAAAGTGCATTTGAAAATGTACACCAGGAATGACCTGCAGTCAGATATAGGCTTGCCTAGACTAGAATGCAGTGGATATATATGTAGGAGACTGTATATATATTTTATGCACTGCAGATCGCCGATTCACCTGCCTGCCTGCCTGAAAGTATATTTGAAAACGTACACCAGGAATGGTCTGCAGTCAGATATAGGCTTGGCTAGACTGGAATGCAGTGGATATATATATGTAGGAGCCTGTATATATATTTTATGCACTGCAGCTCACTGAATCACCTGCCTGCAGAAGTATATTAGAAACAGTACACCAGGAACGGCCTGCAGTGAGATATAGCTAAACTGTATGCAGTGGATATATATATATATATATATATATATATATATATATACACACACACACACACACAAGACTGACTGTATATATATATATATATATATATATATATATATATATATATATTAAATACACTGCAGCTAACTGAATCACCTGCCTGCCTGAAGTATATTAGAAACAGTACACCAGGAACGGACTGCAGTCAGATCTAGCTAAACTGGATACAGTGCAGCCTTGCCCAGTGTCCATTGCAGCCTTGTCAGTGCAGCTTTGCCCCAGTGCAGCCTTTTCAGTGCAGCTTTGCCCCAGTGCAGCCTTGTCAGTGCAGCCATGTCAGTTCAGCTTTGCCCCAGTGCAGCCTTGCCCCAGTGCAGCTTTGCCCCAGTGCAGCCTTGCCCCAGCGCTCACCGCGATCGCCGCTGACATACACAGCTGTGTGTAAATTCAAATATGGCGCCGAGACTGCAGTGACTTGGCGGAGCGGAGATACACATACCCGAGAGTCTTCTGCTTTTTTCGGCGCCGCTCACAGTCCCGCCCATAGGGCGGGACTGGGCGTGACTGTGAGCGGCGCCGAAAAAAGCAGAGGACTCTCGGGTATGTGTATGTCCACTCCGCCGAGTCACTGCAGTCTCGGCGCCATATTTGAATTTACACACAGCTGTGTATGTCAGCGGCGATCGCGGTGAGCGCTGGGGCAAGGCTGCACTGGGGCAAAGCTGCACTGGGGCAAGGCTGCACTGGGGCAAAGCTGCACTGACATGGCTGCACTGACAAGGCTGCACTGGGGCAAAGCTGCACTGGGGCAAAGCTGCACTGACAAGGCTGCAATGGACACTGGGCAAGGCTGCACTGACACTGACAAGGCTGCAGATGAACACCGATAACGCTGCATTGATGGGCATTTTAATGTAAGTTTTTCTTCCTTAAACTTTACTCCTAAAAGTTTTTTCCTTAAAATTCCCTCCTAAACTTGGGGTGCGTGTTATACGCCGGCACGTGTTATACGTCGATAAATACAGTATTTACACGAGACTGACTGTTTATATGTATTAAATACACTGCAGCTAACTGAATCACCTGCCTGCCTGAAGTATATTAGAAATAGTACACCAGGAACGGACTGCAGTCAGGTCTAGCTAAACTGGATACAGTGGATATATATATACATATCTATATATATATATATATATATACTGTATATATATTAAATAAACTGCAGCTGAGTAAACACTGCGATGTCGCAGTGCATTATGGGGTGTGACACGCCACTCGAATTTGGTGCGAACGCCCCATAATGTTCGTATTGACGAACGATCGAACAGCCAATGTTCGAGTCGAACTCATGTTCGATCCGAACATAAAGCTCATCTCTACTCATGACAGAGCGAGAACCTCGGTTCTTTCAGGGGAGTAGAGACAGATTGTGTGTTCATACTAAGTATGAACACCGATCTCTCTCTCCTCCTAGACAGTCCCATCCCCCCTACAGTTAGAACACAGTGAGGGAACACAGTTAACCCCTTGACCACCCCTATTGTTAATCCCTTCCCTACCAGTGACATTTATACAGTAATCGGTGTATATGTATAATTGCCAATGGTCCCAAAAATGTGTCAAAAGTGTCCAAATGTGTCCACCGCAATATCGCAGTCCTGATAAAAATCGCAGATTGCCTCCATTAATAGTAAAAAAAAAAAAATAATAATAAAAATGCCATAAATCTATCCCCTATTTTGTAGACGCTATACCTTTTGCACAAGCCAATCAACGCTAATTGTGATTTTTTTTTTTTTAACCAAAAATACGTAGAAGAATACATATCGGCCTAAACTGAGGAAAAAATTAGTTTTTTTGAAAAAAATGTGGGATATTTATAATAGCAAAAAGTAAATTATTGTGATATTGTGTTTTTTTCAAAATTGTCGCTCTCCTTCTTTTGTTTATAGCGCAAAAAATAAAAACCACAGAGGTGATCAAATACCACCAAAAGAAAACTCTATTTGTGGTAAAAAAGGACATCAATTTTGTTTGAGTACAATGTCCCACAACTGCGCAATTGTCAGTTAAAGCAACGCAGTGCTGTATCGCAAAAAATGGCCTGGTCATTGAGCAGCCAAATCTTCTGGGGCTGAAGTGGTTAAGGGCTCTTTCTCACGGGGTGGATCAGTGATGATCCGCCCCGTGAACACCCGCTTGCTCAGCGGGGATCGATCCGCTGAACCCCGCTGAGCAGGAAGATGACAGGTCCATCGCTGCACGCCGTGCAGCGGCGGACCTGTCAGAGCGCCGCTCTCCCCTATGGGGGGATCGGATGATGACGGACCGTAGTGTCCGTCGTCACCCGATCCGATCCGAAAACGGATGGAAAAGTAGGTTTTTCCTTCGTTACACTTTTCGGATCGGAGCGGGGTCGGATGTCAGCGGACATGTCACCGCTGACATCCGACGCTCCATAGGGATGAATGTATGTCCGTTTTTCATCCGAAACCGGAAGAATGAAAAACGGACATACGGATCCCTCGTGTGAAAGAGGCCTAAGGAGCACTGGACCACTTTTGTGTGGGACATTTTTACAAGCCCTGAGCACTTTGTCACCATTAATTTATTATGGACTTTTATTTTTACTGTATATTAATGTTTTTGGATTGCTTTGAATTATACACTGGTAATTATTGTGTACTCTAATTGAATCAGACATTTTTAAAGTGTCTTGTTTGCACATTTTTTTGAATACTCATTTGTTCTTTGTGTGATTTAAAGTTTCGGGGGCGCACCACCTTCCTCAAAGCTAGGCTAATCAGGACCACCATAGGCAGGCGCTTTTATATAAGAAAAAAGGATGATAGAAAAGAAGACCCCACCCCCGGTGTCATTAACACCAAAGCACCTGAAACTGATTAACAACCTCCTCTGCTACTAAAAGCAGAACTTCAGTCATTTTTTTATCAATTAAATCTTCTGCCCTTGTTGTTTTAACTTTGGATAGTAAGACATTTTTTTCTGCCAGTAAATACCTTATACAGCCCACTTCCTGTTTCTTGTCTGGTAAAAAGCCTAGGCTTATGACATCATGCACAACTCTCTCTCACTCTCGTGAGAGTTTGCCAGGAAGAGAGGGGGGGATGAGTCATAAGAGGGCCAATGAGAGCTGCAGGGCTGCAGAGCTAAAGGTGTGCCTCTGTGTGTCTGTGTAAATCCAGGAAGTGAACAGGCAGCAGCTTCAGCTGACCACAGTTAAAATAGATGCAGCCAGACTTAGTGGAGAGAGATTTTTGCTGCATATTTGGCAAGTACAGAATCACAGTATATATAAAATAATATGCAAAGTGGTTGGAGGGAAGCTTCAGAATGGCAAAGATGTTTTTATTACAAATTATGTCAGCAGACTGCAGTTCCTCTTTAAAGAGTGCTACACTGCAAGTAGTACTCTTTTGCAGTTGAAGATGAATGGGTGCCAGCTCTCACATTGCCAGGGCAATTTTTGGCAGCTGCTTTTCTCAACGCCTTTCATTTAACAGATGTCAACCAAAGGCCTTTTTTCTCCCTGAAAGAGCATAGATTGTTAGATTTCTACAGTATGAGTCAAATGCAAAATGTCAAGTCATTACTTTGTGCTTTGCTTGACACTTCCTAACCCGAATTAATAACTTTGTCTCTCAGCAAACAAAGACATTGTTCTTGTAGCTTGCAGACTGCTTTCAGTAAATATCTAGGCAGGAGCTGTATTTAGAACATTACTTTAAAATAAAACAGGGTTTACGGAATAATGCAGAACAAACAATGGTGAGCAGTGGTGCAGTAACCTATAGTAACCAAACTGGTTGAATCTGGGAAAGTCAATGAATACTGATGGAAGAGTTAATCTACTTTGGTATTTGCCTCAACAAATAGCCCATGTTCCTAGTATTTGTCAATACTTAAAGTGGTTCTAAAGGCAGAAAGTTTTTTTTTTTTTTTTATCTCAATGCATTCTATCCATTAAGATAAAAAACCTGTGTGCAGCAGCCCCCCTAATACTTACCTGAGCCCCATCTCTTCTATCTAAATTTTTTTTAAAATATTTTTGCATACAGAATAATCATACACAAATGGTACTTACATACCTACACCAACAAAACAAACATAAAAATAAAACAGACTGTGCTTTTAAAGAGTACCTAGATACAGGTACATATAATATAAACCCCCCCATGGAGAACATGACATGTGTGTTATATACAGGTGATACTCGAAAAATTAGAATATCGTGCAAAAGTTCATTTATTTCACTAATGCAACTTAAAATGTGAAACTAACATATGAGACAGACTCATTACATGCAAAGCAAGATAGTTCAAGCCGTGATTTGTCATAATTGTGATGATTATGGCTTACAGCTCATAAAAACCCCAAATCCACAATCTCAGAAAATTAGAATATTGTGAAAAGGTGCAATATTCTAGGCTCAAAGTGTCCCACTCTAATCAGCTAATTAAGCCATAACACCTGCAAAGGGTTCATGAACCTTTAAATGGTCTCTCAGTCTGGTTCAGTAGGAATCACAATCATGGGAAAGACTGCTGACCTGACAGTTGTGCAGAAAACCATCATTGACGCCCTCCATAAGGAGGGAAACCCTCAAAAGGTAATTGCAAGAGAAGTTGGATGTTCCCAAATTGCTGTATCAAAGCACATTAATAGAAAGTTATGTGGAAGGGAAAAGTGTGGAAGAAAAAGGTGCATAAGCAACAGGGATGACCGCACCCTTTGGAGGATTGTCAGGAAAAGGCCATTCAAAAGTGTTGGGGACTTTCACAAGGAGTGGACTGAGGCTGGAGTCAGTGCATCAAGAGCCCCCACACACAGACGGATCCTGGACATGGGCTTTAAATGTCGTATTCCTCTTGTCAAGCCACTCCTGAACAACAGACAACGTCAAAAGTGTCTTACCTAGGCTAAAGAAAAACAGACCTGGTCTGTTGCTAAGTGGTCCAAAGTCCTCTTTTCTGATGAGAGCAAATTTTGCATCTCAATTGGAAACCAAGGACCCAGAGTATGGAGAAAGAATGGAGAGGTACACACTGCAAGATGCTTGAAGTCCAGTGTGAAGTTTCCACAGTCTGTGTTGATTTGGGGAGCCATGTCATCTGCTGGTGTTGGTCCACTGTGCTTCATTAAGTCCAGGGTCAACACAGCCGTCTACCAGGAGATTTTGGAGCACTTCATTTTCCAGCAGGACTTGGCACCTGCCCACACTGCCAAAAGCACCAAAACCTGGTTCAATGACTGTGGGATTACTGTGCTTGATTGGCCAGCAAACTCGCCTGACCTGAGCCCCATAGAGAATCTATGGGGCATTGCCAAGAGAAAGATGAGAGACATGAGACCGAACAATGCAGAAGAGCTGAAGGCCACTATTGAAGCATCCTGGTCTTCCATAACACCTCAGCAGTGCCACAGGCTGATAGCTTCCATGCCGTGCCGCATTAAGGCATTAATTGCTGCAAAAGGGGCACAAACCAAGTACTGAGTACATATGCATGCTTATACTTTTCAGAGGTCCGCTATTGTTCTATGTACAATCCTTGTTTTATTGATTGCATGTAATATTCTAATTTTCTGAGATTGTGGATTTGGGGTTTTCATGAGCTGTAAGCCATAATCGTCACAATTATGACAAATCATGGCTTGAACTATCTTACTTTGCATGTAATGAGTCTATCTCATATATTAGTTTCACCTTTTAAGTTGCATTAGTGAAATAAATGAACTTTTGCACGATATTCTAATTTTTCGAGTATCACCTGTAAGCCGATGCTGTACAAATGGACCAGTATGGGTTCATGGCTATACGTGAGATATATGGCACCAATTGCTAGGTCTATGGGGGCAATATCCAACCCACCCCCCCCCAATACCATTGGAAGTTATGATCAACAATATATTGGTCTTTAACATTAAGCTACATCTCAGAGAGGATACTAGTAGCAACAGAAAAAAAGGCCCCTTTACAGACAAAGAAAAACAGAGTATAAACAAAGAAAACGAGAATATAAACAAACAAAAAAAACACAAAGTGTAACACAGCCAGGAGTGGACAACAATTCAAAGCTAGATTTGGGTCCTATAATGGTCCCGCAAGGAGATTTCACATTTCTGTTGACTCCCTAAATACCTTCCAAGAGAGCCATATTTGATGTTATTGTTCATATGTATCCAATTCGTGGAGCCAACAGCGATTCCATCCTCTCAATGTAGTCCATCTCTGCAACCCACTCAAACAAAGGGGGAACCTGTGCTGTCCGCCAATGGCGTGGTATAACCGATGTCACTGTTGTCAACCAATGTCCTGAGCCCCATCAATCCAGCGATGTTGCACAAGAGTCTTGGCTGTCTGGGACTCTCCCTCCTCATTGGCTGAGACAGAAGCAGGGCACCATTGGTTCCCACTGCTGTCAAAGTCAGCGAGCCAAAGAGGAGAGAGGGCGTGGGGCCGAGTCACGTCTCTGTGTCTGAATGGACACACAGAGCAGCGGCTCTGGTGCCCCCATAGCAAGCTGCTTGATGTGGGGGCACTCGGGAGGGGTCAGGAGCGCTGACGAGGGACCTAAGAAGAGGAGGATCTGGGCAGCTCTGTGCAAAACCACTATACAGAGCAGGTAAATATAACATATTTTTTAATGTTAATGTCCATGAACCCCAACAGTGAATTATTCTTATCTGTCTTTTAACAGATAAATATGCAATTTGAAGAAATTTGTTAAGCGTTCAAAAAAAAAAAAAACAAGCCTGTTGCTTATTTAACCACTTCAATACAGGGTATTTTCACCCCCTTCCTGCCCAGGCCAATTTTCAGTTTTCAGCACTGTCGCACTTTGCATGACAATTGCGCGGTCATGCAACACTGTCCCCACAAATAGAGCTTTCTTTTGGTGGTATTTGATCACCTCTGCGGTTTTTATTTCTTGCGCTATAAACAAAAGAAGAGTGACAAGTTTGAAAAAAACAATATTTTTTACTTTTTGCTATAATAAATATCCCAATTAACCACTTGCCGACCGCCGCACGACGATGTACGTCGACAAAGCGGCACGGGCAGGCAAAAGGGCTTACCTGTACGTCCCTGCCTGCCCGCGGGTGGGGGGTCCGATCGGACCCCCCCCTCGGTGCCTGCGGCGGTCGGCAAATGTCCCCCGGCGATCGGTGGTGAGGGGGGGGCCATCCATTCGTGCCCCCCCCCCCTCGCGATCGCTCCCAGCCAATGGGATCATTTCCCTGCCTCTGTATTGTACACAGAGGCAGAGGAAATGATGTCATCTCTCCTCGGCTCGGTATTTTCCGTTCCGGGCCGAGGAGAGAAGACTGAACTGTGAGTGCACAACACACACACACACAGTAGAACATGCCAGGCACACATTACACCCCGATCCCCCCCCCTGTCACAAACTGACACCAAGCAGGTTTTTTTTTTTTTTTGATTACTGTATTGGTGTCAGTTTGTGACAGTTAGTGTGTTAGGGCAGTGTGTGTTAGGGCAGTGAGTGCTAGGCCCCCTTTAGGTCTAGGATACCCCCCTAACCCCCCTAATAAAGTTTGAACCCCTTGATCACCCCCTGTCACCAGTGTTGCTAAGCGATCATTTTTCTGATCGCTGTATTAGTGTCGCTGGTGACGCTAGTTAGGGACGTAAATATTTAGGTTCGCCGTCAGCGTTTTATAGCGACAGGGACCCCCATATACTACCTAATAAATGTTTTAACCCCTTGATTGCCCCCTAGTTAACCCTTTCACCACTGATCACCGTATAAGTGTTACGGGTGACGCTGGTTAGTTCGTTTATTTTTTATAGTGTCAGGGCACCCGCCGTTTATTACCGAATAAAGGTTTAGCCCCCTGATCGCCCGGCGGTGATATGCGTCGCCCCAGGCAGCGCCAGATTAGCGCCAGTACCGCTAACACCCACGCACGCAGCATACGCCTCCCTTAGTGGTATAGTATCTGAACGGATCAATATCTGACCCGATCAGATCTATACTAGCGTCCCCAGCAGTTTAGGGTTCCCAAAAACGCAGTGTTAGCGGGATCAGCCCAGATACCTGCTAGCACCTGCGTTTTGCCCCTCCGCACGGCCCAGCCCAGCCCACCCAAGTGCAGTATCGATCGATCACTGTCACTTACAAAACACTAAACGCATAACTGCAGCGTTCGCAGAGTCAGGCCTGATCCCTGCGATCGCTAACAGTTTTCTTGGTAGCGTTTTGGTGAGCTGGCAAGCACCAGCCCCAGGCAGCGTCAGGTTAGCGCCAGTACCGCTAACACCCACGCACGCACCGTACACCTCCCTTAGTGGTATAGTATCTGAACGGATCAATATCTGATCCGATCAGATCTATACTAGCGTCACCAGCAGTTTAGGGTTCCCAAACACGCAGTGTTAGCGGGATCAGCCCAGATACCTGCTAGCACCTGCGTTTTGCCCCTCCGCCCGGCCCAGCCCAGCCCACCCAAGTGCAGTATCGATCGATCACTGTCACTTACAAAACACTAAACGCATAACTGCAGCGTTCGCAGAGTCAGGCCTGATCCCTGCGATCGCTAACAGTTTTTTTGGTAGCGTTTTGGTGAACTGGCAAGCACCAGCCCCAGGCAGCGTCAGGTTAGCGCCAGTACCGCTAACACCCACGCACGCAGCATACACCTCCCTTAGTGGTATAGTATCTGATCGGATCAATACCTGATCCGATCAGATCTATACTGGCGTCCCCAGCAGTTTAGGGTTCCCACAAACGCAGTGTTAGCGGGATCAGCCCAGATACCTGCTAGCACCTGCGTTTTGCCCCTCCGCCCGGCCCAGCCCACCCAAGTGCGGTATCGATCACTGACACTTACAAAACACTAAACGCATAACTGCAGCGTTCGCAGAGTCAGGCCTGATCCCTGTGATCGCTAACAGTTTTTTTTGTAGCGTTTTGGTGAACTGGCAAGCGCCAGCGGCCTAGTACACCCCGGTCGTAGTCAAACCAGCACTGCAGTAACAATTGGTGACGTGGCGAGTCCCATAAGTGCAGTTCAAGCTGGTGAGGTGGCAAGCACAAGTAGTGTCCCGCTGCCACCAAAAAGACAAACACAGGCCCGTCGTGCCCATAATGCCCTTCCTGCTGCATTCACCAATCCTAATTGGGAACCCACCGCTTCTGCAGCGCCCGTACTTCCCCCATTCACATCCCCAACCAAATGCAGTCGGCTGCATGAGAGGCATTTTCTTTATGTCCTCCCGAGTACCCCTACCCAGCGAACCCCCCCAAAAAAGATGTCGTGTCTGCAGCAAGCGCAGATATAGGCGTGACACCCGCTATTATTGTCCCTCCTGTCCTGACAATCCTGGTCTTTGCATTGGTGAATGTTTTGAACGCTACCATTCACTAGTTGAGTATTAGCATAGGGTACAGCATTGCACAGACTAGGCGCCATTTCACAGGGTCTCCCAAGATGCCATCGCATTTTGAGAGACCCGAACCTGGAACCGGTTACAGTTATAAAAGTTAGTTACAAAAAAAAGTGTAAAAAAAAAAAAAAAATAGTTGGCGTTTTATTGTTCTCTCTCTCTCTCTATTGTTCTGCTCTTTTTTACTGTATTCTATTCTGCAATGTTTTATTGTTATTATGTTTTATCATGTTTGCTTTTCAGGTATGCAATTTTTTATACCTTACCGTTTACTGTGCTTTATTGTTAACCATTTTTTTGTCTTCAGGTACGCCATTCACGACTTTGAGTGGTTATACCAGAATGATGCCTGCAGGTTTAGGTATCATCTTGGTATCATTCTTTTCAGCCAGCGGTCGGCTTTCATGTAAAAGCAATCCTAGCGGCTAATTAGCCTCTAGACTGCTTTTACAAGCAGTGGGAGGGAATGCCCCCCCCCCCCCCCCCCAACGTCTTCCGTGTTTTTCTCTGGCTCTCCTGTCTCAACAGGGAACCTGAGAATGCAGCCGGTGATTCAGCCAGCTGACCATAGAGCTGATCAGAGACCAGAGTGGCTCCAAACATCTCTATGGCCTAAGAAACCGGAAGCTACGAGCATTTTATGACTTAGATTTCGCCGGATGTAAACAGCGCCATTGGGAAATTGGGAAAGCATTTTATCACACCGATCTTGGCGTGGTCAGATGCTTTGAGGGCAGAGGAGAAATCAAGGGTCTAATAGACCCCAATTTTTGCAAAAAAGAGTACCTGTCACTACCTATTGCTATGATAGGGGATATTTACATTCCCCGAGATAACAATAAAAATGATTAAAAAAAAAAAAATGAAAGGAACAGTTTAAAAAATAAGATAAAAAAATAATAATAATAATGAAAAAAAAAAAAAAAAAAAAGCACCCCTGTCCCCCCTGCTCTCGCGCTAAGGCGAACGCAAGCGTCGGTCTGGCGTCAAATGTAAACAGCAATTGCACCATGCATGTGAGGTATCACTGCGAAGGCCAGATCGAGGGCAGTAATTTTAGCAGTAGACCTCCTCTGTAAATCTAAAGTGGTAACCTGTAAAGGCTTTTAAAGGCTTTTAAAAAATGTATTTAGTTGGTCGCCACTGCACGTTTGTGCGCAATTTTAAAGCATGTCATGTTTGGTATCCATGTACTCGGCCTAAGATAATCTTTTTTATTTCACCAAACATTTGGGCAATATAGTGTGTTTTAGTGCATTAAAATGTAAAAAAGTGTGTTTTTTCCCCAAAAAATGCGTTTGAAAAATCGCTGCGCAAATACTGTGTGAAAAAAAAAAATGAAACACCCACCATTTTAATCTGTAGGACATTTGCTTTAAAAAAAAAAAAAATGTTTGGGGGTTCAAAGTAATTTTCTTGCAAAAAAAAATTATTTTTTTATGTAAACAATAAGTGTCAGAAAGGGCTTTGTCTTCAAGTGGTTAGAAGAGGGGGTGATGTGTGACATAAGCTTCTAAATGTTGTGCATAAAATGCCAGGACAGTTCAAAACCCCCCCAAATGACCCCATTTTGGAAAGTAGACACCCCAAGCTATTTGCTGAGAGTCATGTTGAGTCCATGGAATATTTTATATTGTGACACAAGTTGCGGGAAAGAGACAATTTTTTATTTTTTTTATTTTTTTTTTGCGCAAAGTTGTCACTAAATGATATTTTGCTCAAACATGCCATGGGAATATGTGAAATTACACCCCAAAATACATTCTGTTGCTTCTCCTGAGTACGGGGATACCACATGTGTGAGACTTTTTGGGAGCCTAGCCGCGTACGGGACCCCAAAAACCAAGCACCGCCTTCAGGCTTTCTAAGGCCGTAAATTTTTGATTTCACTCTTCACTGCCTATCACAGTTTCGGAGGCCATGGAATGCCCAGGTGGCAAAAAAAACCCCCAAATGACCCCATTTTGGAAAGTAGACACCCCAAGCTATTTGATGAGAGGTATAGTGAGTATTTTGCAGACCTCAGTTTTTGTCACAAAGTTTTGAAAATTGAAAAAAGAAAAAAAAAAAATTTTTTTCTCGTCTTTCTTTATTTTCAAAAACAAATGAGAGCTGCAAAATACTCACCATGCCTCTCAGCAAATAGCTTGGGGTGTCTACTTTCCAAAATGGGGTCATTTGGGGGGGGGGGGTTTGTGCCACCTGGGCATTCCATGGCCTCCGAAACTGTGATAGGCAGTGAGGAGTAAAATCAAAAATGTACGCCCTTAGAAATCTTGAAGGCAGTGATTGGTTTTCGGGGCCCCGTACGCGGCTAGGCTCCCAAAAAGTCTCACACATGTGGTATCCCCATACTCAGGAGAAGCAGCTAAATGTATTTTGGGGTGCAATTCCACATATGCCCATGGCCTGTGTGAGCAATATATCATTTAGTGAAAACTTTTTGTAATTTTTTTTTTTTTTTGTCATTATTCAATCACTTGGGACAAAAAAAATGAATATTCAATGGGCTCAACATGCCTCTCAGCAAATTCCTTGGGGTGTCTACTTTCCAAAATGGGGTCATTTGTGGGGGTTTTGTACTGCCCTGCCATTTTAGCACCTCAAGAAACGACATAGGCAGTCATAAATTAAAGGCTGTGTAAATTCCAGAAAATGTACCCTAGTTTGTAGGCGCTATAACTTTTGCGCAAACCAATAAATATACACTTATTGACATTTTTTTTACCAAAGACATGTGGCCGAATACATTTTGGCCTAAATGTATGACTAAAATTGAGTTTATTGGATTTTTTTTAGAACAAAAAGTAGAAAATATCATTTTTTTTCAAAATTTTCGGTCTTTTTCCGTGTATAGCGCAAAAAATAAAAACGGCAGAGGTGATCAAATATCATCAAAAGAAAGCTCTATTTGTGGGAAGAAAAGGACGCAAATTTCGTTTGGGTAGAGCATTGCATGACCGCGCAATTAGCAGTTAAAGCGACGCAGTGCTGAATTGTAAAAAGTGCTCTGGTCAGGAAGGGGGTAAAACCTTCCGGGGCTGAAGTGGTTAAAAAAAAAAAAAAAAAAAATTTTTTCCTCAGTTTAGGCCGATATGTATTCTTCTACATATTTTTTTTTTTACTAGTAATGGCAGTGATCTGTGATATTTATCGTGACTGTGACATTGTGGTGGACATATCGGACACTTTTGGCACTTTTTTGGGACACACACAGATCCATGTCCCTGCTCTGTTACCGGCAATTGCGGGTGCCCGGCGGACATCGCGGCCGACTGGCACACGCATCGGCTCCCGAGTGACGCGGCGTGCGTGCGCCCCCTAGGTGGCCGGGAAGCCAAGGACGTCATATGACGCCCGCCCAGAATGGGAGATCCCTCCTGCGGACATTATTTGACTATGGGCGGGGAAGGAAGTGGTTAACCACTTGCCTACTAGGCACTTTCACCCCTTTCCTGCCCAGGCCAATTCTTAGCTTTCAGTACCGTCACACTTTGAATGACAATTGCATAGCCATGCAACACTGTACACAAATTAAATATCTATCAGTTTTTAGAGACCGTGTTTTCTTTTGGTGATATTTCATGTGATTTTTATTTTTTGCTAAACAAACGGAAAAAAAAAAAAAGTAAATAAAATTGAGAAAAAAAAAACAAATCACTTCTGTGTTTCGGTTATAAAATTTTGCAAATAAGTCATTTTTCTTCTTCACTGCTTGGCACTGATGGGACTGCAGATTATCAATGTAAATGTCCCCTGTCACAGGAAAGCCAGTTATCAGCTTTCCTTATCTCACAGTGACAGGGCTGAGAAAAGGAAATTCCGATAACTAGCATTTGTTCACATGTGATGAGCTGTGATTGGACACAGCTGATCACACGGTAAAGGGCCGCTGTAATGGGCCCTAACCTTGATCTGTGATTGGCTGTGTCCAAAAGGAGACAGCAATCAAAGAGCATACCAGAGGAGCTGCCCGAGGACGGTGTTCTAGGGAGGGGCATCAGTACCACGCTGTTGTCGCCTTTTGGCTATAGCACAGTCGGAAAGTAGTTAAAGTGGCACCAAATTATATCCTGAAGCCTAGTACAAACTACAAGTTTTTTTTTTCGTTCAACCCAGCGACCCAAACAGAAGAAAAAAAACAAAAAACTTGAAAGCTCAGGTCGAAACCGCTGTACTAACAATCCAATGTTAGTACAGCAATCTTCCCTGTTGTTCTATTGTGTTCTGACAGGGGGGACAGGCGGTCTTCAAGGACATCAACTTTTTCCTTAAAAAGTTATACTATACAGTAGACTTGTTCATACAACTACATCTAATGATCCTAGTGATCAGGGACTACCCACAGATAACAGGGAAAAACAAGTCTTGGATGACCTTGTCTCCTTGATGGGAAACTCCTCCTCAGAAATAGGGATGAGCTTCGTGTTCGAGTCGAACCCATGTTCGACTCGAACATCGGCTGTTCGATCGTTCGCCGAATTGCGAACGATATGGGCCGTTCGCGCCAAATTAGCGTGGCGCGTCACGGCCCATAACTCACTGCGGCATTGCAGTGCATTGCTGGCTGATGATTGGCCAAGCATGCACTATGACCCGCATGCTTGGCCAATCACAGCGCCGTCGGTAGAGAGAGCTGTAATTGGCCAAAGCCAGGGTGGCTTTGGCCAATTATGGCTCAGGGGGTTTAGAACACGCCCCACACTATATAAGGCCGCCTGCACGACGGCCCTGTGTAGTGTGTTCCGGCGTGCTGAGAGATAGAGAGAGACAGTCATTTCATTTGAGTTAGCTAGATTAGGCAGGACAGTCAGTGAGTTAGCTGCACTTACAGTGTATTGTGTATATATATGCATCCCAGGTGTTATATATATATATATATATATATACATATATATATATACACACACTGTATTCAGTTTAGCTAGATCCGTTCCTGTTATCTTCCTACTGACAGGCAGGCTTGTCTTGTTACAGTATTTACAGGTACCTGAAGAAAATTGCTGGTGTTCTTTTGATCCTATTACTAGTACCACAGTCAGGCAGCTAGACTATTTACAGTTAGTGTAGTGCGTCCTGCTCACAGTGTTCAGCTAAAACTACAAGTTAGTGTAGTGAGACCTCTGCACAATGTTCAGCTAAAGCTACAAGTTAGTGTATTGAGACCTCTGCACAGTGTTCAGCTAAAGCTACAAGTTAGTGTAGTGCGTCCTGCTCACAGTGTTCAGCTAAAACTACAAGTTAGTGTAGTGAGACCTCTGCACAATGTTCAGCTAAAGCTACAAGTTAGTGTATTGAGACCTCTGCACAGTGTTCAGCTAAAGCTACAAGTTAGTGTAGTGCGTCCTGCTCACAGTGTTCAGCTAAAACTACAAGTTAGTGTAGTGAGACCTCTGCACAGTGTTCAGCTAAAGCTACGTTAGTGTAGTGCGTCCTGCTCACAGTGTTCAGCTAAAACTACAAGTTAGTGTAGTGCGACCTCTGCACAGTGTTCAGCTAAAGCTACAAGTTAGTGTAGTGAGACCTCTGCACAGTGTTCAGCTAAAGCTACAAGTTAGTGTAGTGCATCCTGCTCACAGTGTTCAGCTAAAACTACAAGTTAGTGTAGTGAGACCTCTGCACAGTGTTCAGCTAAAGCTACAAGTTAGTGTAGTGCGTCCTGCTCACAGTGTTCAGCTAAAACTACAAGTTAGTGTAGTGAGACCTCTGCACAGTGTTTAGCTAAAGCTACAACTTAGTGTAGTGAGTCCTGCTCATAGTGTTCAGCTAAAACTACAAGTTAGTGTAGTGAGACCTCTGCACAGTGTTCAGCTAAAGCTACAAGTTAGTGTAGTGAGACCTCTGCACGGTGTTCAGCTAAAGCTACAAGTTAGTGTAGTGCGTCCTCCTCACAGTGTTCAGCTAAAACTACAAGTTAGTGAAGTGCGACCTCTGCACAGTGTTCAGCTAAAGCTACAAGTTAGTGTAGTGCATCCTCCTCACAGTGTTCAGCTAAACCTACAAGCTAGTGTAGTGCATCCTGCTCACAGTGTTCAGCTAAACCTACAAGTTATTTTTTTCCGAGTTCTGCACAGTGTTCAGGTAAAGCTACCTGTAGAAGGTTGGTGGTGTTCTCATACTACAGGCAGGCAGTTGATTTTGCTAGCTGCAGTATCAGTACATATACATATATATATATATATATATATATATATATATCCCACCTTAGTGCAGCTACAGGCCATTAGTATGTCTGGAAGGCCAACAAGGAGAGGCAGACAGTCACAAGCCAATAAAAGAGGGCAAACAGGCTCTGTGTCTAGTGCTGGTTGTGGAGACGGTGCATCCTCATCAGCACGTGGCCGTGGGACACGCTTGGCCTTTTTTTTCGGCAGCTGGCCGTGTTGAGCCGCAACATGCGGAAGACTTGGTCGAGTGGATGACCAATCCGTCCTAATCCTCCTCATCCTCTCTCACCCATGCTCAGGGTACTTTGTCTGGCAAAGCAGCGGCCTCTTCCCTCAGCTCAATGTCATCAGTGACTACTTCCCTAGCCCCACCATGTCCTCCTGAGGAGTCCCTCAAACTGTTTGACCACAGTGTTGGGTACATGCTCCAGGAGTATGCCCAGCGTTTGGAAGGCTCTGATGATGATACTGAGCTAGATGAAGGCAGTAACGTGAGCACGGACAGAGGGGCTGCAGCATACTGCCAGGTTTGCTCCAGTGATGAGGAGGGAGGGGATGATGAGGTCACTGACTCAACGTGGGTGCCTGATAGGAGAGAGGAGAGAGGAGGAGGAGGAGGCACATCATCAACGAGGCAGGATGCCCTCCAGGGGCCAGCCTAAGGGCAGCACACTGACTGCATCACACCCCAAAGCTCCGCATGTGCAGGGCGCTGCAGTCTCTGTGCGTTATTCAAAAAGTTCTTTGGTGTGGGCCTTTTTTGAGACGAGTGCATCAGATCGCACCACTGCTATTTGCAACATATGTCTCAAGCGTATCTCGCGTGGCCAAAACATCTCCCTCTTGGGCACCACATGCTTGACCAGACATATGTAGGCCTGCCATGCAGTTCGTTGGCAAGCGTACCTAAAAGACGCACACCAAAGAACAAAGCGGACCTCTCCTTGGTCCTCATCAGCTGAGATCTCCAACCCCACTATACCTTCAGTCCTCTCTGAGACCTGCACTGAGAGGAATGAAGGTGTAGAATTAGGTGTGTCACAGCCAAGTACTTGTGGGCAATCTGCTTTCGGTACACCGACGTCAGATTGTTCCAGGCAAATTTCCCTGCCCCAGCTGCTGCACCGCCGAAAGAGGTTCGCTCCCAGCCATCCACATGCCCAGTTGTTGAATGCTAGCTTGGCAAAATTGCTAGAACTTCAACTGCTGCCTTTTCAGTTGGTAGACTCTGCCCCCTTCCGTGAGTTTGTGGAATGTGCGGTTCCTCAGTGGCAGGTACCCAAACGCCACTTTTTCTCACGGAAGGCGATTCCGGCTCTCTACCGGCATGTGGAAGGCAATGTCCATGCCTCGCTGGACAGGGCGGTCAGTGGTAAGGTGCATATTACCGCTGACTCATGGTCCAGCAGGCATGGACAGGGACGTTACCCAAGTTTCACCGCGCATTGGGTGACTCTGCTGGCAGCTGGGAAGGATACAGGACAAGGTGCAGTAGTGTTGGAGGTTGTTCCGCCACCACGCCTCCAAAATGCCACTACTAATGATTGTGACACACCTCTCTCCTCCACTCCCTCCTCTTCTTCTTCCTCCATGGCCTCTTCCTGTGCTTTTTCCTCGGAACCAGCGGTGCTCTGTAGCCGTTCAAGGGGCTACGCAAGTATGCAGGCCAAAAGATGCCATGCGGTGCTTGAGCTGGTGTGCTTGGGGGACAGGAGACACACTGTGGCAGAGGTTCTGTCAGCTCTGCAGGGGCAGGTTCAGAGGTGGTTGACGCCACACCAACTTAAGGCAGGAATGGTGGTTTGCGACAATGGCACCAACCTCCTCTCTGCCCTCCGACAGGGACAAATGACCCATGTGCCCTGTTTGGCTCACATCCTTAACTTGGTGGTGCAGCGGTTCTTGGGCAGGTACCCGGGCTTACAGGATGTTCTGAGGCAGGCTTGGAAAGTCTGTGTGCATTTACGCCGGTCATATAATGCCAGTGCTCGGCTGGCAGACCTCCAAAAGGAGTTTAACCTGCCCAAGAACCGCCTAATCTGTGACATGCCCACCAGGTGGAACTCAACGTTGGCCATGCTGCAGCGGCTTCTCACGCAGCAGAGGGCCATCAATAAGTACCTGTGCGACTATGGCACCAGGACAGGGGAGCGTTTTTTTTCCCCACGCCAGTGGGCCATGATCAGGGATGCATGCACTGTCCTGTCACCATTTGAGGAGGCCACGAGGATGGTGAGCAGTGACAGTGCATGCATCAGTGACACTGTCCCCCTTGTCAACCTGTTGGAGCACACGCTGCGTGGAATAATGGACAGGGCACTTGAGGCAGAACAGAGGCAGGAAGAGAAGGACTTCTTTAGCTCTCAAGGCCCCCTTTATCCAGACAGTGTTCCTGTGTGCCCGCCGATCATACAGGAGGATTGTGTCAGTATGGAGGTGGAGCCTGGCATTCAGCATCAGCCTTTAAGGGATCAGTCCCAAGAAACACATGGACTTGTACGTGGCTGCGGACCATGTCGTCCTTAGTGACCCAGAGGACTCCGGACCGAATGCCTCAGTAAACCTACGCTGCATGGCCTCCCTGATCCTGCAAAGCCTGCGTAAGGATCCTCGTATTCGTGGTATCAAGGAGAAGGACCAATACTGGCTGGCAACCCTCCTTGATCCACGTTACAAGGGTAAGGTTGCGGACCTTATCTTGCCATCGCAGAGGGAGCAGAGGATAAAACATCTTGGGAGGCCTTGCAGAAAGGTCTGTGCAACGCGTTCCCAGAGACTGGGAGGTTACAAACTCCTGTTTCTGGACAACGTGTTGCTGAGGCTTCGGTCAGTCAAAGAAGGAGCGGTGGAGAAGGTGGCCGTCTGACCGATGCGTTCAGACAATTTTTTGGTCCACAGCCCCAAGGTATGATCGGTTTCAGCAACCATTGCCAGCGTCTGTTTTACATGGTGCAGGAATACCTAGGGGCAAGATCTGACTTGGACACCTTTCCCACCAAAAATCCTCTGGGTTACTGGGTCTTGAGGATGGATCACTGGCCAGAGCTTGCACAGTATTCAATTGAGCTACTGGCCTGTCCTGCATCCAGCGTTCTTTCGGAACGCACATTCAGTGCTGCTGGAGGCTTTGTAACCGATCACAGGGTGCATCTGTCCACCGACTTGGTCGATCAACTGACTTTCATAAAAAAGAATCAGTCTTGGATCACCACCAGCTACCAAGCACCTGATGCTGATGTAACCGAATAATTTTTTTTGAAATTTCAGATCCCTTCAGACTGCCTATGCTGATGCTGAGTGACTATCCCAAGTAATTATCCTCTTCCTCCTCAATTATCACGCTGATAGCTTGTAAGAACATTTTTGGTTCTGGGCGCCACCACCAGTGCCTAAGGCCCAATTTTTTAGCCCGTTTAACAGGGGCATGTAATTACAATTTTTGATGCAATACTTTGCAGCAGGGCTCGTTCCTGCGTTCCAACTAGAGTATCTGTGAGGGGTTGCAGTGTTGTGGCACCAGTGCCTAAGGCCCAATTTTTCAGCCCCTGTTCAACAGGGGCATGTAATTACAATTCTTGATCTAATATTTCACAGCAGGGCCCTGTGAGGGCTTACAGTTTTGTGGCCACAACAACACCTAAGGCCCAAATTTCTGCTGAGTATATAGGGCAGGCACCTACTTTCAAACATCCAACTTACAAACAACTCCTACTTGCAAACGGAAGGAGACAACAGGAAGTGAGATGAAATCTACCCTTCAATTCTCTCCTGTAAGAGTTAATATGGGAAAAACGTTTCTCTTTTCCACTGATGCTTTATCACCAATCCTTGTTTCACAAAAAACCCAAAATTTTCAAAAAAACATTTATCATTGGGACAAAAAGTGATGTTCAATCTTCTGAAGAGGAGCACAGACAGCAAAACAAATGTCACAGGGGTGATAACCCTTCCCTATGTTTTCCAAAAAGCTTAAAATAGATTTTTTGGCTGGAGCTAAACACGTTAAGTAGAATCTGTTTGTAATTTTGAACTGGTACATTTTTAACAACCAACCTACAGTCCCTGTCTTGTTTGCACCGCCTGTATACTGCTGTTCAGAATATATAGGGCCTGGTGGCCCCACGCCTTTTTTTTTAATTTAGGTGCGGGGTTCTTCTTAATATCCAAGACCCAAAGGGCCTGGTAATGGACTGGGGGGTACCCATACTGTTTGTCTCACTGATTTTCATCCATATTGCCTGGACCCGACATTACATTAAAGCCGCAAGCAGTTTTAAATGACTTTTTCCCTTTAAAAATGACATTTTGTGCAGGGACTGTTCCAAGCACGGGAAACACGAGCCACTTTACAGGCATACTATAGACACCCCCCAGGTACGATATTTAAAAGGAATATTTCACTTTTTTTTTTTAACTTTAAGCATCATTAAAATCACTGCTCCTGTTTTTAAAAGTTTTTTTTTTTTTTTAATTGATACATGTCCCCTGGGGCAGGATCCAGGTCCCAAAACCCTTTTTAGGACAATACCATGCAAATTAGCCTTTAAAATGAGCACTTTTGATTTCCATAAACTCAATGGGGTTCTAACGTTCGTGCGAATTTTCGGTCCGTTCGCAGGTTCTGGTGCGAACCGGGGGGTGTTCGGCTCATCTCTGGTAGGAAGCTGGCAGTGTGGTACAGGGGGTGAAGATTACAAGGGGGTGGTAGGATGCCAGGCACAGGGGGATAATGATGAGGATGACAGGGAGTGGGGTGGCAGGAAGCTGGCAGATGGGCTGAAGACGACAAGGGGGTGGGGTGGCAGGATGCCAGGCACAGGGGGGATGATGGAGATGACAGGGAGTGGGGTGGTAGGAAGCTGGCAGAAGGGTGGGGGTGAAGATGACAGCGGTGAGGTGGTAGTTTGCCAGACACGGGGGGATTATGAGGAGCAAGATGACAGGGAGTGGGGTGGTTGGAAGCTGGCAGAGGGGTGCAGATGACAAGGGGGTGGGATGCCAGGCACAGGGGGGTTATGATGAGCAAGATGACGATGACAGGGAGTGGAGTGGTAGGAAGCTGGCAGAGGGGTGCTGGGATGCCAGGCACAGGGGGATTATGAGGATGGAGATGCCAGGAACAGGGGGGGGGGGGGGGAGAATGAAGGATGATAATGATGTACTGTAGGTAGCATATCACATGCCAGTCCCTTGTGTTGTGTGGATGGGGCTTTATTTCCTCATGCATTAGGATGTACAATGCATTGTAACTGGAGAGAACACTGGGCGGGAACCTATAATCAGATCCTCCCAACCTGTATATGCCCACTGGCTACACAGGAACAGTGTCCCTCCCTGGAAGCAATGTCACTAGCTTTCAGTAAGCACACCCACTGGCTGCTTTTAGACTCAAAAGGAAGTAGAATTTAAGTCATGTGACAGCACTGGATACTGCAAAATAAAAAAGTTAGAACTGATTTTGTGGCATAAGGCTTACATTAATGATTGCAGGGGAGAAGTTAAGTGTTAGGATGGACTTCCACTTTAAGGTTATTTGCAGTCACTCGCTTTTGTTTGTTTTTTTATATTTGGTTATATGAAGGCTTTTTTTAGTCAGACAAAATGAATTTGTTTACTTTTTTGTAACGCTGCATGGGTTCATTTTCATTTGCCCAAGAGCCATACAATTAGCTTTAGGCTTGGATGTGTGTTCCAGAACAGCATTCCAACGCCAAGACTAAAGTGCTTGCAAACCTTAGGCATGAAATATAAACAAAAAATATCCCTCTATAGTGTGTACGTGTCTCAATCCAGAGCATCAAGTCATTTGTCCACCGTCTCCTTCCTCGGCTATAAGCACGAGTCACTTCAGATGACTTTTCCCTGACACCAAGAGAAATGGGAGGAGCTCCAGCTGATTGACAGCCTTAGCTCTGCTCCTGTATGAAGGGTTGTGTTCCTTCCCTCCAATTGGCTTTTAGAGCTCTCCTCACTGACGCAACTTCAGCTCCCCGCTTTTTAGAGCCGAGAGATCCTGTGTAAATTATGCACTTTGAAGGGATGTAGGGGAAAGGCAGCTGTAGACAAACAGGCAGATCTAATGGAGGATTGGTTTCATCTGTCACCTGAGGCCAGTCACTTCACTGGGTATATGTAAAGGTTTACAACATTTAAGTCTTATGGGGCGTACACACGGTCAGACTTTTCGGCTACATAAGTCCAACGGACGCAATTCCCCGGATTTTTAGCGGACTTTAGATTTGGAACTTGCTTCAAATCTTTACATCGGAACTCCGCCGGACCCAGAAATCCGCTCGTCTGTATGCTAGTCCGACAGACAAAAACCGACGCTAGGACAGCTATTGGCTACTGGCTATCAACTTCCTTATTTTAGCCCGGTGTATGTCATCACGTACGAATCCGGACTGGTGTGATCGTGTGTAGGCAAGTCATGAAAGTCTGTCAGACAGGCTGTCGGGACTTTTGTAGCCAAAAATTTCCGACCGTGTGTACGCCCCATTACAGGTCTATAGGTGCGTCTCATGACATAGCAACCCCATGCAGCCAATACTACTAAACACATTTACATGGCAAAGGCTGTACAACAAAGCTCCTGGTGCTTTATCAGAATATACTGTTGTGAATACAGGTGTCCTCAACACTAGTCTGCTTAAAAGAGGCATTTTTATATAGTTAGACTGGTTCAAGCTAGACCAAAATCTGGCCGATACTCATGGAAACTGGAAAGCAGTGTCTACTTCAGTGATCTCCCCTTTCTTCCTAACCCCATGCTGAGCAGCTGAGCTTGATAGATTGCGAATACAGGAGAAAACTATTTGCATTTTCTGAATGTATGTAAACTGTTCCCTGACAGGATGAGGTCGAGTGGCGATGTCGTGCTCTCCCACCTTGCCCAGGACACACTTTACACCAACTTAGAAAATGCAAAGCATCCTCTGAATGGCCGATTTCCCATGTTCACAATATCAGGTTGCCACTCAGCACAGGACCCAGAAGCAAGTGGAGCTCACTGGAGTTGTGATTTCCAGCTTCCAGGGGCATCTAGGTATGAATATACATACATAGGTCAAAAGCTGTAAAACAAAAAAACAAAACAAAAGCCACGTCTGGAATTTTAACATTTAACTTGGCAAAACAATTCAGATACCAAACCACAATTCCCTCTGTACATTATCTTTATTATTTACATAATACAATATAGCATAAATGCTGAATAGCATGATTATGTGCAATACATAAATATGAACTATCTGTACACATTTGCATATCTAGTAACTCAAAAGTAAAAGGTTTAAAAAAAAAAAAAAAAAAAAAGAATAGAGAAAGGAAAAAAAAAAAAAAAAAAAAAAAAAAAAAGAAAAAAAAAAGGGGGATGCTTTAGAAAATATATATATTGTAAACCAAGGGACAGAACACACAAAGTAAAATCTTAAAGTGAAGCTGAGTGAACACATAACTATTTACAAATGAGACCAAGCAATACCACAACACTAGTCTAAAAACTGTACTTTAAGCAAAAAAACAAAACAAAAAAAAACCCCACACACGCCATACAAACCTTCCATTATAACACAGAAGTGATATTACCCAAGCATTCATGAATGTTACTGCCTTTTCTAGAGTTTCTGTACAAAGCTGAAGAGAACGCAGCCCATGCAATATAACCAAGGAAGTTTCAGTCCTGCACCCAGGTACAGCTGAAATGCAGGAGACGAGCAGCCCTCATTGGGGTTCCCGGTTAGTGCTCAAAAAAGGAGAAAAAAAAAAAAAAAAAAAAAGATAAAAATCCTAACAAAAAGACAGCACAGATGCACGCACAAAATCTTTAAAATTAAAAAAAAAAAAAAAAAAAAAAAAAAATTCTACAGCAGCCAAGTAAGGTATGGTTTCCATGCAAAACTGTGCAGTTGAATCACATAGTTAAACCTCCATTTATGGATAAAAGCCATTTTATAGACTACCTTACTGAATTAAAAAGAAAAAAACCCACAAACAAAAAATATATACGGCCCAAACGCTGCAGATGAAGCCCTTGTCCCTCGATGGATTTGGTTCCATCACTGAAGTATTCGTATAATTGCTTCTAAACTGACAGGTAAACCTCTATGCTCTCAATTTTCAGATGGCCTCCATTAATGAACTATAAATATAAAATGCAGACACAAAAAAGGCACAAGAGGGCTTTCAAAGTTAACAAGGCTTGAAAATCTGCAGTGATGTCCTATGAGGAAGAAACAAAAAACAAAAAAAAAGACAAACACACACAAGGCAAAATGTTAACATATAGGGGAAGACCCCCCTGTTCAGAGTATTGTAAAATGTATGCATTTCAATTAATCAGTAAACTTCCAAAAGGGTGTGATCCCAGAAGAGAGCCAAGCAGTGGATCTAATAAAATACACTTTCACAGAAATAATAAACTGAATCACTGCTTAAAACTGGGACCACTAAACTTAAACACACACCTGCAGCTATAACAATCCAAAACAGATACCAGGGTTGTGCTCATATTTGCTAATTGCAGAGAAAGGAAACGGAAACCAGAACATTTTTAAATGAGCCTTGAATTAACATAAAACTAAACAAGCCTAAAAAAGTAGACCTAAAGTGCTGCCTACTCATGAGTTTACCTGTCAGGAAAAGGTCTGTGCACCCAGAGGAGCCTCTGCACACAATCCACATGCTAAGCTTTGAGTGAGAGCTTGGGCATGCCACCCAGGAACCCAGAAAGAAATGCAGGCAAACTCAGCTGCCAACGTGAAAGACAGAGGATGCCAAATCTCTAAAGCCCCTTTCACACAGGACGGACTGCAACCTGCTTGCTCAGCAGGGAATCTCTCAGCTGATCCCCACTTGGCAGCCAGATGACAGGTACGTGTCCGCTCATGCAGAGCGGACACAGACAGCTGTCTATGGATGGCCAGATGTAAAAACAGACCACCTGTCCATTTACACCCAATGCGCTAGACAGAAGGAGAATGGATCCCCAGCAGTCTGTTTTTGGTGGATCGAAATGGACAGATGTCTAACACCCACCACTCTTCGATAGGGAACAATGGAGGTTCCGATCTGTCCGTCCGTTTTTTCAGGCAGACCCGATCGGAACATCTGCGTGAAAGGGGCCTTAGTCAAAGACTGAGGATTGTGCTCCAATGTGGTAAAACTCCCTGGGCCCACAGAGGTTTGGTGTTCTTAACAATTATGTTGTTAGGTTTGTATGTTATGTTAATACCAGAATTTCCTGGATAAGTTTGATAGTTAACTTTAGTATATATTTATTATCTCACACAGTATGTGGACATATTTTAACCCATGCAGTTTAATCATGGTATACTCCAATACAAAATTGTCCACCAAGAATGCTGGCATTGACATTACACTTTTTATTATGGGGGGGGGGGGCGCACACTAGTTATCTGTGTTGCAATGTTTGTACTACAAGCACAATATTAGTTGCAGGCATGCAGATTTAGAAGCCTACATTTTGGCACATTCACTAGTTTACATTTCCCCAATCAGTTATGCATTCAATGAAATGTGTAGGCTAATGCTGACCAGTCCACATTCTGTGAGCTTGGAAAATAAAAAATAAAGGGGTGCATCATCTAGTCATTCAATTTTGCCTGTAACACACACACAAACAAAAATCATAGTGGGGGGAAAAAACCCATCACAAAAAAGGTATTACATCAGAAAGAAATCAACATGCATCTGCTCTTTAATGTTTCCCTAGGATATAGTAAAATCAGAAAAAAAGAGAAAAAAAAAAGTCAGTCTTCACAAGTTGTAAGCCATTTATATTCTCTGAATTTTTTCTGCAACGACAACGGGATTCTCTTTTCTTATTTTTGCTGCAGCTTCCGCTTTATAATCATAAGGGCAATTGTGCTTGTCAGAGTAACGATGGAGTCCACAAAATAAATTCCCACAACGGCAATCAAAACCTGCAAAAAAATAAATATAAATAAAAAAATAAAATAAAAAAACTAATTGGACAAATGCTGCATTTAGAATAACCAATGGGCACCAAAATAGTGTTCTAATGGGACTTGCATTAATCAAACATCACACTGGATGTGCACCAATAGTAGCAAGCTCCAAAGTCACCTACCTTTACAAACAACGGCATTAAAACAAGAATTGTATTTGTTAAATAGCCATTTTGCACCTCTTCAAAGGCCAGTCCAATGCTAAAATTCTGACTAAATAAACAGCAAAGGACCAATTATAGAAGTAGACACAGCTTGGACACTTATACCTACAGGTAAGCATTATTATAAGCTTACTAGTATGTACAAAGAATATCTCCTAAAAACGTGCACCATTTAGGAGATATTCACCATTTTGGCAGCCGGTGACATCACCGACACATTAGCTCTGAAGGGACGCCATCACGGCTTGTCCAAACGCCCAGAGCCCACAAACCCAAAACGCCAGGTGAAGATGGAAGCCCTGTCAGTGCACTGTTGGAGGGCTTATTTCAAAAACTCAAGTCTTTCATAAATGTGGAGGAAAATTATATATTTTTTTCTCCTTTTGTTGAACCTTTACTACCATTTTAAGACTTGCCATACTTTTCACACCACAAGACACACTTTTAGCCTCTGCGTCTTATGGAGCAAATATAGACCAGCCACGCCACCCCCCCACTGAATACCAGGCCAGCCACTCAGCTGTGGCTTGCCTGCTTCTCCCTGTCAGGAGAGAAGCAGGCGCTGAGTGTTACAGGGAGCAGGTCCCCCCCCCCCCTTCTCTGGGCAGCAGCACAAGCCGAGCAGGAGATCAAAGACACACAGAAAGGGCTGTGTGTGCATTTTTTTTCCTCACCCTTCTGTCGGCAGCAGGTGTGGGGATTAATAAAACAGCGGCAGGACTGAGCAGCTTGCAGAGAGGGACAGTGAGTTGCAGGCAATTAGTGTGCAGCAACCTCTAGCAACTGAATGGTGAGTGGCAATGTGTAGTAACTTATAGCAACAAGTCAGCAAGAAGGAAACCTCTAGCAACTGAATGGCAATGTGTAATAACTTCAGAATAATTTGTTTTTCTCCTTTAAAACCTAGGTGCGTCCTATAGGCAGGTGAATCTTATGGCGCTAAAAAGCTGAAAAACTAGGAAAAAGGCTGTTCAGTTAGAAAAGAACCAAAAACAGCAATACTGATATATGGATGATGGCTACTAGGAGCAGCTACGTACTAATATTGTGTAAGGATCAATCAGCACCACAAAAAAAGCTACCGTATATACTCGAGTATAAGTCGAGTTTTTCAGCACATTTTTGTGCTGAAAGTGCCCCCCTCGACTTATACTGGGGTCAAGCACTTTTCTGCAGCAAAAAATTTCATTTTCCGAACCGACTTTAGAGCCCTGTATCTCAGGGCCACTTTGTGCTAGGAACCCCAAATTTGGTGTGCAACAGCATATCCAAAGCTGGGGTTCCTAGCACTAAGTGGCCCCAAGATACGGGGCCCCAAAATCGGTTCGGAAAATGTCACTCTGCTGCAGAAAAGTGCTTTGGATATTTTATGGTGCTAGTTCCACTGAGTTTGCACACCAAATTTGGGGTTCCTAGCACTAAGTGGCCCCGAGATATGGGGCCCAAAGTCGGTCAACTGTGTCCATCTGCAGCAATGTCATTTCGGGACCATTTAGGTTCAGAGACCCCAAATTTTGGCTGCAGCTAGGGGGCACCTAGGAACCCTTAACTACCGAGTTTGAAGTTTGCGGGACCTATGGCTGCAAATGGGCATTGTTGACCCTCTTTTCCACTTACAGTAGCTGTGCATTTCTCACCCTCATCTTATACTCAGGTCACTAAGTTTTTCCCATTTTTTAGTGGTAAATTAGGGCCTCGACTTATACTCGAGTATATACGGTAAGTGCTAAATAAAATTTAAATTAAAAATTATTGTGCACGTGTACAATTGTAAAATTATCTGCGGCTGCTGAACACTATCACTTCACCATTAAAAATATTGAAAAGTGTAAGTGTAAATAGTGCAGCGCTATTTTAAACTCTACCATCCTTATCTCCTGCATCTGATGTATTTTTTTCTTTCATCTTTAACCTGTCTTCCCCCAATCCATCCCCATTTCTTCTGTTTACACAATTTTTGCTCTATTTACACAATACATAATATAGATTACATCCTAAATAACGCAACAGCAAGTTCTATCACCATTTCTAGAAGTATGAGCGAAATTTTTTTTTGTACAATTACCTGTGAGACCAATCTTCTTTCTACACATAAAACATCTGTTTTTCTTTGGTTTTGGGAGCTCTGGTGCCTTATCTTCATTTTGTGATGTGCTGGGCTGAGACACTGACGGACTTGGTTGTGTCACCACTAGGAAGGAAGCAAAAATTCACATTAAACATTAAAAAACACAAAAAACCCTTTATTACTTTACATAGCACGATAGAACATTATGTAACTAGCCAGTGCCCAAATGGCGTTATAGGTCAACCCTACCACAAAACTAGCGGCCGATCAGCCTGCCAGCAAGGACTTATACCCAGGGTATATGATGTTTTTTGCAAAGTACATACACAATGTAACCAGACAAGACTTGTTTGAAGCCTCATGCACATGGGCATATGACTATGCTCCAAATAGGCAGTTTTTTTCTGCCAGAAAAAAGCCCATCATGTATGTTTGCTCACTTATGCGCATATGGCATTAAGTGTAAATGCATCCTACTGGGCAGAACTGTTCATTTATCCTGGCTACTGAAAAACATTTATGCGTGTTTGCACCTGTATAAGTTATGCTTGTAAACTTTGAGCTCAGCTTTAGTGTCTCTAAATGCTGCTCTTAAAAAAACACTGGATTTAAACGGCTGATGTACATGGCCACATAGAACTGTGTTTAAAAGGCAGATTAATAAAACAGCTGTTTTTGGCCAAGAGGCCCAATGACAAATCTCAACCCTTTTATAGCCAAAGCAGACCAGGCAATTTTTTTTTTTCACATTCTTTGTTTAGAACGAACTAATCCCTTTACTACTCCCTGTAGTCTGCCTACTGGCGCAATGTCCAATATGGTAGACTCGCAGGTATGGAGAACATGTGGCTCTCACCCCTCTGAAGCCAATGGATGTGTAGATCGCATACATGTAAATAGCAGATGACAGCTGTGACTCATTCAGTTGTACAGACTAGAAAGCAGTGCCAAAATCAAGCACCCAGAATCCTGGCCGCAAGCATCTGCCACATGCTTACTGCAGGAGAGCGCTTTTTGCCTATGTAAAGACGACTGAAGCCCCCCTGCAAAAGTTCCCCAAAATGCCTGTTAAGCCTGCCAGCAAAGCCCACCTAAAATGTAGCTTCCTGTGATGGTGGGACAACAAAGCTCCACTGCTCATGAGTTCAGAACAGAGCCACTCAAGTTTGTAGCTACTGACTTACACACTCACCGGTCCCAGGATCCAGCGATTTGGCCTCCCGATTCCTCAATTATCTCCCCGGCATTACAACTGCGGGCATCTGGCTCCAAAAGCTTGCAACTCTTCACCGACGGGTGTGCACTGCGCCTCCCGAATGGCTGGGCAATCTTCCGGAACCTGTGATGTGTTCCAAAAGATTGCAGAGAGAACTTCTGCTCAGACCGCCTAGGCTATCCGAGCGGAAGTGGGAGCGGGTACCTGTCAAAATTAGGTACCTTTTATATCGGGGCGTGTGGAAGCATTTAGGTGGCAGCACAGCTGTCCAAATGCTTCCAGACAAGTAAAACTTTTGCTGCTTGCTCGCAGGAGGGCCAAAATGTGTTTTAAAAAAATGGTAATTAGGCAGAGTTCTGCTGGTAGGGCTGACAATGTTGGTTGGGATTACAGATCACAAACCACTTGCCAAAATACTAAACCCATGTATTTGTGTTTTCACAATGTAGAACAAGGGTCAACGAAAGTTATTGCTTTACATTACAATGGTCTGCTGCCAATATAGATGAAAGACAAACCCAGCACATTAACAGACCCGGCATACCTGGTTCTGTGGACTCTGAACTTGGAGATGTCACATTGTCTTCTCTTGATATGCTCATTTCTGTCATTTGCTGAGTTACAGGCAGAGCAGCCACATTTCTAAGAAACAAAATGGAAAACAAACCATCTACTACACTCTTGAGGCAAAGAAGCTTATACACACATACGTGATAACATTAAGTAAAATAGAACACTAAAAACTTTGAAGTATCAGAAGAAATAAGCAGCATTGTGAATAATTTGGGTCAGTTTCTGTAAACTGACAAATTTATAAAAACTCAAACTTTGCAACAAAACAAGATTTTTTTCTCTAGAAACAAAGTCACGACTCTCGGTAAGTTTTAATGCCATTATATATAGTAGCAACTGATAAAAAAAGCTCCCATGACGAGCTTAACTTGCAGACCACCTGCCGTCGCTACTTTGACATAGCTGCCATAACCCCAGTATATTCTTAAATGGCAGATGGTCATCTGATAAAAAGTGGTCTCTGCAGTGGATTTGCCACGAGAGCACTTACAGGGGGCGGGAGAGTTCCGCTGTCTCCGTCGCTTACTGGAGTAGTCCGTAGTGGCTGAGCAGATCGGGTCCTCTACCCCCAGATATTGAGCCGAGGTAAAGATGGAGCCCTCAGCTCCATAACATCAAACGTCACTTCCGCCCAATGGTCCAAAAAAAAAAAAAAAAAAAAAAAAAAAAAAAAAAAAAATTCTTTTTTTTAAAGTCAAAGTTGTCGCCATTCCGCAAGCAGGCGCAATTTTGAGCCATGACATGTTGGGTGGGTATCAACGCAACATTATCTATCTATATCTATCCAAATTTACGGTCTTACTTTTTAATTAACTGTTTGCCGACCAGCCACCATTAAACTGCGACCGCGGGCACAAGCGCGTGTGTATAAAAACACACGAATCCGTTCTGCGAGGAGAGACAGCTAGCAAGTTGCTAATAGCTAGGAATCACGATCTGTCATTTCCTCTAGGTCAGTCCCCTCCCCTACAGTTAGAAAAACACAGTTAACCCCTTCCCTGCCAGTGACATTTTTACAGTAAACAGTGCATTTTTTTATAGCACTGATCACTGTATAAATGCCAATGCTCTCAAAGTGTCCGCCATGATGTTGCAATATACATACATACACAAAATATGTAGCATACATATCGGCCTAAACTGAGAAATATTTTATTTTTAAAAAGCAAAGGGTGATATTATAGCAAAAAGTACAATACGGTGTAAATTGCAACGACCGCCATTTTATTCTCTAGGGTGATACACATACATAAAGATTGGGGGTTCCAAGTATCTTATAGCTAAATAACTTGTCAACACCAAGTTTGAAAAAATAGGCTAGGATATATACATACACATACATACATACCAGAAAGAAGAAAATCTCCACTCTCCAAAAAAGTTTGACTAGATACACACCTAAGGGATTTGACAAATGAATTTGCCTGCAGATTCAAATTTACCTTGATTTTTCTGACTGGCTGGCAACATCACTTTCACAGTTTAGTGCAGTTTCTACTCTCTGTATAGATGCTGACTCAGCAGTAGGACTAGATGAACCACCGGCTGCTCCTAGATAAAACAAAAATGAACTTCAGTACAGATCATAGAACCAGTTAACAGTTAACCAATAGGCTGTACTTGCAGAGACTGACTACACCAATGCATCAAATTGTAGTGAACTTGTGTGCTGCTCTGTTCTATGCATTACTACACATGATTTCTGCTTTTAATGTCTCTTCACTATTCAAATGAATATCACCCAATCCAGAACACTAGTCCCATTTACAGTACACACAAAGCATGTGTCTTTCCACAAACAAAAGACAATGTCATTAGCTTATGTATGCACAATCATTAACCTCCATATCCAAACAATAGTGTCAACCTGGTGACATCATTAACAATTTAGAGAACAGAACACCAGGACTAGGGTTGAAATACATAAAGCATATTAGCATACATAGCCACAGGGTGAATGGATTAAGTCATTTAAAATTGTGCTCCTTCACTGTATTTCAAACTTATAGTTGTAAACCTCAGACATGAAATCTGAACAATGCACATCCCTCTAGTGTGTACTTGTCTCAAGAGCACCAAGTGTCACTTTTGTCTGCTGTTTTGTTCCTCTGCTTAAAAAAAAAAAAAAAAAACAAACACCACACAAGTGAGGTCCATATAAATAACAGCCTCAGCTCCTGTGCCAGTGTGTATAAAAAGCAATGATAAAAAAGAAGTTTAATTCTAATAAAATACTCAAGTAAAAATCTGTCTAGTTTTCTATTCAAGATAGATTTAGATTAATTAAGTTTATTCAGGATGAGCTTAGTCGTGTAGTATGACGCTGTATATTCTGCAATATTACATTTTTTTTGGTAAACTCAATGAAGCCGAGATAACATGTACTGCATTGACGCATTCACACAATTTCACAGTAACCATGAGATAAAAAAGTTCAGGAATATTCCTTTATCCCATTGTTTAGCAAATCCATGTACACTATGAACTGTATGATTCAAACTGCCTGCAAAGCCAATGCCAGGAAAAAGCGGCTGTAAAAAGATGTTTAGTAGCTTTTTGCATTGGCCTTAATTCACATTTAGCCACACTAGCTTTTAGCAGCGTTTCTCTGCCTCTATTCTGAAGGGTCTGGTATAGTCTAGCTTTTACTAGTGTCAGGCAATTTTACAGCTCTAACGCCGCACCTCAGAACACTCTGGTCCTGGGTTTTTTTGCAGCTTGAAAACGCCTACGACCCTTACAGCTCCTGAGGCCATAGAACATGTATGTTTTTAAAGCTGCAAAAAAAGAAAAAAAAAAAAAAAATCTGACGCTGCTAAAAGCAGCAGTAAAAAAACACCCCGTGTGCATGAGGCCTTAAAGTGAATGGGACTGTCTGAGTCAACGGGTCAGAGGAGGAGCCGCTGCAGGACAGATGACAGTTTTAAAAAGGATTTAAAGTGATTTTAAAGTCTCATTTAACTACTTCAGCCCTGGAAGATTTGCCCCCTTTAACCGCTTCAATACCGGGCCAATTCTGACACTTTGCTCCTACATGTAAAAATCATCTTTTTGCTAGAAAATTACATAGAACCCCCAAACATTATATATGTTTTTTTAGCAAAGACCCTAGAGAATACAATGGCGGTTGTTAAAACTTTATCTCACACAGTATTTGCGCAGGAATTTTTCGAACGCGTTTTTTTGGGGGAAAAAAAAAACACTTTTTTTAAATTTTTTTAACACAAAACAGTAAAGTTAGCCCAATGTTTTTGCATTTTGTGAAAGATGAAGTTACGCCAAGTAAATAGATACCTAACATGTCCTGCTTCAAAATTGCACACGCTCGTGGAATGGCACCAATGTTCGGTACTTAAAAATCCCCATAGGCGACGCTTGAAATTTTTTTACTGGTTACATGTTTTGAGTTACAGAGGAGGTCTAGGGCCAAAATTATTGCTCTCGCTCCAACGTTCGCAGCGATACCTCACATGTATGGTTGGAACACAGTTTTCATATGTGGGCGGGACTTACGTATGCGCTCGCTTCTGCGTGCGAGCACACGGGGACAGCGGCGCTTTAAAAAAAGCTGAGTTAGATTTACCGGTAACTCCTTTTCCGAGAGTCTTCCAGGACAGCCCATGAGACCTTGGGCTCCTCCTACCAGGACAGGAAACACGTCACCCCTACCAGATAAAAGGGCGGTCCTCCAGGCCCATGTCAGTATTCTCAAGAACCGTAGGACCCTGCAAAACATATGCATAATACACATAACTTCAGACAATACCGGGTGGGAATCCGGCTGTCCTGGAAGACTCTCAGAAAAGGAGTTACCGGTAAGTCTAACTCAGCTTTTCTCCAAGCGTCTTCCAGGACAGCCCATGAGACGATGAGCCAGAACTTCAGTCTAGGGAGGGACAACTGCCTGAAGGACCTTACGACCAAACGCCTGCTCCTGAGCTGATAGGAGATCCAGGCGATAATGTTTAATGAAGGTCGAGTAACTGGACCAAGTGGCAGCCCTGCAAATTTGTTCCGGTGAGGCACCCGCCCTCTCAGGCCAAGACGTAGACAAGGCTCTAGTTGAGTGCGCAGTAACAAAAAGGTGTAGGGACCTCCCTAATTTTGTAAGCTTTCAAGATGGCTTGCTTTATCCATCTAGCCAAATGTGGCTTTAGATGCACTATTCCCCTTGTGAACTCCAGAAAAGAGGACAAACAAGGCATCAGTTTTCCTAAAGGTCTTCGTGACCTCAAGATAGACCAAGAGAATCCTTCTTACATCTAGAAAACTAAATTTTCTTTCTAAGTCACCCTGTGGCGAACTACAAAAAGGTTGGCAATACAATGTTCTGAGATCGGTGGAATGTACTTGCCGCCTTGGGCAAAAAACCTGGATCGGTTCGTAACACATTTTGATCCTCAAAAATCGTGAGGAAGGGCTCCCTAACTGATAGGGCCTGCAACTCACTTACCCTACGAGCTGAGGTAACAGCTATAAAGGAACACAGTTTTTAATGTAAGTAACTTAACTGACATACTTTCCAGAGGTTCAAACGGAAATTCTACCAGAGTTTGAAGTACTAGGGACAGATCCCACGTTGGACAACTTCTCACTACTACTGGTCTGGCCCTAGAGATAGATTTGAAAAATCTGGCTATAGTGGGATTTTCCAGGAGAGAACTGGAGGAACACACTAATAGCTGCCGCCTGTACCTTTAAGGTACTAACAGAAAGACCTTTGTCGACACCCTCTTGGAAAAATTCCAAAATAGACGGAATATCATGAGCTAATCTATCATTTTCAGATAACCATGAGTTAAACCTTTTCCAAACTTTGGAATATATGGCTCTTGTAACTGGCTTCCTGCAATTAACGAGAGTCCTGACTACTTTGTCAGAGAACCCTTGGGTGCTCAGTATCTTTTCTTCAGATACCAGGCCGTCAAGTTTAAAGGAAACCACCTGAGGGTGCGATACTGGACCCTGCAATAATAGGTCTTCCCTTTTCGGAAGACTCCACGGAGGCTCTGAGACCAGAGACTGTAGCAGGGAAAACCATGGCCTCTTGGGCCAAAACGGGGCAATTAGAATCAGATCTGTCTCTTCCAGCCGAAACTTCCGGAGGACTTCTGGAATCAGCCCGATTGGCGGAAAGGCATAACATAGGCCTGGAGGCCACGGGTTTGCCAGAGCATCGATCCCCAAGGCTTGGTCTGCCAGGTTCATGGAAAAGAATATCTCCGTCTTGCGGTTGTTTCGGTTTGCGAACAAATCCGCTACCGGATAACCCCATCTTTTGGTGAGGTCTGCAAAGACTTCGGGATGAAGGGACCAGTTGTCTCGGTCTATCCTGTGACGGCTGAGATAATCTGCCAGGCAATTGTTTTTCCCCTTCAGGTGTACAGCAGAAGTGGAGGCTAGATTCCCCTCTGCCCATGAAAGGATCTCCTGGGCAATGGACTGAAGCCTCCGGCTTCTCGTGCCTCCCTGCTTGTTGATATACGCGACTGTCGCTATATTGTCTGACAGGATTTGGAGGTTGTGACCCCTGACCTCCATCTGAAAAGACTGGAGGGCTCTCTGGACTGCAAGCAGCTCTTTGATTGGATGAGGCCCTTGCCTCCTCTGGGGACCACTCTCCTTGTGCTACTGCATTGCTGAGGTGGACCCCCCATCCCCAGGAACTCGCATCCGTGGTAATCCTTCGGGAAATGGGAAAGGACCATGGGAGACCTCCTGCTAGGTGCTGACCAGCTCTCCACCACCACAGGCTTCTTTTTATCCTGTCGGGAAGCCAGATCCTTGACTCCAGGGACCTTACGTCCCCGTCCCAGTTTCTTAAAAGAAACCTTTGTAACGGACGCTGACGAATCTCGCCCATGGTACTGCGGGAAAACATGAGGTCATAAGACCCACTGCCCTCGACACCTGTCTCAGAGAGACCGACTGGTTGGTCTGCAATGTTGACATAGTCTGGAACACTTTGGTAATCTTCTCCTGAGGAAGAAAAACTTTGGTTCACGGAGCAAAAATCGTAACCCAGATAAGTTACTTTCTGGGCCGGAATTAAGGACGATTTTTCTTTGTTTATTAGCCAGCCTAGGGACTGTAAGAAGTCCTGTACAGCTTGGAGATCTTCCAACAGCCTTTGGTATGATTTTGCCACTATCAGGAGGTCGTCTAAGTAAGGGATAACCGTTATTGCCTTTAATTTTAGAGGAGCCAGCACTTCCAACACCTTCGTAAAGATGCGTGGGGCTGAGGAAAGACCGAAGGGGAGGGCCTGAAATTGAAAATGTCGGGTCCCCATACCCGTCTTTACTGCCAATCTCAAAAACTTTTGGAAGGCTGGATGGATAGGGATGTGAAGATAAGCATCCCTTAAGTCCAACGTGGCCATAAAGCAGTTTGGGTATAGTAGGTTTGATTGTAAAAACCGTCTCCATACGGAAATGCTTGTATCTGATGGACTTGTTTAAGGTCCGGAGATTCAGGATAAGTCGAAACTTTCCTGCCGGCTTTCTGACCACAAATACATGGGAATAGAATCCCTTGCCCCGATCGAGGAACAGGAATCAGGACTTTTTGATCGAATAAGTCTCCGATCTGGAGACCCAGAGCCCTCGCTTTCTCCCGATCTTGTGGAGGAAATGTGACCAAACGTTTTGGTGGTTGGTGAACAAACTCCAGCCTGTACCCGTTGGTCACTAGGTCCAGGACGAAGGGGCTCAGAGTGACTGCTGCCCACTGTGGGATGAAGGCCCTCAATCTCCCTCCCACTGGGGAACACAAGTCACTGCGGCTTGGCGGGCTGTTGAGGAGGGTTAAATAGCACTCCCCCTTTGCCTCTGCCTTTGTGCCCAGTCCAATGCTTTTTCGGCCTGCTGTCCTTCTCTAGGACTCTGTTGCCTGTTTTGGCCACGAAAAAAATTTTCTGGCTGTCTGAAATCTTTTTCTCTGGAAACACTTTTCTTATCAGCCGTGCGTTCCAGTGCCTCCTGTAGACCTGGGCCAAATAAATGATCGCCAGTTAAAGGAAGGCCACAAAGGCGCAACTTGGAGGCCGAGTCCCCTGACCAGGTCTTAAGCCAAAGGCTTCTCCTGGCCGAGTTCACTAGAGCCGAAGTCCTGGCTGACATTCTTACCGACTCAGCGGAAGAATCTGCCAAAAAACCCACTGCCTGAAATAGGAGAGGAAAAGACTTTAAAATTTGCTCTCTGGAGGTACCTGCTGACAGATGTGACTGAATCTGAGTCAACCAAACCTCCAGATTTCTGGCCACACAAGTGGAAGCCAAAGCTGGTTTCAGGTTTCCAACTGCTGAGTCCCAGGCTCTGTGGAGAAGGATATTCCCCCTCTTGTCCATCGGATCCTTAAGCGTACCCATATCAAAACGCCAGGTCCGAGTTTTTTGAAACTTTTGAAAGAGGTGCGTCTAACTTGGGATTCTTATTCCATGGCTGCGCAGTGTCCTCATCAAAAGGAAACCTCCTTTTTAGGTTACTAGAGAAGAATGGTTTTCTCTCAGGATTATCCCATTCCAGTTTAATAGTATCAACCAAAGAACTATGAACTGGAAACACTCTTGATTTTCTCTTATGTAATCCTTTATACACAAGATCATGTTTGGATAACTGAACCTCTTCCTCTTTTAATTCAAGGGTAGTATAGATAGCCTTTAATAAGTCATCTACATCCTCAACAGATAACTTAAATCTTGAGCCTCGAGTGGATTCTCTATCTCTGGGCTCTGTATCTGACCCTGATTCTTCCAGAGAAGAACGGGTAGATCTGACCTCAGCCTCAGAGTCTTCACTCTCTGCCTGCTGTGGAGTGCTTACTGACACCTTCAGTGAAGACGGACTCTCTGCTGGAGTCTGGAGCTTGTCAATAAGCGTTCTAAAGGAACTGAAGGTGGACGCAAGCTCATCCCTAACAGAAGTAAGCATCTTCTGGCAAGAGGCAACCGGGTCATCCTTTACTAGGCCTTCTATACAGGTGCGACAAACTGCTTTGCTCCATGAGGAGCTCAATTTGTTTGCGCAAACCGCACATTTCCTTTTAAGTGGCTGCGCTTGGGCCTTGTCCTGAGTCTTGGTCTGCAAGACAAAATAAATGACCCACAATGTAATTAAAGCCACACAATCACTCCGTAACACCACGTGCAGGAGGGAGGAAATGTGTCCCCTTACACCCACTACTACAGAGGGGGGAGGGAACACTCACAGGGATAGTAAGGTGGTGACAGAACACCCCTTGCTTACCTGTGAGGTGCTGGTGTTGGGAACTGCATCCGCTGCCTGTGCAGGTACTGCAGGAGGATCCATTCTGCCCCTCTTGGTCATCCACAGCCTGGCTGCTTAACACCAAGAAACACCAGCAGCCAGCATTCTGTTTACGCCGTTTATGAAGACTGGAACCTCGTCTCCGGCGCCCGATGATGATGTCATATGCCCCAGAAGTAAACCTCTCCAGGCACTTCCTGTGGGCCAGCTTGGAGCGCAATAGCTCCTCCCCCTCGAACGCTGCAGCTTCCTCCATTCCTTGCTCAGATCAGCCAGGCTGTCGGCAGGGAAGGACAACCGAAGCTCAGCTGAGCTAGAGTGCAATGCACTGCGCTAGGGGCACAACCTCACACCGGTCCTGGCCCTCTCCAGGCACTGAGGACAGAGAACAGCAACACAGCCAACCTCCCCAGCGGTGTGCTGCTTCTGGCAGAGGAAGAGGTAAGTGATATGCCCCAGAAAAAAGCCATACAAAGCCCCTGCTTATAAGGCCTATGGGAGCAGGTTCCATGAACATGTTACCCCCCGTCCGGAGGAAACACAAATAACTGACATGGGCCTGGAGGACCACCCTTTTATCTGGTGGGGGTGACGTGTTTCCTGTCCTTGTAGGAGGAGCCCAAGGTCTCATGGGCTGTCCTGGAAGACGCTTGGAGAAATTTTTTTATTAATTATATTTTATTTTTTTTTATTTTGACACTTTTGTGAGGTGTAGAGATTCACCGGCTGAAACTGGCAATATCTGAATGATGTCTATAACTACGGCCGCTATGATCGTTCCTATGGTGTAGAGATTCGCCGACTGAAACCGGCAATATCTGAATGATGTCTAACTACAGGCATCGCTCAAAGCCCAGGACGTCATATGACCACCGTGGTATTGAAGTGGTTAAAGACCAGGCCATTTTTTGTGATACAGCACTGCGTAGTTTTAACTGACAATTGTGGGGGACAAAATCGGACACTTTTTGGGACCACTGACATTTATACACAGTGATCAGTGCTATAAAAGTGCACCGATTACTGCGTAAATGAAACTGGCAGGAGTTAACACTAGGGGGGCGATCAAGGGGTTAACCGTGTCCTAGGGAGTGATTCCAACTGTTGGGGGTGGGACTGCCTAGGTGAGGAGACCAATCGTTCATACTTAGTATGAACATATTAGTCTCCTCTCCTCTGTGCTGCCATAGGTCTGTTCACATTGACAGATCCCGGCTCTGTGTGGCGCTATCACGGGTGCCCAGCACATGCATCGGCAGCGTGGGTGCACGCGCCCCCTAGTGATCTGAAAGCGAGCCAATGTATAGCTACGACGGCTTGCCCAGGGAAGACAACCTGCCACAATATAACTGCAGCGGCTTGATCAGGAAGTGGTTATATATAATTAAAAAAAAAAAAAAAAAACCCACCACACAAAAAACAAGTTAGTTATACTTTCCTATGTTGCAGTGGTTTTGCACAGAGCAGCATAGATCCTCTTCTCGGGCTGGAGCTCCTGGCCTCTCCCCCCTAGCAAGCAGCTTGCTATGGGGCATCTGAGCTGCAGCTCCATGTCCATGCAGAAAAGGAGCTGCCATTCCACCCCCCCTCTGACTGGCTGACTGACAGCCATGGCAGCAGCACCATTGGCTACCGTGCCTCAGCCAATCAGGAAGAGGGCTCTGGACAGCCAAGGCACTTGTGGACATCACTGGACAGAGATGGGTCTCAGAGACGTATCAGGAGGGCTGCTGCACACAGAAGTGTATAACGTGTCAAAACTTCGTGAGCAGCTATGCAAAACAAGCTGCCAGCACTCCCCACACTTCCTAAATATGTGATACTACAGAAAACAAATGAATGCAATGCTAGGTGAACATTAAGTGCCAATATATGACCCTCTGTCTGACAGATCGCAGAGATTGAGGCTACAGCTGGGACATGCAGCAAGAGAAGGTGGGCAATGTGAGAGGAGGGCTCTGGTAACAATTTGGAAGGAACATTCCATAGTGAAATCTGCTGCCTGGACCATACACCAAAGGAGGGAGGAACGATAGGAGTACCCTAGAGGATTGACTACTATCACAAGCGCTTTTATTAAGCCTTATGGCGTGGGTACAGCCAGTGAAGGGTTGCACAAGGATTGATTTGTCATATGCACAGAGGTGGATCAGTGAATATTTTTGGTTCACAGCATCTGTCCTTATTCATCACATATAGGACTATATTGTTCATAATCACCATTGATTGTTTTAGTAACTTTAATACTGTATTTATTGGCGTATAACACTCACTTTTTCACCATGAAAATCAGGTGCAAATACCATGTGCGTGTTATACGCCAATACTTCAATTTTAGCTGCCTCGGAGGGGACAGGGAGGGGAGCAGGATGAGCGCCATCACATTACATACAGTGAGAATCTCCTTTTTACTTGGCGGCCTCTGTAATAGGAAGTCCTGTCTCCTGGGCCGCCATTGGACCACTGTTCTGTCTAACATAGGAGATTCTCACTGTATGTAATCTGTCGATGCTCGTCCCTCCCTGTTTCCTCTAGGCTGCAGATGGGCATCAATCAGGCTGCACTGATGGCAATGGTAAAGGCTGCTGCATTGATGGCAATGGTAAAGGCTGCTGCATTGATGTGGACTGATGAGTGAGGCATTGATGGCACTTGTGAGGCTGCAGATGGGCACTGACCCTTTTTTGGCTTCAAAGTTCCTTATTTAAAATGTAAGGTTTTTTTTCCTGAAACTTCCCTCTTAAAATGAATGTGCGTGTTATACGCCTGTGCGTGTTATACGCCGATAAATACGGTATTTAATTCATCAGGTCATGTGATACGATTGGGAATTCATGTGAAGTTTAGAGCACTTGCATTTTGATGGGGAGGCGGCATTGTGCACTTCATTTAAGAGGGTCATATATTACATATATTGGCACTTTATGTTCACCTAATGCTGCACTCGTTTGCTGCACACAGAAGGCTTTATCTTAATGCATAGAAATTAGAGTTTATTTAAATCAAGCCTTTACTAGTGATTTAAATCAAATCCACCCTGCTTCCCAACAATCAGCTCTCCTCACTGGGCTCTGTAAAAGTGCAACTTCAGCTCTCCGCCCCCTTTTTTCTGACAGCTCAGACAAGCTTTATAAATAATGGACTTTGAACATATGTAGCAAAAACTGCAAACAGGTAAAATTTTTACAGGATGATTTGTTTCATCTCCATCTGAGGCCAGATCACGTCCCTGTTTTACAAACCACTTTAAAAGCAGAACTTCAACTAAAAAAAGGGAAGTCCATGTATCCATCCCCCCTCTTACTTTTGGAACTTTTTGTTTTTATTCTTGGCAACATATGACCAGAGGAGCAAGTCTTCAAGCAGAACTATGAATTTGTTTTTGTTACTTGACAGTTTTTGTCTGTGCTCTCCCCCATTAGTGAGATTCATCCTCTGTCATGTTTACAATTAAAATTGGAAAAAAAAAAAAAAAAAAAAAAGAAGGAGGAAAGAGGGAGTTGGAAATCTTTCAAACGGGGACATTCTTTCTGGTGATCCCCTGATATTACCTCAATTTCCTCTCACTTCCTGTCTTGGCTAAAGGATAGAAGTGAAGGGAAATCTCAATGGGGCAGATGCCAAAAAAAAAAAAAACAACTGACAGGGTTCTTACTCTTCTTATGTCCATCCCATTTAATGAACTAAAGCACAACTTAATATTCACCATCACCCAACCACATCTATCCTATTCTGAAGTATTATTAGGATGGTAATCCAAAATAAGAAAGTCAACTTGCTTCAGCCAATAACTTTTTTCAGATTCATACTACCTAGGTGGATGCAGCATCTGTCCCCCGCCGGCTCCAACACCACTGAGAACCAAGCGCTCCAACACCACTGAGAACCAAGCGCTCCAACACCACTGAGAACCAAGCGCTCCAACACCACTGAGAACCAAGCGCTCCAACACCACTGAGAACCAAGCGCTCCAACACCACTGATTACTCAGTTCTCAGAGCTCCCTGAGCAGAGAGCTGGTGACTGTCAGTCTCCCCCACTGGAGATCTGGGCTGTGGAGGGAGCGGGAGCAGCCGGCTCAGGCATGCGGGCAGATCCCGACTTAAATTGTCACAATCTTGCCCAAGCCTAAACCTTGTGGTCAATCTTCTCTGAAAAGCTGAAGCTGTTATAGCTGCAAAGGGTGGGCCAACTCCATATTAAACCCTACGGACTAAGACGCCATTAAAGTTCATGTGCGTGTAAAGGCAGGTGTCACTTTTGGCAATATAGTGTATACCGGTAGGTTCTGGAATCAGGAAGGGAAGAACAGCTCACCATACCAACACAAGCAATGGTGCCATTTTATTCTGACTGGGGGACTCCCCTCAACTAGAATACACTGATCAGTGCTTGCAGGCATTGGCTGTAAGCACTGTTTGAATGCTTGTTTTCCACCACGTCCCTTTAACAAAAGCCAACTTTTAGACTGGCTTTTGATAAACAAAGCAGGGTTTTTATAACAGGTCACACACACACACACACACGTGATCTCTTCCATCATAACAGCTCTCCTTCCTGACAATGAGCAGTAATGTGACGATCTCCCTGCAAGGAGATGTCAATGTGCTAGTAGGCATTGCTACTAGCAAATTATAAAAGACTTGCCTTAGAACAAAGCCCTCCAGTGGCACACTGTCACCACTGACAGGACTTCCATCTTCACCTTGTCTTCCTTCTGGGTTCGTGGGCTCTAGCCGCTTGAATGGGTGAGCCAGGATGACATCCTTCCTGCCCATGCAGGCAGGAGTCTTGGCCGTGGCACAGATATCTAACGTAACAGCACGAGTAGAGGTCGACCGATATGGGTTTTTCTCTGGCCGATGCCGATATTTAGAAATCTCGGTGGCAGATATGCGATGCCGATTTTTTGGGGCCGATATATTAGGCCGATTTTTTTTTTCTTTTTCCTTCATCTCAAAAAATTTAACAGTTAGACCCCTTTCACACTGGGGCGTTTTTCAGGCGCTTTTGGGCTAAAAATAGCACCTGTAAAACGGCTCCCCTGCAGTCTCAGTGTGATATCCCGAGTGCTTTCACACTGAGGCAAAGTGCTGGCAGGATGTTAAAAAAAAAAAAAGTCCTGCAAGCAGCATCTTTGGAGCGGTGTATACCCCTCCTCCACCACTCCTGCCCATTGAAATGAATGTGCACCGCTGCCAAAGCGCCTGCAAAGCGTTTCGGCAGCAGCGCTTCAGGGGCGCATTTAACCCCTTCCTCAGCTGCTAGCTGGGTTATAAGCTCCCCGCTAGCAGCCGAATAGCGCCGCTAAAACTAGCAGCGTTTTACCGTCAACGCATGCCCGCTGCAGTGTGAAAGCAACCTTAAGTGATATAGAAAATTTTTTACATTTAAACATTTATTAAACAAAACCTCCAATCAGTTCACTTGTATGTAGAATTTAGATATAAAAAAAAAAAAAAAAAAAAAACACCACACAACACTATATCTTAAAAATAAATACACAAAAACAGGTAATCAAAACTTTGACGAAAAAAAATGGGCTAACTTTACTGCTTAATTTTTTTACATTTTTTAGTGTGTTTTTTTTTTTAAATTGCGTTTGAAAGACCGCTGCGCAAATACCGTGTGACATAAAATATTGCAACAACTGCTATTTTATTCCCTAGGGTCTCTGCTAAAAAAATATATATAATGTCTGGGGGTTCTAAGTGATTTTCTAGCAGAAAATACAGGATTTTTACTTGTAAGCAACAAGTGTCAGAAAAGATTTAGTCTTTAAATGGTTAAACTGAGAAATTCTACACACAGAGTTCAGCTCATTCAGAAGTGTAAACATTGTATTCTTCAGGTTCTTTTTTTATCAGATTTGGCAGGCTGCCCAGAGGAGGGAGAGAAGTGCTTCACAGAAGAATACAGGCAACTTGTATTGACTTCAGAAGTTATTTGCAAGTCGCACTGAGTTATATCGGCCTTTTTTATCAGCACAATCTGCCGATGCCGATTAAGAAAAAAAACTTCAAATATCAGCCGATATATCGGCCGTCCTATATATCGGTCGACCTCTAAGCACGAGTATGCTGTTCGGTCAAAGCACATGCACCAGTGATGTCAGTGGCTGCATAGACACTAAATCTCTCCTAAACAGTGTAAGCTAAGGAGATATTCCTTGAATCAACAAGCAAGCTTTATTATAAGCTTACCCATAGACACAAGTGGGAGTTCACCACCACTTTAAAGGCCCCTTCCAGGCGAGGCGGAGCTGTTTCAGCAGAGTCTGCCAGCTCAGAGGGAGATGATCTTCGCTGAGCTGGCGGATGACAAGTCCATCTCTGCTCCCAAGCGGGGAGGGACCTGTCAGAGCCCCGCTGATCTCTATGGGGAGATCGGACAGCATGTCCATTTTCATCAGATCACATCCGATAAGACGGATGGCAGACTTAACGCCATACGTCTGTCTTGAGTGGATCGGATGGCAGATGGTTGTCAGGGAACACATCTCCGCTGACATCCGCCTGCCCATAGGAGTCAATGGATGGCCTGCGCAGACCTGCCGGAAAAAACAGACAGGGACCTAAAAGAAAGACCGGTCAAAGAAGGAACTGCCCAGAACTGGCAGGAGCAGCAACAGTGCAGCACTGCATACTTGCATAATGCTGCAGAGTGCTTTTTTGTACAGTTTACTACCGCTTTAAAACAGACTAAATTACATGAGCATAAAGTCCTACCCACTGAAACATCATGAGATAAAAAAGGCACTGTGCCAAAGACTACAGTCCCAAACAATATTGCAAAAAAAAAAGGCTTACATAATCAAATCAGCAATGGTTTGCACAAATGTAAGATTAGGGTAAAGCAAGTAGAATTTCTGACCACAGTACCAATACTCACTGGATGACATTTGCAGTCAACCAGTTCCTAAACTGGGCATGTAGAATTTGCAAGCCAACAGCCATACAAATATGGACAACATGGTCATCAGGAATACCAACAAGAGACAACTGGAAGGATACAAAAGATAGGCTTCCTTAAATATTACAAATAGGGTTATATGCAGCTATTGTCAGGTGATTGGACATTGGCAAGAAATAGAAAGATCATAACAGAGGGGACAGCCCTGCATCCCATAATGTAGTGAAGACCATTAAAATATATTTTCCTGGCAAACGGAAAAAAACATTTTTAGTCATACGATAAAGGACACAACGTTTTAAAATCATTAAAACCAGGACTTCCAAAAGCAGTTCAACTGAGGGGTAAAAAAAAAAAAAAAAAAAAAAAAAAAACAAACAAACGCAAAGCAAACAACGCCAAAAAGGCCTACGTACTGTGTAAAGGCCCGTACACAATACGAAAATAAAATTTCACCCGAACGATCTGCCGATTTTTGGATCGCTACTATGGTGCTGTTGACAGGTGATTCCAGTTTTTCGGCAGACAAAAGCTGGATGTGCAGACTATAAAAATTTGTCGTATGTGAAATCAACATTCGACTCGTTTAATTAGTACAGTTTTCGTACAAAACAAAAAAAAAAAAACTCGAATGATCAGTACATAACAGCTCAGCAGGGGAGATCACTGGACTAACCGCGTACGGTTAGTACAGTGTGACCAGAGCAGTTTTTTTTCCCGTACAACACAGCAAACTGTTAATGTGTACCCAGCTTAATGGAGTGGGTGATATTTGGAGGCAGGGGAATGAAGTGCGAGTCTCTGGAGAGGCAAGGCTCTCCTGGACATAGCTGGATTGAGAGGGTGTTGCTGCACACACAAGTTTCTCTAAAGCTTTTAGAACTGTACTCCCCATTATAATGTTCTGAAGTTAACAGAGCAAGACGACTAAATATGTAAATTGACAACTCACACGCAGATTGAGGAGAGCAAAAAATATTTATACACTTTAATGAGCAGCCATGTGTGCTCATTGCTTACACCGGGGCTCCATTTTCCTACAATGCAATTATTACACAGTCATGGTCTTACTGTGCCTTCTCAGTGCAAGCCTTCTAATCAGCCGTTGCACTAGAAACACATTGTACTTGCATGGAAAAGTTCAGGAAGAAGTAGGTTGGCTTTTAACACTACTACTAATAAATATATATATATTTTCTAATTGGACTCATTAATGTTCCATAGTGAAGAAGCGTCAAAACATGCATACTTTTGGTGAGATGGATAAATTGCCTGGTCATTTATAAGTAATGCAAAACACAGTACAGACAACTCACCCATTGGGCTGATTCGGCCACTGTTCTGCCTTTGAAGATGTTCTTTATAACACACTGAGCACATTCCATTTGTCCTAGGGTTGCCATAAAAGCCACATCCTGTGTTGCACAGCATAGGTCCTGGGGTCTGATTGGTCTCCTGAGCCATCTTCTATGCTGTAAATAGAAGCACAAGATATTCAGCATTTGTAGTTGGAATGTGTCCAAAAATCTATTTCAGAATCAAATATTCAGTCAGTAGATTGTGATTTATCATTTATGTAGTAATGCTTGTGTTTTCTGTCTGACAAATATATTCACTGAATAATTTAAAATACATAAAATAACTCCACTGAGCTCACAATTAACCTTTGTAATCCAGTAAACTAGGCCTTTAAAAATGGGAGAGATTGTATCCACCATTTTAGCTCACAGGAACCCACAGTAATGTGAAAACATCCACAGGTGGCCACGTTCAGTAACATTACTAAGATAACTGCCAAGATAACTGCCAAATGCAGGGATTCTCAGCTGGATCATCTGACTGCAAGATAACTATCCATTTCCTAAACAGACAGTAGGTTATTTCCCATTCTATGTAATATTGCAGATCACAGGAAGTAAATACTTATGGTGAGTTATAGACAACATACAAGGCAAGTTGGACAATCACTAAGGTCCCATTTACACCGGAGCATTTTGTAGCTTGAAGCTCCAAATTACTCTGCGGGGGAAAAAAAAAAAAAAAAAAAAATTCTCTATGGTGGTGGTTCACGTATCCACTCAAACACCTAAAGTCTTGAGGCTCAAAAAAATAAGTTATGTAGCTCAAGTCAAGCAGATTGGTGCTTTAAGCAGTTGAAATCAGAAAGCACAGCAACAAATGTAAGATATATAGTCCTCAATTGGCCAATACAAAAATGTGTATATTGAACAGAAAAAAAAAAAAAAAAAAAAAAAAAAAAAGCAATATTTAATTGTCAGTACAAGCACTTTAAAAAGAAAGCATCCATCCCCATGCTTTAACCAATTCTCAGTTTTCACTTTTTTTTAATTACAGATTAGAAAACACCTCAGGGTGTATTTTTTGCAATTATAACAGCCAAAAGCAAAAAACTGTTCCTGATGGATCTGAAGTTTCAAATTTAATTTACTGTTGAGTAGTGCAGAATTGCAGCCTCTGCCGTTTAGATTCCCAAACGGACATGCATCAGTTCCAGCAGAAGAGAAAATAGTTTGGGAGCTTGCACTGTCCACAGCTGTCAACATTCCATGTTTGCGGCCCAACTGGAAGAACCCTTATAGGTACTTCACCTGGCCCAGCAAGCATGCATCACCTATCCAAAATGTGTCAAGAGACTCTTGAAGCCTCTGCTCCATGCCAAAGAGGTGAAGTACGAACCTGCTTCAACCTGGCATATCTTCCCCCCCTAAAAAACTCAAGGGATGCTGGTGGCTATGGTCCATTCATACCAAAATCAGCAGCATACATCAAGGGCTCAGCTGGCCACTGGGGGCTCCACCCTACACCTCCTGAGGGAACATAGGAGAGGACTAAGCCTGAGCAAATGTGTGTAAGGGAGGGTTCCACTAGAGCAGGGATATGCAATTAGCGGACCTCCAGTTGTTGCAAAACTACAAGTCCCATCATGCCTCTGGGTGTCAAGCTTGTGGCTGTCTAGAGTCTTGCTATGCCTCATGGGACTTGTATTGCAACAGCTGGAGGTCCGCTAATTACATATCCTTGCACTAGAGCCTCTCCACCCACATGGCTAGTTGCTTTTCTACTGGTTGAGCAGGTGATGCTAATAAAAGTATCCTGCAACTTCACTGTTCCTGGAGTCTTAAGACAGCATATACTAGGAGGCCCAGCAACCAGCATGAAGGCCTGGGGGAAAAATAGCAAACCATTTTGATGTTCCTGTAAGAGAAAAACCACTAATACTAGGGCACTAGTCGACTTTGCTCCCCCCCCCCCCCCATATTGTGGAAGATGCGTTTCCTGTTTTAGGTAGCCTTTTTAAGTGCTTACTTGCTTAAAAATCTTTCCATGCTCTTGCTGCTTTGGGGGGTGGGGGGTGGAGTAATGTTGAACTTAAATAACCCCGTCTGTACTGTGTTTGCAGTTCATCTGTTAACTATATTTGAAAACTGTCCTAACAAATGGTTAAATATTTAGAAACTATCCACCTGCACTCTATGTTCTAGCAGACCTTCAGTCTCACTCTGTACCAGCAACACCCTCCTCCGCCATTATTGTTCATGTGCAGATGCATCTAAGAGCTCTGCCCAGCCTTCAGCTCATGGAAGAGCCCCTCAGCGAACATGAAGGCGATTTTTCGTGCATGCGCAAAGACAGGGAAGGTTTTGGACTTCCCCGATAGCTGTATTTGCACTTGTGCAGGAAACCAGTGTGTGCGTAGCTGTGCCGCAGGACTTGCTCGGGACCAAGAGCCCTGCAGAAGGGGGAAAGATAAAAAATTACAAATTCTCACCTCGAAGGGAAATACAAAAGTGATGCTTTACAGCCCAAAATTACATTTTTTTAATTTTTGCAAAACGCCCTATGTGTCTGACTGTAAGATGGGGGGGGGGGGGGGGGGGTGTGGTAGGAGGCAGGGCAACATTTTATGCCCTCTAGGGTGAAGGTCCACTTTAATGAGGTATAGCTCAGTCTGTGCAACTAGGACTGGCTAGAAATTCTCAGAATCCATCATGACACATCCTCATTAGAAACCTTAAAAAAAAAAAAAAAAAAAAAAAAGTAAAATTCTTTTAAAGAGTGGTTAGGTATGCTGTGTAAATGGGAAAAGACGTAGTAGGGTATAAATGGCATGGAGGGTGGAAGTCTTCCCCGCCGGCTATTTTATTCTGACAGCCAGCACCAAGCTGGGTGGTGCTGACAGGGTCAGCCGTGAAACCAATGTTGACCGATTCAGCAGGAATCGGCTGAAATTTAAATAAGTGTATGGTTAGCTTTAGAAGAAGCATGTGCATATTAAAAAACAACAAAACAAAAAAAACCCAATATATACATAGGACTGGTAAAGAAAAATACTAAGAAGGCAAGCTGCTGAATATAAAAATTGTTTCCCAATGTGAAAAATGCAGCTAATGGTTTGATTGGGATTTCACCCATTCCACAATTCTTGTTTGCATGCAGTCTAAAATGCTCTCTTCTATGTGAATGAATTAAGGACATACTCCACCCAAAACTGGGCAGGTATCAGTCCACCTGCCAGTTGCTTATACTCCTGAGTGCAAAATGGGAGACTTTCCAAAAAAAATGGTATTTCAGCAACTTGAACAAGGGCCAAACTAATGGATAGATGACATCTCCAATGCTGCAGCTCATATAGGAAGTTCCTGGCTTGCAATGGACACCTACGAAAAGTGGTCAAAAGCAAGAAAACCAGTGAGGGTCACGGGCAGCCAAAGCTCATTGATGCACATGAAGGCTGGCCCATGTAGTCCAACCCAATAGAAAAGCTTCTGTAGCTCAAGTTGCATAGAAAATGGAATGCTAGTTCCAAAAGAAAGATGTGAACATACAGTTCAGCGCAGTCTGTTGCAAATGAGGCAGAGTAGCCGCAGACCGGTCAAGGTGCCTATGCTGACCCAGGTCCACAGCCAAAAGCACTTACAATGGGTACAAGAGCAAAGAAGATGGTCTGGCCTGGCCAATTCAAGAAAGTTTGCCTGGCCTCATAATTCCCCAGCTTTCAAACCACAATTGAGCATCTGTGGTATGTGCTGGAAAAACAAGTACAATCCATGGAGGCCCCACCTCGCAACTTACATGACTTAAGGGATCTGCTATAAGTAGCTTGGTGTCAGATACCTCAGCATACCTTTAGAAGTTTAGTGGAGTTCGTGCCTCAGTGGGTTGTGGTAGGTGGTCATGTTATGGCTGATCAGTGTATGTCACAGCTGGAATCTATGGCTTGTGTGTTCTACAATGTGGAAAATCCACTGGGGCAACAACCATTTGGTTTTAAGGGAACTCCTGGTGTGGAACCTCACCACTGGAGTTCCCAGAGCCAGAAGGTATGAGACAAGCATGTGAACCAGCTTGTCAGCAACCAAAGCTAAAATAAGACTGAAAAAGCTATTGGATTCTCAATGTGTAAACTTGTAAGGGAGGTGGCACTGTAGCATTGTTGAACAAAGGAGCAAGGTTTCACAAGATGACCTGCACAAACCTACAGGTGTAGCTACCACTTAAAGCGGGGTTCCACCCAAATTTTGAACATTATCTCTATGCATTCTCTTCCTTGCCTAGATGCTGACATGCTGTGTAAAAAAAATTTAAATCGCCGTAATTACCTTTTTTCTAATCTTCTTGGCACTTCCTGGTTTTCCTCCCATGAGAGTAGGCGTGTTTCTAGCCTCTCCCCGACCTCCCACAGTCCCCTGGGAGCTAGTCTCAGGCTTCCCAGCATGCATTGTGCAACAGCGTCATCACAACATCTCGGTGAATGCTGGGAGGACAGCATTCACCGCATCCAGGAAATACATGCTTGTGGGCTTCAAATGCCCACAATGAAGATGGAAACTGCCTTCAGTGAATTTTATAAGTTATTCTTTACAACGAAATCGGACACAGGCGGACTTATAACACAGAACATGCGAGTAGATAATCATGAGAAGAAGTTTGTGAATGAACTCCAAAAACAAAAAAAAAACAAAAACAAAGGTGGACCCCCGCTTTAAAATACACAGGTCACAGCTCACTCCGTCATTAAAATTTACATTTCATACAAAACTAAGCATACATCAGCATGGTCTATTCGTACGGTTATAGTTAGAAAAAAAAATCAAACAGAGGGTGCAAGAAGGGCATGCTCAGCTCCCAGCAGAAAGCCCATTGTTAATATGCAGTGACAAAAGAGGTCAATAGGGGCTTTGCCCACTCAGGGCAAACCATGCTGGCAATCGATGGATTGAAAGCTAGGCCGGTTCAGCAGAAATTGGCGCAAATTCTGATCCGTCTATTAACAGGCTGGTTATACAGCAGTTGATATAACAATTAACTGCTGTATTGCCAGGCTGTCTTGCTCAGTCAGTGCCGCTGACTATAGCTGGCAACACTAATTACTGTATCCCTGCGGGCAGAATGCAACAACGCTGGAGGGGGGACCTGGCACATTTTTCATTCAACCCGCTGATTAAAAAACAAGAAAGAAGGTGGTGACATTAACTGTGTAAGCTTTGATGCAATCCAACAAGGAGCTTACACAAGGACAACAGAGCAAAGGTAATGCAGTGAAGTACATGGAGGACAAATGGACACTACACTAAATGGGTAAGGTTCAGCGCAAGTAGTTCTTTCTTAATATTCCACACATTTTGTTCTGGTGTGCAGCCTGGCTTTCTAAAGACTAAAAATGACATACTGCCAGCTCCCCATAACCTGCCAAGATAGAACACGCATTCCCATGAGGTTTTAATCACATGACATTGTGCATGTGCGTCAGCTCAACATCAAAATGTCATTAGCAAGAACCCAGGAAAGAGTGCCCGGTCTTGATGCCCTAAACAAGGATGCAGGACCCAGCCTGTGGCTATGATGCAGAAGAACAATGCTGAATGTGTGAGCATTTTGAAAATAACCTGGGAAACCAGGTAAAGAAGAATGGAAAAATGAAACAGTGGGTGAAGTTCCCCTAGAATAAACCAGTACCAGCTGTATTTAAAAATCTCCAGAGCTTGCTGACAGGAGAGCAAGCAAAGTGATATCATGAGTGTGCTGCTGCTCCTTCATTGTCTAGTCAGCAGTAAAGATGAGCTCAGAAGTGTTTGGACAAGTCCAAACCCACCTGAACTATCCCATACAAAAGCAAAGCCAAAAGCCAACCATAGGTGGCTAAGCAGGGGAATTCCGCTGCTGCCTATGACTAGCTAACAGCTTCCTGGCAGGATAGCCCAGGCGGGTTCAGACTCATGTGGAAATACACCTAAGCTCACCCCTGCTCAGCAGGCTGAGAGATGAAAGCCGATTACCGATTTGTATTGATCAAGGTCAATAACCTGACTGACATCTGACAGGAGGGTAACCCCCCCCCCCCCCATTTTGAATCATAAAACTGGCTAATATGAATTCAGGCTGACAGCACCAGAAATTAAAAAGTTTTGTAGAAGTAGCACAAAACCATTGATGCCAACTTAAAATTAATCGATGATCATCAGAATTTTTTTTTTTTTTTACTACGGTAAACTGCACACAAGCCTCAAAAAAGTTTATAAAACACGTGTGAATGAAAGCTCCGCTATATGTGCAATATGAACTGTAAAGCAAACACTGCATTGACAAATTTTGTTATAAAGACCATTATAAAGTACCAAGCTATACAACAGCTGCAATACCTGCAGCCAATGAAGATCACAACATAATGCCAACTTTAAGGCTGCCATGTACACACCCAGCACCTACCAGGACAGCTGAAGCAACACAAAACTAAACTGATTTACAAACACTTGTGAAAGATAACAGGGAACAAAACAGCTGTTACCTATAGTGACATATATAAAAAAGGTTTAGCCTTAAAGTCCCTGGAACAATAAAGCAAGTCTCAAAAGGATAAAACTTGTAATTTGTTCCCATTAAAATTTTAAATAGTTCCAAAATAAGCAGCAGTATGGACGTACCACAGCACATGCTGCTAACAAGGACTCCATATGGGGGGGGGGTTGGAGCCGACCACAAACAACTTTTACTCCTCAACCTCATTTAATAAACAGTCTGTTGAAATTGGGATAAGCACTCCCCCCCATATGCACTATTCTACTCAATACTCAAAAAACAGCTCAGACTGCATCTGAGTAGTATGAGCCGTTTTCTGATCCTTTAAAAAAGGTTTATTAGGAAAAAATATTTCATATCCAACAAAAAGTCTAAACCTGCATCCAGGAAAGCATGACATTACTGGTTTTGTGTTGAGAGGGAGAGCACGTCACCCAAAGTTACAGAAAACCAATACCCAATCTGCTTTTATAGTGAAGTAATAAAGGCTCCTCCTTCAAAGATGGCACTCTGCATGAACTGCTGACTCAGATCAACATGTTTACGGTCTCAATGTTAAATAGTAAAACTATCTACACAGACTATAGAAAACCAGGCCACTGCTGCTTACCTGGAAACAATGAAAAAGATAAGACAAATATATCAGAGAAGACGTTTGTATAATAACTTTCCTATCTGTCCTCTGCAGATTGTATTCTATACAAAAAAGAAGGTGGGAAATCTTTCGATCGACAACCTTATTACAGTTAGCTTTTCCATTTTAACAAAAAAGATGTCACAGTTCTGTTTATAGGCATAATTACCCAAGAAGGCAACGGTTTAGAACCTACATGGTTTGCCCCTCCCTCACAGTTAAAAGCAGTTTTCAATAACATGCGTCCTCCTTGATTTAATATTTCTCCGAAGCTTAGGTCACGTGGGTTGGTACACTGGCTTCCGTCTGTCACAAGGCTGCAATGTGACAGGCTGATCTGCAGGCTCAGACACAAAACCTAGTCAACAGGGGCCTCTGAAATCAGCTGCTATTTATATCACATTTGCTGCCAACTCCTACACGGCAAGGAGAACTAACTACTTACTGTACTATACACTGCGAACAGAGGTCATCTGTATTTTCAATAGTGGAATAAGAAAAACAGACATCAAAAAGATTTTAAAAAATGCCCTTACCCTGAAAGCATGCTTTGAGAATACATTTCTGGTAGAAAACCAAGACACTCCAATGCCAAGACATGCCACTAACCCAGCATTTAATACAGCACCACCATTCAGCACAAAGTATTCCATTTCATTATTCTAAACGTTCATGAAAACCAAGTTGTTTTGCGTGCAGGTACCAATTTATTGTGTAACAGATACTTGAATAAATGACCCAGAAAAAGCACCTTTGTTTTGCTGCTGACTGACGTCACCTATTTCTGGGACAACCTCTGACTTCCCAAGAACTTGCAGAACAAGTTACAAAATAAGGACATGGACGGCATCAAGCCAACCTTGTTTATAACTGAATTAGTCTAGAAAGATAAAAATAAAAAAACTTTCCAAGGGAGTTTTCTTCATAGGATTACGCTGCACTTCCCTGGATGTGAGCTGGCAAGGTTACACCAGTCGCCTAAGGACAGGAGATTTCCAAGAGTTGCACTGTTCCCTATATAGCGTGTACTATATAAAACACCAACGGAGCTAGAGTGTATCACAAGGTGCAAATGTTTGTGGGGAAAACCAATCAGACTGGCCCTAATCACATCAAATATTGGCTGCTATGCACTCCAGATACTGTCTGCTCTAGTCCTAGTAAAGATTCCCCTGTCTCAAACAATTAAGGTTTTCTACTCTAAAAAACACTTTTCCCCCATTGTTGCCTCAGTGCTGCTGATCTACTTCAGCCTCTTTACACACCCCAGCAACATATTACTTTTTAGCAGAAGTTCTGAGGCCAGGAAGTTACATTAAGGGTTCATAGAACAATTATCAGTTTCTGCCCTCATAAGTAACCACAAAATAAAAAATTATATCTATCCATCACCAGTCTAAAAAGAGCATTCTGCCCACCCCATTTACAAACTAAGCTGTTAATATAGTACCAATAAGCAGGGGTCTCACCAACCCACAGAACTACATTAAGGGTTCCTAGATCAATTATTTTTTGACCCGCATAGGTCAAATGATAAGTAACCCGACCACCAATTATCTAATGGGCAGGGGCAATGATCAACCTAGGAGCATTCGTCCCACTGGCCACCCAGTTTACAAACCATGAGCTGTTGATCTAGTACTTATTGGCAGGGGTTCCCTGAGGCCTGTAAGGGTTCCTAGAGCAAATAAATTTGATTCTCACAACCACTAACACCAATAATCATTTTGTCATATCTGTAAGTGGGGGGAGATAATGACCACCAGGCCAAGGAGCATTCTTCCTACTGGCCATCCCATTTCCAAACCATGAGTGGTCTATATGGTACTTATTGACAGTGGGTTCCCTGAGGCCAGAGAGATTCCTCCAAGGGTTCCTAGAGCAATTCTCATTTCTGACTCTCATAAGTAACCAACAATCATTTCATCGGTACGTGAAAGGGAGGGGGAGACAATGACCACCAGTCCTAGGAGCATTCTTCCTACTGGCCACCCCATTTCCAAACCATGAGTGGTCTATATGGTACTTGACAGGGGGGTTCCCTGAGGCCAGAGAGTTCCTCCAAGGGTTCCTAGAGCAATTCTAATTTCTGACTCTCATAAGTAACCAACAATCATTTCATCGGTACATGTAAGGGAGGGAGAGACAATGAGCACCAGTCCAAGGAGCATTCTTCCTACTGGCCACCCCATTTCCAAACCATGAGCAGGCTGTTTATATGGTACTTATTGGCAGGGGGCTCCCTGAGGCCAGAGAGTTCCTCCAAGGGTTCCTAGATCAATTCTCATTTCTGACTCTCATAAATAACCAACAATCATTTCATCGGTAGGCGTAAGGGAGGGGGTAGACAATGAGAATCAGTCCAAGGAGCATTCTTCCCACCCCATGTACAAAACATGAGCTGTTATATTAACAATGGCTCCCCAAGACCAAATAGCAACAGCAAGTGTTCCTTCGTGGGAAAGGCTGCTCTACGCAACAGGGTGACTACACAGCCCAACAACTAGTAGAAAAAAGAAAGTTGTCATCCCATTAGGACCTTCACAGCAGAAGAACTCCGTATTGCAAAGCTGGCCATACATTATACAATTTTTTTAGATTTACCGTCAACTATGTATGCAAGATTGCATACAAGTTAAAAAAGTTTGACATTATGTGGTTTTGGTAAGTCTAAAAGGAAACCATTGTATAATGCATAGCCTTAAGAAAGCTATGAATAGCACAACAAAATAATGATAAAAACGACAGATTATCTGTTGCTGGGTTCCCAGTGACAATGGAGAATCCATACAGAGAGGGGGGTGAATGGTCAGGCATGGGAAATGAAGGAGATTAGAGGGCCTAGGACACGTCCTGAAGGAGCAGGATCTGGACACAAAGAGGAGGAGGAGCCTGGGAGCTGGAGACAAAGGAGGCAGAGCCACCATGGAGACAGGAAACCCGGGCCACACAAATAACACGGGGGGCTAGGGGGGCAGTAAAGCGAGCAGCCCTACTCCTCCCCCTCAGCAGCCATGAGGCTCCGAAGTCCTGAGTCATTGAAAGACAGGAAGCCAGCGCCGTGCTCCCCCATGACACATCAGCTCTTTGTTCTGTCCCCAGCCTCTCTTCCCTTATTTCCCTCGCACACAGCCGCCATTCCCCCCCCCCCTCCCCTCCCCTCAGTCCCAGCTGTGTCTCCATATAAGGAACTCCCCGGGCAGCCCTGTAACCCTTCCGCTGCCAGCCAACTCTCCTCACACACACACACCAAAGTCCGGCTCTTACGTTTTTAGTGTTGAAAGCCACAGGAGGCCGACGGAAAGCTGTCCTCGCTCTAATCCCACCGTTGTTTGGAAGTGACGATAAGGAAAGGGGGGTCCCCGCCGCTGAAGACGTCTATCTCGGACCTATAGGCCTAAGCCAGGACAAAAAAAAAAGCCGCCCGCTCGTCGATAGATGCGTTCCCTTCGGCCCCCTGAGTGTGTCTCCTGTGCGTGAGAAAGAGCGTTGTGTCTATACACCAGCAGGGGGCGGAGCCGAGCCCTAAAGGAGGAGGAACTCCCTCCCACTCCTAACTTGTCACGTGGCGCGTCTGGGCCAATGAGAGGCACGCTGAGTGTACGCTGACTGTTGTACCCCCGGGCGCAGCGGCCTCACATAGCACGTTTTGTGTGTCGTAACATGGCAGCGTCACGGCTTAGTCATGGTGGCCGGGAAGATGTCTGTGTTCACTGATACTCTTCCTCTGTCTGGTTTCAGCGTGAACAGAACTTCCTGCTACTCCCTCCCTGATAACTGTGCCTTTTATGACACACAGAATAATGGAGTCTTATCTCATACGAGGAACACTTCATATAAAGCCATCTCAGGCACTAGAAAAGTTGCTTGGCAGAGCTGTGTGCCCGAGCTGTGATCTATGCTATGTCAGCATTTCTGCCCTAAAGTACTAAACCCTCAGTTTTTAAATTCAACACAATGAAAACAATAAAACAAAACACTCCCCAGTAAACTCATTGTTTACAACTCTTATGCCCTGTACACATGGTCAGATTTTCCGATGGATTTTGTTGTCGGAATGTCCGATCAATGTCCGATCGTGTGTACAGGTCATTATTCTAGCACAGCACTTTTTTAATCTAAACGATGTGTCTTGCTATCGGTAAAAAACAGAATTGCCATAACTTCCCTTCCGAGCAATTTCCACTAGGATTAAAGTGGATTCCGCCGAACTGTAGGAACGGGTCTACTTTATTCGCTTAGTGGCCGCTTCACGCGCAAATACTGCGGCAGAGCGGCCGCTCTAGGACGTGATTCGACACCTCTGAGTCTGGGGCACACGCACATGCCGTCAGCGACCCGCTCCCACTGTGATTGGACACAGCAGGAGCCAATCAGCGGGTGCAATGTCCGCCAGGACCCGCCGATTGTACAGGGGAAAGGCAGAACGGCGGTCTGCCTATTTAACAAGGCAGACCACCGTTCTTTGAGAGGGGAATGTACTGATCCTGTGTTCCTGCTAAGCAGGGACATGGATCTTTACATTCCCCCAGTCAAAGCATATTTCTTCCCCCCCCCCCCCCCCCCCGGTTAGGGCCCTTTCACACTGGGGCGGGGGCGGCGTCAGCGGCAAAGCGCTGCTATTGTAAGCGGCGCTTTACCGTCGGTATTCGGTCGCTAGCGGGGCGGTTTCACCCCCGCTAGCGGCTGAGAAAGGGTTAAAAACCACCGCAAAGTGCCTCTGCAGAGGCGCTTTGCCGGCAGTAAAGCCGTGATGCCCCATTGTTTTCAATGGGCAGGAGCGGTGAAGGGGCGGTATACGCTCCTTCACCGCTCCAAAGATGCTGCTAGCAGCACTTTTTTCCCGTCCTGCTAGCGCACCGCTCCAGTGTGAAAGCCCTCGGGGCTTTCACACTGGAGACAAAGCAGCGGAACTTTCAGGTCGGTTTGCAGGCGCTATTATTAGCTCAATAGCGCCTGCAAACCGCCCCAGTGTGAAAGGGCCCTAAGTAAGCACTCCCTAGGAACACATTTAACCCTTTGATCGCCCCTGTTAACCCCTTCCCCGCCAGTGTCACTAGTACAATGACAGTGCATATTTTTTATGTACATATACACAGTGGGGACGGAAAGTATTCAGACCCCCTTACACTTTTCACTCTTTGTTATATTGCAGCCATTTGCTAAAATCATTTAAGTTCATTTTTTCCTCATTAATGTACACACAGCACCCCATATTGACGGAAAAACACAGAATTGTTGACATTTTTGCAGATTTATTAAAAAAGAAAAACTGAAATATCACATGGTCCTAAGTATTGAGACCCTTTGCTCAATATTTAGTAGAAGCACCCTTTTGATCTAATACAGCCATGAGTCTTTTTGGGAAAGATGCAACAAGTTTTTCACATCTGGATTTGGGGATCCTCTGCCATTCCTCCTTGCAGATCCTCTCCAGTTCTGTCAGGTTGGATGGTAAACGTTGGTGGACAGCCATTTTTAGGTCTCTCCAGAGATGCTCAATTGGGTTTGAGTCAGGGCTCTGGCTGGGCCATTCAAGAACAGTCACGGAGTTGTTGTGAAGCCACTCCTTCGTTATTTTAGCTGTGTGCTTAGGGTCATTGTTTTGTTGGAAGGTAAACCTTCGGCCCAGTCTGAGGTCCTGAGCACTCTGGAGAAGGCTTTCGTCCAGGATATCCCTGTACATGGCCGCATTCATATTTCCCTTGATTGCAACCAGTCGTCCTGTCATGCAGCTGAAAAACACCCCCACAGCATGATGCTGCCACCACCATGCTTCACTGTTGGGACTGTATTGGACAGGTGATGAGCAGTGTCTGTTTTTCTCCACACATACCGCTTAGAATTAAGGCCAATAAATTCTATCTTGGTCTCATCAGACCAGAGAATCTTATTTCTCACCATCTTGGAGTCCTTCAGGTGTTTTTTTAGCAAACTCCACACAGGCTTTCATGTGTCTTGCACTGAGGAGAGGCTTCCATCGGGCCACTCTACCATAAAGCCCCGACTGGTGGAGGGCTGCAGTGATGGTTGACCTTCTACAACTTTCTCCCATCTCCCGAATGCATCTCTGGAGCTCAGCCACAGTGATCTTTGGGTTCTTCTTTACCTCTTTCACCAAGGCTCTTCTCCCCCGATAGCTCAGTTTGGCCGGACGGCCAGCTCTAGGAAGGGTTCTGGTCATCCCAAACGTCTTCCATTTAAGGATTATGGAGGCCACTGTGCTCTTAGGAACCTTAAGTGCAGCAGAATTTTTTTGTAACCTTGGCCAGATCTGTGCCTTGCCACAATTCTGTCTCTGAGCTCTTCAGGCAGTTCCTTTGACTCCATGATGCTCATTTGCTCTGACATGCACTGTGAGCTGTAAGGTCTTATATAGACAAGTGTGTGGCTTTCCTAATCAAGTCCAATCAGTATAATCAAACACAGCTGGACTCAAATGCAGTTGTAGAACCATCTCAAGGATGATCAGAAGAAATGGACAGCACCTGAGTTAAATATGTGAGTGTCACAGCAAAGGGTCTGAATACTTAGGAACATGTGATATTTCAGTTTTTCTTTTTTAATAAATCTGCAAAAATGTCAAGAATTCTGTGTTTTTCTGTCACTGGGGTGCTGTGTGTACATTGAGGAAAAAAATTATTTTAGCAAATGGCTGCAATATAACAAAGAGTGAAAAATTTAAGGGGGTCTGAATACTTTCCGTCCCCACTATATACAGTATATATATATATATATATATATATATATATGCTGCAATATAACAAAGAGTGAAAAATTTAAGGGGGTCTGAATACTTTCCGTCCCCACTATATACAGTATATATATATATATATATATATATATATATATATATACACACATATACACACATACTCACCATAATTTGTAGAGCAGTGGTTCTCAACTCCTGTCCTCAGGACCCACTAACAGGCCAAGTTTGCAAAGAAAAGAAAGCAAACCAAGCAGGTTTGTAAAGGGGCTTCAATATGAAACTCACAGCAGCAATAGATACAAAGTTTATTAATAGAAAAGAGACACAGTTCCAATAATGTATGGCTATTATCCCCACTAACAGTAAAACCTTCAACAATATTAAAAAATCATGACAACGTTGTCACAATAAAAATCACAATAGCAGCCCGGGCTCACTTGCACACACACAGACACTCAGCACACTTGCGGGGGAGGGGGGTATTAGACATAGTGTTGAAAGTCTAAAATCAGCCTCCAGTGACAATGCCGCTTACTGCGATAGCCAGCTATAAATGAGGGTGTACCAGCAAACAAATGCATTATCTGAAGGAAACCTGTGTCAGGATAAATTATACATATGTGCTGACATACAAACACAGAAAAAAGTCCATAGAGTGTTCTATAAAGTCCAATAAAGGATGCAGATAGAAAACCCCCAAATAGTCCTTTCAAAAATGTGATCACACACTGTAGCCAGCAGATGATAAATAATAAGGAATGCCGGATGGCCGCTCACCAGAACCCTGGGACCTCTATTACGGAGGTCTAATGGGCACAGACAGGAGGAAACACTCAGGCGAGGGCGGTGGATTTGAACATCCGTCCAGCTTCTCTCGCTGGCCAGCGATTCGCAGCGACATTATGAGAATGTATCCAGCAGAGAAGGGGAGAAGTTCTCCTATACACTAAGCGCCCCCATTCCTGCTCGCCTGTGTGGGTCCTACGGAGCTTAGTGGAGCCAGGTTTTACCGCTGGAGGAGAGAAGGGTTATCACCCCTGTAACATTTGTTTTGCTGTCTGTGTACCTCTTCAGATTTCACCTCACTTTCTGTCCCAATGACAAATGTTTTTTGAAAATTTGGGGTTTTTAGTGAAACAAGGATTGGTGATAAAGCATCAGTGGAGAGGAGACATGTTTTTTTCCCATATTAACTCATACAGGAGAGAATTTCCCTTCCTAGGGGTAGATTTCATCTCACTTCCTGTTGTCTCCTTTTGTTTGCAAGTAGGAGTCGTTTGTAAGTTGGATGTTTGAAAGTAGGGGCCTGCCCTATATACTCTGCAGAAATTGGGGCCTCAGGTTGCCACAACACTGTAAGCCCTCACAGTTACTCTTGGTGAGCGCAGGAACGGGCCCTGCTGTGAAATATTAGATCAAGAATTGTAATTACATGCCATTGTTGAACAGTGGTAGAAAAATTGGGCCTTTGGTGGTGGTGGTGGTGCTGGTGCCACAACACTGTAAGTCCTCACAGTTACTCTTGGTGGGCGCTGGAACAGGCCCTGCTGTGAAATATTAGATCAAGAATTGTAATTACATGCACCTGTTGAACAGGGGCAGAAAAAATGGGCCTTTGGGGGTGGTGTTGCCACAACACTGTAAGCCCCCACAGTTACTCTTGGTGGGCGCAGGAATGGGCCCTGCTGTGAAATATTAGATCAAGAATTGTAATTACATGTCCCTGTTGAACAGGGGCAGAAAAATTGGGCCTTAGGCACTGGTGCCACAACACTGCAACCCCTCCCAGATGCTATAGTTGGAGCGCAGGAATGAGCCCTGCTGCAAAGCATTGCATCAAAAAGTGTAATTATACGCCCCTGTTAAACAGGGGCTGAAAAATTGGACCTTGGGCACTGGTGCTGGTGCCCAGAACCAAAAATGTACTTACAAGCTATCAGCATGAAAATTGAGGAGGAAGAAGATTGTCACTCAGCATAGGCAGTCTTGAAGGGATCTCACACTAAAAAAAAAAAAAATCAATCGGTTACATCAGCATCAGGTGCTTGGTAGCTGGTGATCCAAGACTGATTCATTTTTATGAAGGTCAGCCGATCGACCGATGACAGGCGCACCCTGTGGTCGGTTACAAAGCCTCCAGCAGCACTGAATGTGCATGCAGGACAGGCCAGTAGCTCAATTGCATACTGTGCAAGCTCGGGCCAGTGATTAATCCTCAAGACCCAGTAACCCAGAGGATTTTCGGTGGGAAAGGTGTCCAAGTCTGATCTTGCCCCTAGGTAATCCTGCACCATGTGAATCAGACGCTGGCGATGGTTGCTGGAACCAATCAGACCTTGGGGCTGCGGTCTAAAAAATTGTCTGAACGCATCGGTCAGACGGCCACCTTCTCCACCGCTCCTTCTGTGACTGACCGAAGCCTCAGCAACACGTTGTCCAGGAGGACCAGGAAATTGTAACCTCCCAGACTCTGGAAACGTGTTGCACAAACCTTTCTGAAAGGCCTCCCGAAGATGTTTCATCCTCAGCGCCCTCTGCGACGGCAAGATAAGGTCCCCAACCTTGCCCTTGTAACGTGGATCAAGGAGGGTTACCAGCCAGTTGCTGAGGCATTTGGTTCAGTGTCCTCTGGGTCACTAAGGACGACATGATCCGCAGCCACCTCCTCCCAGCCACGTACAAGTCCATGGGTTTCTTCGGACTGTAAATGATCCCTTGAAGACTGCTGCTGATGCTGAGTGTCAGTCTCCACTTCCATGCTGACACAATCCTCCTCCTCCTCCTCTTCCTGTGTGATCGGCGGGCACGCAGGAACACTGTCTGGATAAAGGGGGCCTTGAGAGGTAAGGAAGTCCTCTTCTTCCTCCCTCTGTTTTGCCTCAAGTGCCCTGTCCATTATTCCACGCAGCGTGTGTTCCATCAGGTGGACAAGGGGGACAGTGTCACTGATGCATGCACTGTCACTGCTCACCATCCTAGTGGCCTCCTCAAATGGTGACAGGACAGTGCATGCATCCCTGATCATAGCCCACTGGCGTGGGAAAAAAAAACAAGCTCCCCTGACCCTGTCCTGGTGCCATAGTCGCATAGGTACTCATTGATGGCCCTCTGCTGCATGTGCAGCCGCTGCAGCATGGCCAACGTTTAGTTCCACCTGGTGGGCATGTCACAGATTAGGCGGTTCTTGGGCAGGTTAAATTGCTTTTGGAGGTCAGCCAGCCGAGCACTGGCATTATATGACCTGCGGAAATGCACACAGACTTTCCTGGCCTGCCTCAGGACATCCTGTAAGCCCGGGTACCTGCCCAAGAACCGCTGCACCACCAAGTTAAGGACGTGAGCCAAACAGGGCACATGGGTCAGTTGTCCCTGTCAGAGGGCGGAGAGGAGGTTGGTGCCATTGTCGCAAACCACCATACCTGCCTTAAGCTGGCGTGGCGTCAACCACCTCTGAACCTGCCCCTGCAAAGCTGACAGAATCTCTGCCCCAGTGTGGCTCCTGTCCCCCAACCACACCAGCTCAAGCACCGCATGGCATCTTTTTGCCTGCGTGCTTGCGTAGCCCCTTGAACACCTACGGAGGAACAAGAAGAGGAGGGGGTGGAGGAGAGAGGTGTGGCAGAATCACCACTAGTAGAATTTTGGAGGCATGGTGGCGGAACAACCTCCAACACTACTGCACCCTGTCCTGCATCCTTCCCAGCTGCCAGAAGAGTCACCCAGTGCGCGGTGAAAGATAGGTAACGTCCCTGTCCATGGCTGCTGGACCATGAGTCAGCGGTAATATGCACCTTACCGCTGACCGCCCTGTCCAGCAAGGCCAAGACATTGCCTGCCACATGCCGGTAGAGAGCCGGAATCGCCTTCCGGGAGAAAAAGTGGCGTTTGGGAATCTGCCACTGAAGAACCGCACATTCCACAAACTCACGGAAGGGGGCAGAGTCTACCAACTGAAAAGGCAGCAGTTGAAGTGCTAGCAATTTTGCCAAGCTAGCATTCAACCGCTGGGCATGTGGATGGCTGGGAGCGAACTTCTTTCGGCGGTGCAGCAGCTGGGGCAGGGAAATTTGCCTGGTACAATCTGACGTTGGTGTACTGATAGCAGATTGCCCGCAAGTACTTGGCTGTGACACACCTAATTCTACACCTTCATTCCTCTCAGTGCAGGTTTCAGAGAGGACTGAAGGTATAGTGGGGTTGGAGATCCCAGCTGATGAGGAGCAAGGAGAGGTCCGCTTTGTTCTTTGGTGTGCGTCTTTTAGGTACGCTTGCCAACGAACTGCATGGCAGGTCTACATATGTCTGGTCAAGCATGTGGTGCCCAAGCGGGTGATGTTTTGGCTACGCGAGATACGCTTGAGACATATATTGCAAATAGCAGTGGTGGGATCTGATGCACATGCGGAGCTCTGCGGTGTGATGCAGTCGGTGCGCTGCCCTTAAGCTGGCCCCTGGAGGGCATCCTGCCTCGTTGGAGATGTTCCTCCCTCCTCCCTCCTCCTCACTGGAGCAAACCTGGCAGTATGCTGCAGCTGGGGGAACATGACTGCCAGATGGCTGTCCTTCTTGGGCACCCCCCTCTCTCTGGGCTCACGTTTACTGCCTTCCTCTAGCTGGGTATCATCATCGGAGCCTTTAAAACGCTCAGCATCCTCTTGGAGCATGTACCCAACACTGTGGGACTCCTCAGGAGGACATGGTGGGGCTAGGAAGGAGTGACTGATGCCATTGAGCCAATGGAAGAGGCCGCGTTGGCAGCTGCTTTGCCAAAGTACCCTGAGCCTGGGTGAGAGAGGATGAGGAGGATGAGGACGGCTTGGTCATCCACTCGACCAAGTCTTCCGCATGTTGCGGCTTAACACGGCCAGCTGCTGAAAAAAAGGACAAGAGTGTCCCACGGCCACGTGCTGATGAGGATGCACCGTCTCCACGACCAGCACTGTTGCCTCTAGACACAGAGCCTGCTTGCCCTCTTTTATTGGCTTGTGACTGTCTGCCTCTCCTTGTTGGCCTTCCAGACATACTAATGGCCTGCAGTGAGAAGTAGCTGCACAGAGCTGGAATGTATGTATATACTGATACTGCAGCTAGCAGAATCAACTGCTGCCTGTAGTATTATTAGTATGAGAACACCAGCAATTGTCTTCAGGTAGCTTTAGGTGAACACGCCACGCAGGCGGCCTTATATAGTGTGAGGTGTGTACTAAATCCCCTGAGCCATAATTGACCAAAGCCACCCTGGCTTTGGCCAATTACAGCTCTCTGTACAGACGGCGCTGTGATTGGTCATAGTGCATGCTTGGCCAATCATCAGCCAGCAATGCACTGTGATGCCGCAGTGAATTATGGGCCGTGACGCGAACAGCCCATAATGTTCACAATTTGACGAACGGTCGAACAGGCGATGTTCGAGTCGAACATGGGTTCAACTTGAACTCGAAGCTCATCCCCAATTCTCAGTAGTGGCCCCGCTTTGTGCAGTGATGAGTGGAGCGAATATACGCTACATGTGTGTGGCTCCTAGACCGGGCTGCTAAACACCGCTCAGCTGTTGGAGCTTCCTCAGAACGATGCAATGGACTGGTCAGTGGGCTTTTAATGGGAATGCGCCTCCCTTTTCAAAATTACGCCCTTAAAGGGCCACTGCCTGTTTAGGTGTTTCAATCTTACAAAAATAATAATGTCAAAACAGTGCGGTTACATTTCAAGGGGCTAAGAATAATAATAATAATATAATACATTTTTAGTGTAGTGTAGTTGATAAATAAAAAAAACATTCATTCCAAACACACCTATCATTAAGTGATGAGGTGGCAACCCTTAAGTATAATGTAATAGAATTTTGAAAATAGATGGAATTTTTTAGAAGCAGAGAGAGGTAATAGAACATAAACGTTATTTTTAATGGGTTAGGATAAAGTATATCTCATAGTGGGTATTAAAATGCAGATTGATCAAGGACCAGCACATCTATGATAATATGGGAGAAATTAAGATAATATACTTCTCCTAAACAAGAAGAGAAGATCATAGTTATGGTTCAAGAAAAGGTTGTAAGCTAAATTCAGTATTTAACCCCTTCGGGATCATAGTTCGTAAACAAAATATTAATTCCTTTTCTTTTTGAAGAAGGATAGCGTCATAATCACCTCTGCTTTTAGGTAAAGATAGGGCCAAAAAGCCTTTTACTTTTAATGCCTCGATAGAGGATTTATGAAACCTTTCAAAGTGCTGTGCTATGGGGCTCCATTTTGGATTATCTTTATCCTTACTTTTTTGAATGTTTCTAATGCTACAAAGGTGTTCCCCTATACGTGTACGTAGCTGTCGCTTTGTTTTGCCCACAAAGAGCTTTTGACAGGGGAATTCCAGGATGTATAAAACTTTTTCTGTGCCACAGTTAATGAACTTTTTAATCTGGTAAGTTCTTTCACTGTCCATGTCAGTAAATTTATCTGTACGCTCAACATGGCGGCAAATGTGGCTATGACCACATGGAAACATACCCTTAGGCCGAGGTATTTCCGTCAGCCAACTCTTGGATGGAGTGCGTGTTAACTCAGAATGTACCAGATTATCTTTGAGGTTCCTGGCTCTCCTGGATACTAGTAGGGGTTTTGGGCCTACGATATTAGAGAGGCCAAGAGACCTTGTCAGAATGGACCAATGTTTGGTCAAAATTGACCGAACTTCCTCCCATTGGACCCCATAGCAAGTGATTATACGTACAAGAGAAGGTTGGGATATTGTGATTTGGGAATGAGAGTCTTGTATCTGTTTAGGGACAAGGAGGTCCCTACGTTCATTTGAAGAGGCTCGTCTGCGTGCATATTTAATGTTTTTGTGGGAGTAGCCCTGTTGTCTAAATCTGTTATATAATTCATTTGACTCAGATTGATATGTAGTTTCACTTGAACAGTTCCTTCGAATTCGAAGGAACTACCCTATTGGGATCCCTTTTAATGAGCAACGGTGGATGGTGACTGGAGGCTTGAAGAAGGGTATTGGCTGCAGTGATCTTCCTATACGTTTTAGTCTCCAATCTACTACCTACGATGGTAATCAAAAGATCGAGGAAAAGCAAGGAGTTGGAATCATAGGTGTAGGTGAGCCTGATAATTTTTATCATTAGTATTGAGTTCAGACAGAAATTCCTGCAGCCCCTGTACCCCACCGTTCCAAATCATCAAAATTTTGTCGATGTACCTTAGCCACAAGAAGGCGTGGCCAAGGTACATCGATGAATGTTAGACAACGGACTGTTCCCACCATCCAAGATGGAGACACGCATATGCGGGTGCCCAAGGTGCCCCCATTGAAGTTCCTCTTGTTTGCTGGTAATTTGCCCCCAAAAACTGAAAACAGTTATGTGTGAGGGAGAATTCCAACACCTCTAGAATTAATTCATTCTGTCATGCCATAAGGGGGTACTTAATTTCGAGAAAATGGGCCACCGCCGCTAACCCCTGGTGATGGGGGATGGAGGTGTAGAGGGACTCAACATCAATGCTGACATGAATTGCTCCCTCTACCACCTCCACCCCATCTAATCTTGCAAGGACATCATGTGTGTCCCAAACATAGGAAGGCAACTCTGTCACCATTTCCTTGATCAGGGCATCTAGATATTTCCCGACTCATTCCAGGGGTCCCCCAATGGCCGACATTATGGGGCGTCCAGGTGGATTGATGATACTTTTATGGACTTTGGGGATAATATATATAGTGGGAACATTAAAGTCAACCACACTAATGTAGTTAAATTCTTTCTTAGTAAGGAGAGATGCCTCAATTTTTTTATTCTTTTTTGGACATCTAAGGAATCAATCGGTACTGGGCTAAAGAAGCAAGCAGCACGGCGGGTGAGATTGTGTCAGGAATGCTGCAGTCCCTTCGTTTAAACTTTTCTCCATGCATTGTATATGCTAAATTCCACGCCAACTGGCTGTGGCAGCTTCTTGCACCAGGGACCAAAGATCTATATTATGTGCTCCCTTATAGCCAAGTCAAGATGCCTATCATATTTTGAAGCTCATCCATAAATATGTACATATGTCAGTAACTTTGAACTATATGCTGGATTATCCTCTTCACAGCTGACTGTATTATTTTACTGATTTTCAGGATTGACATTTCCGTTTTTCTTACTGTGACACCACTACTTCCTCCCTATTCAGGAGATTCCTGCTTTTGTGGTATATCCATACGTATTGTCACTGGAGGCTGATTTTAGACTTTCAACACTGACTCTTAATACACCCCCCCCCCCCCCCGCAAATGTGTGCTGAGTGTCTATGTGTGTGTAAGTGAGCCCGGGCTGTTTTCACTTTTATTGTGACAACATTGTCACGATTTTTTAATATTGGTGAAGGTTTTACTGTTATTGTGGCTAATAGCCATACATTATTGAAATTGTGTCTCTTTTTCTATTAATAAACTTTGTATCTCTGCTGCTGTGAGTTCCATATTGAAGCTCCTTTACAAACCTGCTTGGTTTGCTTTCTTTCCATTTGCATATTCTATTTGGCTTTGGAAACCCCAACCTACTAAGTTGAGTCGGTAAAATGCATACAATCTAAACTTTCAGTGTTGATATTTTCCCTATTTTATCATGTACGTTTGCAAGATAACTGAAACAAATCACAGGTGATATCAATTGCTGTTCAGTGATTCCAGTATTCTAGTCTGCATCTCCCCAAGGTAATACTTAAAGCAGAGTTCCACCCTGAAAACTATTTTAGCATTTTCTCAGTCTTTATTAATAATAAAAAACATTTGCATTGAATTTTTTTTTTTAACTTACCAGAAGTGCCCTGTTGCTAGGTGGTGGCTCCTAATCTGCCACTTCCGGCTCTGCTGTGCTCCGCATCACTTCCTTCCTCGATTGTGCTCGTGGGAAATGACATTTCCCAGGAGTCAGTGGGCAGGACAGTGTTAAAAACATATTTCTTCAGTTGCCGCCCATTGTTATGGCAACTTAGTAAACAATTGGCGCTACGGTCCCCGGAGCATCGCGCATGTGCAACCAGCATGCACCTCTCGATCAGTTATCCAGGAAGAGGTTGCAATTGGGCTTCATATGCCTACACTCATCATGGCAACAGCCAGAAGAGGATCATGTAAAACGTAAGATTGAAAAAAAATATGATTACTATCCACTAGCAAATATACATATAGTTTATGTGTGTTCTTACTGCAGTGTGAGGGGATGCCTAGAAAAAAAAATTCTGTGGCCATAAAACTTTAAAATCTGGCCTGTTAGTGGGTCCTGAGGACAGGAGTTGGGAATCACTTGTAGATGCTATAACTTTTGCGCAAACCAATACACATGTATTGGTATATTTTTTAACAAAAATATTTTGTTATTTTATTTGGGTACAGTGTCGCACGCCAATGGTCAGTTAAAGTAACACAGTGCCGTATCGCAAAAAATGGCCTGGTCATTAAGGGGGTATACCTTCTGGAGCTGAAATGGTTATCTTCGTAGCCACACACCAAACAAGGCTTGAAGACAACCTGAACGTTATGGAGGTTAAGCAACAGATAATGGGCACCACGGAACTCAAAAAACTTACATCTACTGAATGATAGTAGATTCCTGAAAACATGGTCTCCTCGGCTGGACTATAACCGCAATTCCTTTGATGGGAATCCTGATGTAATGGCCTCTATGATGGAGACCCTGATGTAAGAAGGGACCTTGAAAAAGGAGGGATTTTGATGGGAACCTGGATGTAAGGGAGGACTCTGATGTAAGGGGGACCCTGATATAAGAAGGACTGTGATGTAAAACAGGCTCTGATGGGGTCTCTTGATATAAGGGGCACTATGATGGGGAGGTAAGGAGGTGCTCTGTGGGTACCCTGATGTAAGGGAGGGGTGCTATTGGGAACTCTGATGTAATGGGGAATTCTGATAGGAGCTCCGATGTAATGGGGGTCCTCATATAAGGGGGAGCTCTTTCGGGAGCCTTAATGTAAGGGGGGTGGGCTCTGATGGGAGCCCTGATGTAAGGGGGGGTCTGATGGGAGCCCTGATATAAGAGGGGCTCTGATGAGAGCCCTCATATAAGGGGGGGCTCTGATGAGAGCACTGATGTAAGGGAGCGGAGTGGCTCTAATGGAAGTCATGATCTTAAGGTGTGCTCTGATGGGAGCACTGATGTAAGGGGGGCTCAGACAGATGCCCTGTTGTAAGGGGGGGACTGGTGGGAGCACTGATGTAAGGGGGAGCTCTAATGGGAGCTCTAATATAAGGAGGGGCTCTTATGGGAGCACTGATGTAAGGGAGGGGATCTGATGGGAGCCATGATTTAAGGGGGGTATGGTGGGAGCACTGGTGTAAGAAAGAGCTCTAATAAGAGTCCTGATATAAGGGGAGGGGCTCTGACGGGAGCCCTGTTGTAAGGGGGGGGGCTCTGACAGGAGCCCTGTTGTAAGGGGGGGTCTGGTGGGAGCCCTGATGTAAGGGGGAGCTCTAATGGGAGCCCTGATATAAGGGGGGCTCTGATGGAAGCACTGATGTAAGGGAGGGGAGGGGCTCTGATGGGAGCCATGATGTAAGGGGGGTGCTCTGACGGGAGCCCTAATGTAAGGGGGAGCTCTAACGGGAGCCTTGATATAGGGTGGGGGGCTTTGATGGGAGCACTGATGTAAGGGAGGGGAGGGGCTCTGATGGGAGCGTTGATGTAAGGGATTTTTTTTTTTGCCCCACACATATTTGTAAAATATACAATGTGGCACTCATACTGAAAAGTTTGGAGACCCCTGACCTAAATCAACATAAAGATAAGATCAACTTTATCCCTACCTCAACCTCCTACCTATCCCCATATCAGCAACCAGTGAGCTGGTTACAGTTATTATTGCAGAAGTATCTCAGTTTATATTCAGTGTATTTTGTACCAAATACAATCACCCCCATTCTTTAATGAATACAAACTAAATATGCTCCTTCTGTAGCTGTATATTTATTTTTTATATTTATTTATTTTACAAAACTTTTCTAATACCGATTGCATCAAACTGAGTCGATCAGCCATTTGTAATCGATCAGCAGCACTAAGATAATTTGTTCATGAGTATGATCATATTGCATTCTATCAGACTATGAGATTACATGGTGAAAATAGACATGCAATCAATAACTTACAGTCATAAATTACGATTGTATTCTAACTATTGCTCAAGATCTACTTCCCCATATGCTGCATATGGATGGAGTGAGTTGTTACCATTGCCATCATTAGCCTGAAGGAAGGTGGTGGGGGAGGAGCTGCAGGGTGCTGCAAGAGAAAGGAGCTTACCTGAAACAGGAGACCTGGAGGGCAGTCCTTGCTCCAGCTTAAACTGGAACATAGATAAGGATTGAAACAGGGGTAGGCAACCTTTAAGAGATGGAGATCTACCCGAACAACAGCAGTGGATGGTGTCAGTAGTTTTGTATTATTTTATTTTCTCAATTATTTTTTAAACTTTTTTTTATTTATCTTTTAAGGAGCCCCGTTGGGGGCCTTTGGTGAAATATCAGGGGTCTACCTTAGTGGAACCGATGGTTGTATTTTCCTCCTTGCAACAGCTGAAGGCCAGCAGGAGGGAGAGGGTATTTGACAGGCGGTGAGAAGTTGTTATATTGCCTTTTTACTGCCTGTTTTAACCTCTAAAAGCCCGCAGCACCACACTGGAACTGTGACCATTGCACACAGTTGCAGGGTGTTTTCATCTCGACCATATTCATGTATAAGGGTCGCAAACACGCCAGCGGGGATCATTTTTGCTGCTCTATTATACAAAGCATTTTACCCTTGGAACATGTGTACTCTGCACGGCTGTCTTTGCAGCTTATGGGGTTGTGGTTGGGAGGAGGTACTGCCCCCCAACTTTTAATGTAAACTAAACCTAAAGCGTCGTACACACGATCTGATTTTCGGCAGGGAATTGTGCGATGACAGACTGTTTGCCTAAAATCCGTCCGTTAGTACGCTCCTTCAGACAATTGTTGTCCAACTTTCCGCCATCAAAATGTTGGATGGCAGGCTAGTAAATTTTCGGTGAACAACGGTCTGTTGTCAGATTTTCGTATCATGTGTACACAAGTCCGTCACACAAAAGTCCAAAGTACAAACACGCATGCTCAGAATCAATGCTCACCAAACACGACATTAGCAGAAGGTGCCCAAAGGGTGGCGCTCAAGACCTGAAATTCCACGTAGTACGTCACTAGGTTCGTGTTTGTTGGCCGACAATTGTGTACCGTTTGTATGCAAGACAAGTTCCTGGGACACGCCCTTCGGACAAATGTCTGACGCTTTGTTGGCCAACAATCCGATCGTGTGTACGAGGCTTTATACTCTGAAACTGAAGAGAATTTCTCGCTTAACCAGCTGTCTCCAGGACAATTGAAAGCATTCGCCTAAGCTCTTGTTTTGGGGACAACTCTAACATTTTGTGTTTCCCCTTACTTTTTTTTCAGTGATAATAGTCGACAGGAAAGAGAGAGAAATGGGGACATGGACAGCAATAAAAACTTCACGGAGGCGCTAACCCTTCACAACTATATCCATAACTAAGAAAAAAAAAAGGTTTTGCCTAGAGATACACTTTAAATTTTGGAGCTTTAAGCTGAACTCCAGAAGAATAAAAAGCCTTCCCTTGCAGTGGGGCTGTGCCTTTACTGCAGGGGTTAAGTTCTTGTTTAGTTTAGGGGAGAGGAAAAGCAATTTTACTTATCTGATCCTCTGCTTCCCCCCACAAATAGCACTCCTCCATGCTCTGGCAGTGGATTATAGTCATTGCATTGGTCTTGGTTAAGGATGAGCTCAGGCTTGTTCGCAAACTGCATGCGTAGAGCCCGCCAGGAAGTCGGCAATGCACAGCGCTAATCACAGGCAGTGAGACGTTTACCCGATCCGCGGCTGCAGAGATCGAGAAATGTCTCACTGTCTGTGATTAGCGATGTGCAGTGCCGACTTCCTGGTGGGTTCTACACCTGCAGGTTGGGAACAAGCCTGAGCTCATCCTTAGGTCTTAATGATGACCACTGGAGAGCAGAAGAGAAGAGGCTGAAAACTGGTCTAACAGTGTAGAGCAGTGGTTCTCAACCCTGTCCTCAGGTACCCCCAACAGGCCATGTTTGCAGGTTTTCCTTTGTCTTGCACAGGTGCTTTAAATAAGAGTCAATGGCTTGATATTTTGGACAGCTATTTTATCCAAGAGAAATTCGAAAAAACATAGCCTGTTGGGGGTACGTGAGGACAGGGTTGAGAACCACTGGTGTAGAGGAGCCTGCAAGTCAGCACAAGGGACAAGCTATGAATAAGCACTAATGTTAGTGCAAAACGTCAGCTCTTTTGTCTGCTATGATCTTCATCTTTGATTTTGATGTGAATTTTCCCAATAAATAAGGCTATTTTTCAAGAGTGCGGCTGTCCAGAATCAGTTCCTGTTTATTGTCAGCACAAGGGACATGACATTTACAATCCAATGTGTCCCCTCTATTCATATGCACTATAGCTTCCGGAGGAGGTTAACTTTCAAACATTCATTCGTCCTCCATTCATAGATTGTTTTCCATTCAAGCTGGATGAAATCACCAAACCCTGAAGAAGACTGGAAGAAGATGTCCATCTTGAATAGAAAACAAGGGAGGTCATGGCTGTCACAGAATTGTCCATATTTGCACATTATAGCAAAGCCCCTGAACACCAATAGTAGACTTTATTTCTGCTTTAATTCAAACCCTTTATTAGCTTACTTAAATTAAAGTGAAACAGAGGCCTGGTTCACACCTATGCATTTTTAGTGCGTTTGCAGTTTTGCAGAAACACACTACAATCCATTTAACATGGTTTCCTATGGATGTAGTTCACATCTGTGCATTTTATGGAAAGGGCCAGGGATAGAGTTGCCACCTCATCCCTTTAAACCCGAACACATATGAATTACACAGGCTCTGAGGCTAATTTAATGCAGATAAGGCAACAAGTGAGTTTAATTACCATCTTAATCAGCCTCAGAACCTGTGTAATTCATATGTATTCAGGTTTAAAGGGATGAGGTGGCAACCCTAGCCAGGGACTTGTTTTTGGTTCCATAGACTTCAATGGATCAAAAATGTGTATTGAAAGCCACAAAATGCACCTGCATAGGTGTGAATCAGGCCTTAGCCCTAGATTTAAAACAAAAGGTGATAAGGGTGGGGCTGTTCTACTCAAGTGCCGAGTCAACTTAATGATTTCCATACCTATTAGGTTTTGAAACAGGATCCTACAAAGCCCTTTAAAAAAATATTTTTGGATTTGATTGTGTAAGAACAGCGGAATATTTGCAGGTTGATACTCCAGTTACCCCGATTTTCCATCATCTTAGTAAATCCTATAAATCAAGTGTTCCCATTCAGGGTCTTCTGATTGTAGCTGGAATAGGCTCAATGTTGGAGCATTTAGGTGAGCTGGTAGATATGCACCTACAGCCTTGAGGCTGGGTTCACACTAGTGTGAATTGCATCCAATTCACATAACAGAAGATTGTGACTGGCTCTCTATGGAGCCGGTTCACACACCTCCGGGGAGGCTGCGGAGCGGATTGCACCTAGGTTCTATGCGTCTTTGGCTCCGTTTCAGGTCCGAATTCAGGCAAAAATTTGTCCCCGATTCATCCCTTAAACGGAGAACAGGGATGCACTGGACCCTCTGCTGCGAGCCGCATGCGGCTTAGATATAAACCCAGCCTTAGTGTCCAAACTTCTCAGTTACATCAAGGATATGGGCACACTACTGGCACATTTCGACATCTACAGTGAAATACAGATTTCATCTGCTTAAAGTGGATCTTCACTGCATCTACCACAAACCAATATCACTAGTTAATTATTTTTTTTATATTTAAAGCAAACTCCCCCATCCATGTCTCCATGCTTTATGTTGTTGAGAAATCACTTTGAAAAACACCCTCCTAGCATTTCTGGTCAAGGCCATGTTGAGTAAGGGCAGATGATTCATGTGGTATTTGCTTCCTGGAATCATTCTGCTCTTAGCTCAAGCATGCATGTCAGAGAGTGTGCTTAGCTAAGAAAACCCCTCTCCTGAAGACTCCTGGGATGTATGACATAATTTGCCTAGGCAAGAATCCAGGATGTAACTGAATAAATGTAAAAAAAAATTAAAAACAAGTAAATATAAGATACTTTCCGATCTATTTACTAATGCTATCAGCATGAGGATGAAAAATAATCAATGTTGATTGGAAGAGTGAAGTTTCACTTTAAGACGCTCTATTCTGCCCCACTTAGCACTGATGGTAGTTAACACCTTCCTGCCCGACCACTATAGGTATATACCTATAGTGAAATGATAGCCAGGCGGGAGCACGTAATATGACATCCTCCCAGAACGTGCCTCTCGCATGTCTGCGGGGCTGCTCAGCGGTGGGATCTGTTACCGGCTGTGTTCGATGACTGATCACTGCACCGGCCCGCTGTCAGTGTCATATGATCGCTATGACCAATCACAGCAGATCACATGTCAATTCTAAAGCCTCCCCCCATACATGGATTGAAATTCTGCTGGCCCAGCACTTCCAATCCATTGATTGACTTGTGCACAACCAGCCTGTTGGGTTTTTTCCGGACAATTAGTGCTAAAAGCTGGCAACACTAATCATTGTGTTCTACTGGTCCCCCTGCTGCGGGAGGTATTCCCCCATCAACGCTGACTTTTTTTTGGGTGGGAGGATCAAGTAATTTTCTGTGGTTGAAGGAAAGAAAATTACATAATGTATGGCCTGCTTTAGTTACTAATCATTTGTAGAATCTTGTCAAGTATCTGAACAACAATGATTTGAATTTAAAATTTTCATATGAGTGGAGTAAAAACCTCGATTCCTATGTGGGTTCCCGCATTGCATCTGACTCACAGGCAGTTCACGCTACTCTATGAACCGCTGCAGGTATCAATGTAAAGTTAATGACATCCCCAAATTGGTTGGCAGAATGCAGTACGAACTTTGAAATCAGACGGAAATCGAATCGCATGGATCTGAACACCCTGTGTGATACAAACTGTGTGGCTGAATTGGCATCGCACAGCAATGGGGTGCGAATCACATGCAATGTCTGGCATCGATAAGTGTGAACCCAGTCTTAAATGTAACATTGTAAGGTCATATGGAGACAGAAGATATAATGTATTTACTAGAACCTTTGGTAAATCCTGTGCAGGTAATTCTACATTATTGGCTCAAAGCTGTCATCCTGCCTATACTAAAAAAATCAATACTGTTGAATTCATTCAAGCTAGGACAAACTGTTCTACGGATAATTCATTTGATGAAGAGTGTACAAATATATAAAAAAAACAAAAAAACAACAACATAAAAAATGAGAGAGCCTACCTGTTTCTTCTGGTAGAACTTGAGAACCTTCTTAATTGCAGGAAACATTTTGTATACAATTTGAAATGAGCTACAAACAGAGGTGTTACTTTTGTAACAACGCATTCAGCAGAATATCAGGAAATGGTAAAATTATTAAGCAGAATGTACCTGTTCTTTTTTCTGATAAACAGTTAAACACCGATCAACCATAACTTTGGCTCAGAACTAGTATATATAAATAAACAAATGGCACTTCATGCTGCATGGACTCATGTGAACAAACACTATGGAAGGGCTATTTCACACCAGAATGCAGTGCTGTGTTCAAATCAAATCGCACTGCACTTGCGATCTGCAGCGGGTGCCAGTGCAATGCTAACGACACCCCAAACGCAGGTCGCAAATACAGTGCGTTTGCAAGCACCAAATTGCATGGTACAGGAGTACCATGTGATTCAGTTGCTCTACTCTTTGTTAAGTACTCCTTTTGGTGCAGTCCAGCGCAATTTCAGTCCATTGAAATAAACGGACTGAACTCTCACTGCACTCAGATCGCACATCATGTTCCTGTGCGATTCATGGTGTGCACTGGCCCTAACTGTTAGTGAAAAGAACATTCAATATAACTGACTAATATACAGTGTACTTATAGGTTTGAAACACACAAGTTTTGAGCTTTCAGATCAATAATTTAGCAACAGCTCAGTACGGTGGTGGGGTGCCCACCCAAAACAATTCATTCATCTATCTAGGTATAACCACATTGCATAGTGAAATATGGTTTTGACTTATCTAAATCTATGTGTGATATTTTTACAGTATTTACAGAGCATCAGTAATTTTTCATGCTGCAGCACTGTAATTTAACAAGTTTACTAACATAAAAAATCTGGGATAAGGATGAATGGCACTGCTTGTTAAAGTGTACCTGAAGTTAGAACTTGGCTTAAAGTCCAACAAGGCTGTAAAAAATATATACAGCAGACACCCTACAAATTTACCGTACTGTACTGTAGAGTAATGGGCTTAAATCTTGGTACCACATCCAATAAGTATTAAATGTCTAGAGGTATGAGAATCTGGGAACTTCTAGGGTACCCACTTAATTTCATAACTCTAGGCATTCTACAACTTTTTTATATAATGTTGCTTATACTGTATGTCAAGGCTGAGATGGGATCCAGTATGAGAAGATGGCACTGATAAGCTGCACTGCCCAGGTTGAGACAACCTTACCTCTTCCTCACATAGACCTCAACCTCAGCTGTAGTCAAGCAGCAGAATGCCAATGAGGCAGCATATGGTTGGATCCAGAAAGAACCTGCTCCAGAAGATAGGTAAGTATATGGGAGGGGGATAGGGGGGTCTGTTAACTTTTTATGGCAACATCCAAGGGAAAAGTGGGCCTAAAATCAATTTTGGACTGTAAGGGATCATTCCCACCATACGTGTATGAAAACTGATGGGAAAACCGCGCAGATTTCACTTGCAGAGACATCAGTTTCACATTAGTTTATATCAGTTTTCATGCATGTGTACATCAGTTAGAGACCTTGCGCTCCTCCACCTTCCATTTGAGGATGCCCTACAGATGCCCAATAGGGTTTAGGTCTGGAGACGTGCTTGGCCAGTCCATCACCTTTACCCTCAGCTTCTTTAGCAAGGTAGTGGTCATCTTGGGGGTATGTTTGGGTTCGTTATCATGTTGGAATACTGTCCCGTGGCCCAGTCCCTGAAGGAAGGGGATCATGCTCTGCTTCAGTATGTCACAGTACATGTTGGCATTCATGATTTCCTCAATGAACTGTAACTTTTTATGGCAGCATCCAAGGGAAAGTGGGCCTAAAATCAATTTTGGACTGTAAGGGCACATTCACACCATACGTGTATGAAAACTGATGGGAAAACCACACAGATTTCACTTGCAGAGACACCAGTTTCACATTCGTTTACGTCAGTTTTCATGCACGTGTACATCGATTTTTATGCACGTTGACATCAGTTTTCATGTGCATCAGTTATATGCCTTGTTTACACCAATGTTGATGTCATGTCTGTTTTATCCCGTACAGAAAACTGCATACACATTGCAGACTTTGCACAGAAAAAATTAGTGTGTGACACCAGTGTTGTGATGTGAACACGTTTATATAGAGTACAATTGTTTTATTTGTGCCCTTGCAGAACGCGTGCAGAAAATTTCATGTCTCTGCACTAGGGTTGCCACCGCATCCCTTTAAACCCGAACACATATTAATTACACAGGTTCTGTGGCTGATTAAGTTAGTAATTAAACTCACTTGGTGCCTTATCTGCATTTAATTAGCCTTAGAACCTGTGTAATTCAGATGTGTTCGGGTTTAAAGGGATGAGGTGGCAACCCTACTCTGTACCATGGTGTGAATGAGGCCCAAGCCTGCTTTATGCTGGCTATACAATTGCAGTTTTATTGCGCACTCTAATGCCCCGTACACACGATCGGATTTTCTGACGGAAAATGTGTGATAGGACCTTGTTGTCGGAAATTCCGACTATGTGTAGGCTCCATCACACATTTTCCATTGGATTTTCCGACACACAAAGTTTGAGAGCAGGATATAAAATTTTCCGACAACAAAATCCGTTGCCGGAAATTCCGATCGTGTGTACACAAATCCAACGGACAAAGTGCCACGCATGCTCAGAATAAATAAAGAGATGAAAGCTATTGGCCACTGCCCCGTTTATAGTCCCAACGTACGTGTTTTACGTCACCGCGTTCAGAACGATCGGATTTTCCGACAACTTTGTGTGACCGTGTGTATGCAAGACAAGTTTGAGCCAACATCCGTCGGAAAAAATCCTAGGATTTTGTTGTCGGAATGTCCGAACAAAGTCCGACCGTGTGTACGGGGCATTAGAGATACATTTAGAAAGCAGCGTGGACATTCTGTGAAAAAAAAAAGCTTTGGACATTTTAAAAAGCACAGTGATGTACTTTATAAATGTGCTTTGTGTTCCACTTGCTTTGGGAACCTAGGAGCACTCATTGTGAAGGGCACCTGGACACCACTTCAAAATGCATGTGCCTGTTCATTTTGAAAAGGCTGTTTAACACAGCGCACTGCACTGCGCATGTATTGTTTATTACTGCATTCTGTTGTGAATCATGGCCTAATAGGCTATTCTAACATGCATAGAATTTTCTCAACTCCTCTACCCTGTAGGAACCCTCCTAAAATATTAAAACCTTGGGGAAGCCCTGAGATAATTTTCAGAACTATTGCTCATGGTACTTTAATGTGGTCAGTGATCTGTAGATATAATTGTAGTGCACCCCCACAGGAGTCACCAGTTTTGGTATTTCTTTCACTGAACTGAATAGTGTAATACCTCAACCATTATGACACACCCTTTACACAAAGAAACCACACTAGTTTAAAATGACCTTGAGTGTATTGAAGGTGAGTCAACAAAAGGCTATACAACTATAATCACAATCTTGTAATAATTTACTACTATGCAATGCAATCACAAAACAGAGTGGAGATGTTTATAACTTGACCTGTAACAGAAGCACCAAACAGAGTATCTAAATAAAAGTAAATATATACAATATCTCACAAAAGTGAGCACACCCCTCACATTTTTGTAAATATTTTATTATATCTTTTCATGTGACAACACTGAAGAAATACCACTTTGCTACAATGGAAAGTAGTGAATGTACAACTTGTATAACAGTATAAATTTGCTGTCCCCTCAAAATAACTCAACACACAGCCATTAATGTCTAAACCGCTGGCAACAAAAGTGAGTACACTCCTAAGTGAAAATGTCCAAATTGGGCCCAAAGTGTCAATATTTTGTGTGGCCACCATTAGTTTCCAGCACTGCCTTAACCCTCTTGTGGATGGAGGTCAGTAGAGCTCCACAGGTTGCCACTGGAGTCCTTTTCCACTCCTTCATGATGACATCACGGAGCTGGTGGAAGTTAGAGACCTTGTGCTCCTCCACCTTCCATTTGAGGATGCCCTACAGATGCTCAATAGGGTTTAGGTCTGGAGACATGCTTAGCCAGTCCATCACCTTTACCCTCAGCTTCTTTAGTAAGGCAGTGGTCACCTTGGAGGTGTGTTTGGGTTCATTGTCATGTTGGAATACTGCCCTGCGGCCCAGTCCCTGAAGGGAGGGAATCATGCTCTGCTTCAGTATGTCACAGTACATGTTGGCATTCATGATTTCCTCAATGAACTGTATCTCCCCAGTGATGGCAGCACTCATACAGCCCCAGACCATGACACTGCCACCAGTATGCTCGACTGTAAGCTAGACACACTTGTCTTTGTACTCCTCACCTGGTTGCCACCACACACGCTTGACACCATCTGAACCAAATAAGTTTATCTTGGTCTCACCAGACCACAGGACATGGTTCCAGTAAACCATGTCCTTAGTCTGCTTGTCTTCAGCAAACTGTTTTCAGGCTTTCTTATGCATCATCTTTAGAAGAGGCTTCCTTCTGGGATGACAACCATGCACACCAATTTGATGCAGTGTGCGGCGTATAATCTGAGCACTGACAGGCTGAACCCCCACCCCTTCAACCTCTGCAGCAATGCTGGCAGCACTCATACATCTATTTCCCAAAGACAACCTCTAGATATGACGCTGAGCATGTGCACTCAACTTCTTTGGTCGACCATGGCAAGGCCTGTTCTGAGTGGCAAGTGGAACCTGTCCGCTGTATGGTCTTGGCCATAATGCTGCAGCTCTGTTTCAGGGTCTTAGCAATCTTCTTATAGCCTAGGCCATCTTTATGTAGAGAAAAATTCTTTTTTTCAGATCCTCAGAGAGTTCTTTGCCATGAGGTGCCATGTTGAGCCACAACATCTGCCACAGGGAGTGTTGTTTTGAACATTATGTGATAGGATGTGTTTGCTCACAGTGTTCACCAATAACTTTTTTTGTCAGATCACATTCATATTGTGACTGATTTTCAATGAGGGTATTATTGTCAATATTCACACATATATACTTTTACTGTTCATTTACATTGATCATTGCTTTCATTAGCACATTTTTATTTTTCATTTTTATTTTTATTTTTAAATTTTTTATTTATTTGAGCGCTACTATTTATTCCACTTATCTCTAGAGGTTTAAATTCAGTCACATATTTATTACATATTAAGTGGCAGCTATAGTTTATTTAATTTTTTCACTTATTCAGAAGCGCAGTGGAGGTATCACAGGGTGTAGGGCGTTAGCTTGTGAACTATCAGGTGTGCACAGCCAAGTTTTCACTGGCATTTCCAAAAGTTTAAAAATTACTGTTTTAAATGCAAATTTAAGTATTTAGGCTACAAACAAGTACAATATGCAATTAGCAATGTGATTTAAGGTAGATAATAAGGCAAAAAAAATATTTATTTTATTTTCGATATAGTAAGTAAGTAGCTCAAGGGCAGGAGGGCAAGAAATTAGAATGGGTCAGGCGCACACATGAAATTTTATTCTCAAAGTGACACTGACAGAAGTGTGCAGCAGCACAGATGACACTTCACTGACACGACACGTCCCCTCCTGAGTCACAGTGACAGTCTCTCTCCAAGCTAGGTGGTCTGTTCAGTCCACTCCAGTCTAAACAGCACTGAGGGTCCCGCTCCCGGCTTGCTCCCGTCCCGCTGACACGAGGTTCTGGCTGCTCTGCTTGGCTCCCTTGCACTATGACATCACACGACATGCTCATGCACCGCCTCCGCCAGAGCCACCTGAACACACTGTAGCAGGCACTCGGATGGTCCCGGCTGGCTCCGGACCGAGCTGAGTGTCACAGTTATATTTTTTACTGGCAACCTTTTCCTTTTACTGGCATTTACTGGCAGGAGAAAATTGCCTCTTTTTTACTGGCTGCCAGTAAAAATACTGACGGTTGGCAACACTGATGTCAACACAGATGGGGTACAGATCTTCCCCAGAAATGTCATTTTCTGCTTCTGTGATTGACTCAATGATTTTCTCAGATGTCTACACCAAGATATAAATCAAAATTTAGGCACCTCCTGCAATAGGAATTTCAGTTTTGGTGAGATACTCCCCCAGGGTTAAATTTTTCTAAAGGGATGAAAATCAGTGGTGACCGGTGAAAATTAAATTTTTTTGGGGGGGACGGCAAACAGTATGCCAACCCAGCCCCGGTTGGTCGGTCAGTAGCACTTACCCCATCACCAGCAGCTTCCCCTGCTCGGTGGCGGCGGCCTCCCGTTCTCCTGCTCACCACGGGTCATCATGGCTTTCTGTTTCCTCCCTCCTCCTCGGCAGCCAATCGGAAGTCTTCTCTTTTCGACCAATCAGAAAACGGGTCTCAGACACGCTTCTGAATCTATCCATTGCATATAGGGGGTGGTGTGGAAAGAGGGGGCGCCTGGGCGCCCCTAATGGATGGGCCGCCACTGATGCAGATCCTGTAGCTTTTGTCATGTCATGAAACAGTCCCCATTCAGAATCAGTCTGGTGGAACAAACCGCTATTTCTTTAAAGCCCATACCTCCCAACTTTTTGAGATGGGAATGAGGGACACCTATCAGCAAAATTATGCAGGGCATAGGACACACCTCTTGCCACGCCCCCTTAAAGGAGAATTGTTCAAAAAAAACCAAGACTGGTTAAACCCACTTTTTTTTAACACTACTATTCCTTCATTTTGGCTTTTGGAATTTACAAATGCTGCAATTTAGAAATTGGATGAAAGGTTTAGACCTGAAAAACACTTTTTGATAGATAAAAATTGCATTTTATGTACAACTATATAGATCAGACCAAAATGAGGGACAAATGAGGAGGAATGAAGGACAGAGGGACAGTCCCTCGAAATCGGGGACAGTTGGGAGCTATAAGAGCCAAAAAGGGTTGGAATCTGCTAAAATGTTATATTACCTGCAAAGTACATTGATCACCCAAAGGGGATTGTTCTTTTTCAACACAAATAGAGTTACACCTAAAAAAAATGTCCCTCAATGTAAATCCATCATCAATCACATTGAAAGAAAAAGCCAAGGACCCAAACATTACCATGGTCTTTTGCTGAATGACAACTCCCTGACATATCTTCAGCAATATAAGAGAAGGTGTATGGCCACATCATTGCCCAAAAAATGGCCATTAGCATTTGGTCAGTGTTATTATTTATGTGATTGCCAGGGATGGTGACGTAAAAGGGTGGAATGTCACCACAACTTAAGGAGTTGTGATAACAAAAGTGAGCAATTTTTGAAGCAGTGGGTGGCAATTGAACAGTTGTGAAGTTGACACCATAAATTCAAAGACCAGGTGGCTTTTACTGGTATGAGAAAAGGCTTGTATGTACTGTCGATTTATTTTTATTTTTTTTTATAGTTCGGTCACATTTCAAACTGAAGCTATCAGAAAATGAAAGCTACGAGGGCCTGGTTTGCTAGAGCTTGCAAAGTGTATGATAGAATCAATCACATCTTGGTGATTATAGGCAATCTTTGAGGCTGGGTTCACTCTGCCGTACGGAGCGGCTCACAGCAGAGATCCCTATTCTTTGTTTCAGGTCCGATTTCGGTCTGAATTTTTGGCTGAATTCAGACCTGAAAGGACTCCTGTGCAATTCATCAGAGCCGCTCCGGAGATGTGTGAACCGGCTCCATTGAGAGCTGGTCACAATCTCCTGACATGTGAATTGGATGTGGAGAAACCCACATCCAATTTGCAGTAGTGTGAACCCAGCCTAAAGGCAGTTTTAACTGGAGCACTGTTTTCCAGGCCTGCTATCATACTTTTTACGGACAGTTCTTTCTGCTAAATTCAGTTATGGTTTGTCTGACAGGAGTGCTCAACCTACTGAGAGCGAGGGCCACGCAAGTGATTTGGTAACTGGTTTTACCCCCCAAACCACGAATGCAAACAAGCCCATACTGTCCTGAGCCCCCTGTCCAACTCTGAAATCACGCAACGTCACTTGAAATCGCACGATTTCAAAGTTGCATGACAGTGCGACTTCAGGTTCGACAGGCTGACATCTGTGTGAATTCATGCACAGATGTCTATGCAAGTCGCACCTGAAATCTCCATAAGTAGGGTAGGAACTACTTTTTTCAAATTGGTGCAGCACCGCAAAGTCAGCGTCGCACTAATTTGAACAGTTCCATTGCCGACAATAGGGGGCGACTTGTCATGTTATTTGGACCTGTCAAATGAGATGACAAGTTGCACCGGTGTGACCGGGGGGGGGCTTAATATACTGACCTTTATTTCCTCTTTCAGCTGCTGCTAGCAGGCTCCAGGCTGCTTGAAAGTATTATGCCCTGTACACACGGTAGGGTTTTGCGATGGAAAATGTGTGATAGGACCTTGTTGTCAGAAATTCTGACCGTGTGTGGGCTCCATCACACATTTTCCATCGGAAATTCCGACACACAAAGTTTGAGAGCAGGCTATAAAATTTTCCGACAACAAAATCCGTTGTCGGAAATTCCGATCGTGTGTACACAAATCTGACGCACAAAGTGCCATGCATGCTCAGAATAAATTAAAAGACGAAAGCTATTGGCCACTGCCCCGTTTATAGTCCCGATGTACGTGTTTTACGTCACCACGTTTAGAAAGATCGGATTTTCCGACAACTTTGTGTGACCGTGTGTATGCAAGACAAGTTTGAGCCAACATCCGTCGGAAAAAATCCATGGATTTTGTTGTTGGAATGTCCGAGCAATGTCCGACCGTGTGTACAGGGCATTAGAGTCAGAATGCACTTGGTATCACTCTGCCTGGGACAGGAAATGGTGCTACAGAGAAAGCATTGGCTTATGCGGCTCCTGATCCCTCTGCTGCCCTTGGATGGTGGGTCGGCAAGCCCAGTTTGTGATCAACAGGTTGCTGACCCCGGGCATTCTGGGCATTCCATCCCTGGTTTTAGGTTGCGGGCCACATCAGTTGGTCACCCCTGAAAAATCATTGGCTATACTTGGGTATACCACCAACATCTACAGTAATTCACCTATAGACTTTATAATGAAGTCTCTACAGTTAGTGCATCTATTTTGGCTTTCTCCTTTCTATAATGTTTAAATGCTTTGTGTTCTGGAAGAATGATGAGCTTTATTCTGCATCATATTGCAGTTTGTTTTTCTTTGCTGTTCTGGATCTTTTTTTCTCATAAAGTAAATATAACTTGTCTTGCATCATACGACTCTTTTTAATGATCATTTCCTAACCCACTGCAGATCTGTTGAACAGATTTTCAACTGCTCGGCAGGTGTCATCTTTGGATGACATGGTAAGGTTGGGTAAACAAAATCTATCCATCACATTTTATAGATTATATTAATTTCTTCATGACAAAGATAGAACAAATCTTAACCACTTTAAGGACCAAGCCTATTTCTTGTTAACAAGTTGAAATCAGTCTTTTTTTGCTGGAAAATGACTTAGAACCCCCAAACTTAAGCTGTCCACTCTAGAGGAGCTCTGCCTTCACCTTGGTCAACATCACAGTGACGATCTCCTGCGTTCCTGTTTAAAGACTTGCTTTGCTGACATCCCTTCTGGCCAGATCCTGCTTGCTGTTTCTCTACGTTGATCCCTGACTTCTGGCTTGGCTGACCATCTGTTCCGGTTACTGAACTTTGGCCATGTTTTGACTATGTTTGTTCTTTTTACTTATATTATTAAACTAGTGTGATTTAACTGTACTTCTGTCTCGGGCTGATTTCATGGTTTCTGACACTCACATGTGTAATTTGAACACCGTTTACATGTGGGAGCGACTTGCGTATGCGTTCGCTTCTGTGCGCAAGCTCGGAGGGACGGGGCGATTTAAAAAGAATTTTATTATTATTTATTGCACTTTATATTTTTTTTTTTACACTTTCTCTTTAAAAAAAAAATTTTGATCAGTTTTAGTCCTATTACAAGGAATGTAAACATCCCTTGTAATAGAACGAAAGCAGGACTGGGCCTCTTTAATGTGAGATCTGGGGTCAAAAATACCTCAGATCTCACATTTACACTTTAGTAATAATTAAAAAAAAAAAAAAGTGACGTTTGATGTCGCTCCAGTCCTTCAAGGTCATAGAGTTGAGTGGGGGCCATCTTGCCCTCACTTAACTTCCTGCCCATCCATCCCGGAGATCGGATCATTTACGCTGCTACCAATGGCTCCGGTAAGAGGCGGAGCCTACCGAGAAGCGGAGGGGGCACCTCTCCCGCCGCCCATATAAGTGATCTCGCAGCGAATCTGCTGCTGGGACCACTTTTATGTTAAAAAAGTATTTTAAAAAATACCAGGGTTATGGCGGCTATTTGCTGCCATGACCCCTGTATTTAAAGTCAAAGTAGCGACGTATATCCATGGTGGGCAGTCCTAAAGGAGTTTTTCACCTTAATGCATCCTATGTCGTTTCCTGCCTCCTCCTCAGTGTGGTCAAGTCTGGAAGTCTTCTCTTTTCGGCCAATCGGAAAACGGGTCTCGCACCCGCTTCTGTTTCGCCGGATTGAAGATCAGCGTTTCAACAGTGAATCTTCATTCGCTATTGTAACACACCTGGGTGGGATCGAGCGCATTCTCTGCGACCTGAGCCCACCCGATGTTGAAGCCTATTAGAGCCTCTGGCTCTAATCAGGTGCTTCAAAAAAAAAAACCCGGCCACTGTAATTCATGCACCAAGTGCCCTGAAAGGAGTCAGATACATGAATAGGGGGTGGCCGCGGAGGCACAGCATGAATCTGTCCATTGCATATAGGGGGTGGCCTGGAGAGAGGGGGCAGCACCCCGGTGCCTCTAATGGACGGGCCGCCACTGCTCTAAAGACCCAGTCCTGCTAGGAAAAATTCCAAGTATTTTTCTACATTTTCAAAGACTGCAAAAATGTTTGGACATGCGCAATTACATTGTTTTGAGTTGTTACTGTACATAGTAGGGCACAATGATTATAGGTGTTTTAAAAACCTTTTGCAATTAGCATTGGGTAATAAATTTTGCCATTTTTACTTCTTTTTCTAACAAGCAGGAAATTCATTTTTACTGATAGGTTAAAAACAAAAACAGACAAACCATTTTTTTGTACACTTAGTTTTTTTTTTTTAACATTTCCACAGCAATTGTTCCCAGTTTACTAACAACTATAGGAGCCTTGTGAAAGAGCAACTATGATAATGTATACAGTACAACGGTTAAAATGATAACAGATTGGAATCTCCCAGATGCAGATGAACCACGTTGGCGCATGCCTCTGGCAGACCTTTAAAGAAGTAAATCCAGTGTGGGGAAGTGGGATAAGAGAGTGACTGTCACACACAAATACAACGCTGGGACAGAAATAACCTTTGCAAGCACTAAGATCCATGTTCGCTGTCATTATACAATTCACTACTGGCCATTTTCCACAGCATTACTAGATAATTAAAAAAAAACAAATGGAAGATCAGTCACCAGAGATTCCGTGGACCACCCAACACTAAGACAATGAAGAGGTATCATTTTTTAATTTATGGACATCATTTTTTTTTTTTTTGATAGCCAAAATCTGCACTTTTTTACAGGATGTCTGGGACTATACAGACACAAAACACTTGTAAAATACTCATAGCACAAGCTTCTATGAATATTTTAAAGCTAGTTTACTCCTGACATTTTCATGTGCTGCTGGCTAAAGTGATTTACAATATGTAATGTTGAAATAAAAAGACCAATGTGTATGATTTGTTTTTTACTTTACACATCAAACAATAGGTGTAGGGTCTGAAAATGCTACATAATGTAGCACCCTCTACCAATAGGTAGGTGCTAGCATAGGATTTTTTGCTAGGGAAACTTCCAGCACATGTAAATTTAGGCAGGCTTATGCTCTAAGCTAGGCCTGTCTGTTTTGATCTGGGGGCAGGGATTGGTTAGAGTAGCAGTGGGTGTGACCACCTGTAGTCTAGTTCTGAGGCGCCTCCCCTGCTTCCAAGGAGAATGTTCTGGAAGAGGGGCAGGGCCTGGAACTGGAGTGGCAGGCAGCTCATGTGGGAGCCCTGACCAATCCAGAACTGGTATTGGCCTCCTATATAAGCTGAGGTATATTTTTTTTGTACAATTCTCCTTTAAGGGGGCATGGCAGGGGTTGTGTCCTATACCTACATACTTTTGCTAATAGGTGTCCCTCATTCTCATCTCAAAAAGTTGGGAGATATAAAACCCCCTAATGTCTGTATGTGAAATATGATAGTAGGGCCCATAGAAAAAATATATGGTTCACTCATTAAAACAAAGTTCCGCTCGTTTTTCAGTTTATAAAAAGTCAGCAGATATACAAAAAGTGTAGCTGCTGACTTTTAATAAACAGCCACTCACCTATGCCAGGGTCCAGCGATGCCCCCCCCCCCCCCCCCAAACCCGGCTGGGACAGCTTGCGGCTTCACACTTTTGGGTGGAACTCTGCTTTAAGATATGAAAATGAGGCATTTATTTGTGATACTGACGCTTTATAAACACTGACAGTTGAAAGTCCACTTGCTGATTCTGACTTTCACAAAATGTTTTGAACATTTATCATGAACAGCATTTTTTTAACAAAAGCAGACTGCTGATTCAGCTACTTCCAGTCACCATAGCCAAGGGGGCCTTGCCTAGCACAAGATAGGATATGCTAAACTTCAAGGAGTTTTAGCCTTTCATGTGTCACTTTGCTTTAAAACATTTAACGCTAACCACATAGCACTGGCTCATAGAAAAATACACATGTAATTGGGCCACTGTCTGCTAGTATTATATTATTTGTCTTATCATACAGTATATTCTACTAACGCAGTATATAATGGCAACTTGTTGATCAGAACATATATACATTTTGTTTTGTTCTAATAGCATGTCTCATAGCTCCCAACTGTCCCTGATTTGGAGCAATGTCCCTCTGTCCCGCATTCCTCTTCATTTGTCCCTCATTTTAGTCTGATCTATATAGATGTAGATAAAATTCACTTTTTATCTATCAAAAAGTGTTTCCCAGTGCTAAACCTTTCATTTGATTTCTAAATTGCTGCATTGGTAGATTCCAAAAGCCAATATAAAGGAATGGTAGTGGTAAAAAACCACTTGTGGGTTTAACGCAACTTTTTTTTTTTGTACAATTCTCCTTTAAGGGGGCGTGACAGGGGGTGTGTCCTATGCCTGCATACTTTTGCTGATAGGTGTCCCTCATTCCCATCTCAGAAAGTTGGGAGGTATGTATGTCTTACTATATACTTAAAGTAAACCTGTGCATACTGATAACAGTAATACCGGCTGTAAAGTTCCAAAGTGGCCTACAGCTGCTTGTAAATACCTTCTAGTGTCTTCAGTGGAGCTTATTGGTAGTCAGGAGGTTATGCTACATAGAAATGTTCACACTGGAACTGGCTGTGGATTGCACAGAAACGCTGTGCGTCCCCGTTCTCCGTTTCAGGAACAAATCTGTGCCTAAATTCGGGCCTGAAACGGAGCTAAAGACGCACAGTGTTTCTGTGCAGTGCGCTCCGCAGGCTCCCCGGAGATATGTGAACCATTGTTCTAAAAAAAAAAAAAAAATCTCTACTTATGAAACTTCTCGACCTCGTCACTTCTGGTGTTGCTACGTCAGTAAACAGCTGTTCGCGCGGCTTTACTGCGCATTCGCAGACGCTGTTTTCGGATCCAGAAAAATTATAACACCGGCTCCATAGAGAACCGGTCACATTCTTCTGCTATGCGAATTGGATGCGGGGAACTCCACATCCAATTCGCAATAGTGTGAACCCAGCCTCAGGGTAGATTAGTATCTAGCACACATTATTTAATGTTATACACCAGGGATATGCAATTAGCCGATCTCCAGCTGTTGCAGAACTACAAGTCCCATGAGGCATAGCAAGACTCTGACAGCCACAAGCATGGTACCCAGAGGCAAAGGCATGATGGGACTTGTAGTTTTGCAAACAGCTGGCGGTCCGCTAATTGCATATCCCTGTTATACACTATATTTATGGATGATGGCGTGCAAACTGTTCTCACAGTTACACTGAAAATATCATTCACATAAAAGCAAGACAGGAAAATATCTAAATGCCCAGCTCTGGTATTTAGCACACAATATCTGAAACTATATCTTTGGTGCTAATGACCCCTTGTTGTCTGCCTCAACTATTCTCACTAATGAAAGAGTAGAATGAAGTTGATTTTAAGAAGATTTATGGAAGCTGTTAGAAAAGAAATCCTTCAGTTTAGAGACTTTTAGTTTGGCCATAGCACAGCTAAATATCAGATTTCTACTTTAATCAGACCCTTCTATTGGTCAAAACAGAAACATTCTTCCATCCATTGATAACATGCTGTAAGTAAAGGCAGATATTTCTGTCTATGGCAATGTAATCATAATTTAATAATATTGTTATGTGTGTCATTAACCACTTGCCTACAGTGCACTTTCACCCCCTTTCTGCCCAGGCTAATTTTCAGCTTTCAGCACTTTGAATGGCAATTGCGCGGTCATGCAACACTGTACCCAAATGAAATTTTTATGATTTTTTTTTTAAACAAATTGAGTTTTCTTTTGGTGGTATTTGGTATTATTCGCTGCTAGGTTTATTATTTTTTGCTAAAAAAAAGAAAAAAGACCAGAAATATTTTTCTTAGGCACTGATGGGCACTGAAAGGCAGCACTGACTGGCATCACTAATGGGTACTGATTGGTGTAACTGATGGTCACTGGTGTCACTGATGGGCACTGCTGGGGCTGTACTGTAATCTGGGCACTGATGATCAATGCCCTGATTACCTGTCCTGGTCTCCCCTGCAAGGAGATGTAGCTGATCGGCTCTCCTTGTCACACACTCTGTCATTTTGAGGCGAGGAGAGCTGATAAATGGCACTTTCGCATTTACATGTGACCTTCTGTGATTGGACACAGCCGATCACATGGTTAAAGAGCCGCGTCATCAGCTCTTTACTGAGATCCGGGTCACGCCGTGTCTTAGGAACACTGCGCGGCCACGATCTCCATGCTGTGCGCCCCCCTTCTGGGGCGCCATCATGTGACGTCATCCCAGGAGAGCCACACCGCTCCTCCGTCGTTTGACGGTGGGCGGGCAGCAAGTGGTTAAACTAGCATATATATTTAGAAGGTACAGTATATTAGGAATGGCCATTGTAGGCTAAAGCCTGGTACACACTGTGAGTTTTTTTTGTTCAACTCAGCAGGCTGAATGAAAAACTGAAGAACTCAAGAGGAGCCGCTGTACTAACGATCCAATATTAGTACAGTGATCTCCCCTGCTGAGCTATTGTGTTCTGACAGGGGGGTACCTCCCCGCCAGAACACACCAGTCAGCGCTCTCAGCCATTCTCGTGTGGACAGATGGAGAGGAAGTGATGGAGTGCTGAGCCAGGAGGGGGCTGCTGCCTCTGGCTGGATGTGTGGTTAAGGTGACCACTGCTGTTCCTGCGCCACAGTCAGGACTACCTGCGCCACAGTCAGGACTACCTGCGCCACAGTCAGGACTACCTGCTGGCATTCCTAAGGCTGGTGAAGAACAGCGAGCTGTACTGTGAGTAACCATCCCCCTTAGAAACAAGGATCAGAGAAAGTGGGGCATCTGTTCATTTGAACCTCTATAGCCAGAAGAGGGGATAGAAGCAGCCAGGCACAGGGCCCAGCTAGTTTCAAGAGATCCCAGGAGGGATCATACCTCTTGCTATAGGAGGACAGTGTTGTACTGCATTGCGAGACTGTGGGGAATTGAAGAGAAGTGAAAAAAACATTTGCTGCAGTGTATGTGAAGTTTTGCTGTGAAAGAGACTGTGCCACAAAAGAGAGTCTTCTCCTGGGCAGTCTGGGAATTACTTAAAGTGAAAGTCCTCAATGTACAAAGTTAATGGATTAATGGCGTCCTGGACCGTACCTATACCCTATCAAACTTAATATCCCCTAATAAATACAAAAACCACAATTCCATTGACTGTTCTCTGACTGCGAGTGACTGTTACAAATGCTGGTTGCTTGGCTGTCTGGCTGGAATGCCTCCCGTCTGGCTGCACACACATAGTAAACTTTTTTTTAAACCAAGCGGCTCCTACAAGGGTACCGCTGCACAGAACTAAACTCTCTTAATCAACATGAATTATTTTTAATACTTATGCTGCTAGCATTAGTAAATAGATACGAAGGTACCATATATATTTGAGTATAAGCCGAGTTTTTCAGCTCATTTTTTAGGCTGAAACCCCCCCCCAGCTTATACTCAAGTGAGCTGTACCTTTCATTACTAAAACAGCATGTGTCTCCCGCTGTGTTATGCAGTCTGTTCGGCCGCCCATTGTAACAAAGCCCCGCCTCCTCCCCGTCCGTCTGTGATAGAGGAACACTGTTACGATGCTGGGAAACTGTATCATGTTCCGCCTATCACAGATGAGGAGGAGGCGGGGCTTTGTTACAATGGACGGCCGACGAACAGACTGCATAACACAGCGGGAGACACATGCTGTTTTAGTAATGAAAGGTATGGCTGCAGATGGGCACAGTGAGACATTTCAAATGGGCACAGTGAGACTACAAATGAAAGTAATGAAAGGTACGGCTGCAAATGGGCACAGTGAGACTGCAAATGGGCACAGTAAGACTACAAATGGGCACAATTAGGCTGCAAATGGGCACAATTAGACTGCAATGAGGCTGCAGATGGGCATTGTTTACCCAGTAGCTGCTGCATTTTCCCACCCTAGGCTTATACTCAAGTCAATATGTTTTCCCAGTTTTTTGTGGTAAAATTAGGTGCCTCGGCTTATATTCGGGTCGGCCTATACTCGAGTATATACGTTATATTATTTTTACTTGTTTTAAACTTTTTTATTTTTTATTTTTTTTTACATTTCTTCAGTTGCTTTCTGGTTTCTGGAAAATGATGTCATACATCTCGGGAGTCTTCATGGGATTTTTTTTTATTTCTTTTCATCTAGAGGTGGGGTGGAGGGGCTTTCTCAGCTAAGCACACCCTTCTGCATGCATGCCTGAGCTAAAGGCATATGGGTTCCAGGAAGTAAATATTATATAAAATATCTGAGATTGCTCCGGCTAGAAATGATAGGGGTGTGTTTTTCAAAGTGACTTCTCAACAAAATAAACCATGGAGATGTGGACTCCCTAAAGAACTAGTTCTGGCTAGCTCAGTAGATGGGGTTAAGGGTTACTCGCCACCAGTTGCCCCACCCAAACCCTACCACGCCTCGCCCCTAATCCCGTCCATATACTCATGAAATGACACTTAAATGTTTTATGCAGAATTAAGTTACACAAATGAATATTAACAACAGCTTTATCACCCGTGTCCATCAATGCAGGCTCACCCGTGCCCATCAACGCAGCGTGACCAGTGTCCATCATTGCAGCCTCACCTGTGTTCATCATTGCAGCCTCATCTGTGCTTATCAGTGCAGCCTCACCTGTGTCCACCATTGCAGCCTCACCCATGCAGCCTCACCTGTGTCCATAATTGCAGCCCTTTCCTGTGTCCATCATGCAGCCTCACCTGTGTCTATCATGCAACCTCACCAGTGCAGCCTCACCTGTGTCCATTATTGCAGCCTCACCAGTGTCCATCATTTCAGCCTCAACAGTGCAGCCTCACCTGAGCAGCCTCACTTGTGTCCATAATTCAGCCTCACCTATGCAGCCTCACCTGTGTCCATCATGCAGCCTCACCAGTGCAGCCTCACCTGTGTCCATTATTGCAGCCTCACCAGTGTCCATCATTGCAGCCTCACCAGTGCAGCCTCAACAGTGCAGCCTCACCTGTGTCCATCATTGCAGCCTCACCTGTGCAGCCTCACCTGTGTCCATCATTGCAGCCTCACCTGTGTCCATCATGCAGCCTCGCCTGTGTCCATCATGCAGCCTCGCCTGTGTCCATCATTCCGCCTCACCAGTACAGCCTCACCTGTGTCCATCATTGCAGCCTTGTCTGTGTCCATCATTGCAGCCTCACCTGTGTTCATCATTGCAGCCTCACCCGTGTCCATCATTGCAGCCTCACCTGTGTCCATCATTGCGTGCCGTCACACGCAGCCCTGCCCTCCTGACCCTGCACCTGTGACAGACAGAATGTGCCCTGGCATTGGACCGGCGTTCTGTCTGTCACAGGTGCTGGTTCAGGAGGGTGGGGCTGTGTGTGACGGCGCGCGGACTGCAATTGTAATGTAAGCTCTTACAGCATGCAAACCCCGCTCTGTGATCAAGCCGGATCTCCTCTTCCCCCACGCTCTCTTCCGCTATAATGAACCCTCTCTGTTCCTCCACACTCTCTTTCTCTGGGAGAATGGCTCCCATTGCCCCCCCCCCCCCCCCCCTGCTCCCAGGCAGCCCAGCTCCTCACCAGATCTCATTTTCCACTCGCAAAATGTGAGTAGGCGAGTGATAAATTTGAGGGCTGGGACAGTGTATATGTATGAAGTTTTCTATTTGTGTGAGATTTGTTCAATCTCTGTATTTGCGGACGATACTAAGCTAAGCAGAGCAATAACTTCTCCGCAGGATGTGGAAACCTTGCAAAAAGACCTGAACAAATTAATGGGATGGGCAACTACATGGCAAATGAGGTTTAATGTAGAAAAATGTAAAATAATGCATTTGGGTGTCAAAAATATGAATGCAATCTATACACTGGGGGGAGAACTTCTGGGGGAATCTAGGATGGAAAAGGACCTGGGGGTCCTAGTAGATGATAGGCTCAGCAATGGCATGCAATGCCAAGCTGCTGCTAACAAAGCAAACAGAATATTGGCATGCATTAAAAAGGGGATCAACTTCAGAGATAAAATGATAATTCTCCCACTCTACAAGACTCTGGTCCGGCCTCACCTGGAACATGCTGTCCAGTTCTGGGCACCAGTCCTCAGGAAGGATGTACTGGAAGTGGAGTGAGTACAAAGAAGGGCAACAAAGCTAATAAAAGGTCTGGAGGATCTTAGTTATGAAGAAAGGTTGCGAGCACTGAACTTATTCTCTCTGGAGAAGAGACACTTGAGAGGGGATATGATTTCAATTTACAAATACCGTACTGGTGACCCCACGATAGGGATAAAACTTTTTCCCGGAAGGGAATTTAATAAGACATGCGGCCACTCACTAAAATTAGAAGAAAAGAGGTTTAACCCTAAACTACGTAGAGGTTTCTCTACTGTAAGAGTGGCAAGGATGTGGAATTCCCTTCCACAGGCGGTGGTCTCAGTGGGGAGCATCAATAGTTTCAAAAAACTATTAGATAAGCACCTGAACGACCACAACATACAGGGATATACAATATAATACTGACATATAATCACACACATAGGTTGGACTTGATGGACTTGTGTCTTTTTTCAACCTCCTATGTAACTATGTGTGTTTTCCTTTTTAAATTGGTTGAACTAGATGGACTAGTGTCTTTTTTAGTGACTATATAACTGTGTGGATGGCAGAGTTTGCATTGAATTTTAAAAATGAATTAAACTACATTTTCGGCTTGTAGGGCTCAGATAGAGTTGCCAACTCATCCCTTTAAACCCAAACACATATGAATTACACAGGTTCTAAGGCTAATTTTAATGCAGATAAGGAACCAAGTGAGCTTAATTACAACCTTTATCAGCCACAGAACCTGTGTAATTAATATGTGTTAAGGCTTAAGACTGGGTTCACACTAGTCCGGTGCGAATTGAAGCTCCAGTTTCCCTGCGAAGATAAAAATGATTCATTCAGCGGTTCCTCTCCGTTGTAGCTGCGGATCAGTTGACCAGGGAGAGGGGGGAGGTGTAAGATGAGGGGGAGAGAATTCCTGTTCACAACGGAACACATCTGTGAATCTGATGCACTCTCATTGAAGATTATGTGCCTGCAATTCGCTCCGCACTGCCTAACGCACACGCACACGTTTTTTGTGCAATGCGGAGTGCGGATGCAACGCACATATGTGAATCAGATCCATTGAAAAGAACATATTTTTAAATGTTCAGCAAATTAGATGCGGTGTAAGCCGCATCCAATTTGCATATGTGTGAACCAAGCCTTACTGTTTTAGGCAGCCGTCCCCCGGATGATGCACACCAGGTCTGCCCTTCGGCAGCAGGTGTGTCTGCCCTCCTCCAGAGATGTGTATGCCTCCAGGGACAGATCACTCTCGCCCAGGCAAGAATGGATGCAGGGGGCGCGGTGGAGTGAAATAGCAGTAAATAAACACAAATAGAAAAAAAAAGGTGTGCCTTTCCCATTTGTGGAGGTGGAGAAATCCAATGAGGCAAAGTTTACCTTGTGAGTGAAGGTCCGCTTTAAGTTATATACAGTGCCTTGAAAAAGTATTCATACCCCTTGAAATTATCCACATTTTGTCACGTTACAACTAAACCCGTAAATGTATTTTCTTGGGATTTTATGTGATAGACCAACACAAAGTGGCACATAATTGTGAAGTGGAGGGAAAATGATAAATGGTTTTCAAAAATGTTTACAAATAAATATGTGAAAAGTGTGGGGTGCATTTGTATTCAGCCCCCCTGAGTCAATACTTTGTAGAACCACCTTTCACTGCAATTACAGCTGCAAGTCTTTTTGAGGATGTCTCTACCAGCTTTGCGCGTGGCCGGCGGCCGTGATGTCCGCCGTCCACTTGTGATCGCTCCACAGAGAGCCAGAATGGGGATCTGTCAATTTCAACAAACAGGGAAGTACAGAGTGATTGTCTGTTCCTAGTGATTAGGAACAGCGATCTCTTTGTGCTCCCAGTCAGTCCCCTCCCTCCACAGTTAGAAACACCTCCCAGGGAACACATTTAACCCCTTGATCATCACTAGTGTTAACCCCTTCTCTGCCAGTGCCATATATACTGTAATCAGTGCATTTTTATAGCGCTGATCGCTGTATAAATGTTACTGGTCCCAAAAAAGTGTCCGCTCTGTCCGCCGCAGTTGCAGTCCCACAAAAAATCGATGATCACCGCCATTAATAGTTAAAAAAAGAATAATAAAAATGCCATAAACTATCCCCTATTTTAGTAGATAAAGTATAACTTTTGCGCAAACCAATCAATATCCACTAATTGTGATTTTTTCTTTGACCAAAATTTGTAGAAGAATACATATTGGCCTAAACTAATGAAGAAATTCATTTTTTTTTTATATTTATTATAGCAAAAAGTAAAATATAATGTTTTTTTCTTTCAAAATTGTCGGTCTTTTCTTGTTTATAGCGCAAAAAAAAAAAAAAAACGCAGAGGTAATCAAATATCACCAAAAGAAAGTTCTATTTGTGGGAAAAAAAAGGACGTCAATTTTGTTTGGGTACAGCGTCGCACGACCACACAATTGTCAGCTAAAGCGACGCAGTGCCGTATCGCAAAAAAATGGCCTGGTCATTAAGGGGGAAAATCTTCCGGTCATTAAGTGGTTAAGAACAACTGTCATTGGAGAACTGGATGTATCCTACCCTTGTTAACCCATCCTTCTAGAAACATTAGCTGACTGGTTGTTTCTGGCTACAATGCTTTGTAAATCATTGAGCTGAAACAAGTAGACCGCATAGAACTCCTATATTGCATATTTGTTCTTGTGGCTTAGTAAGTATTGAAGCCAGAGGATCAGCATGACAAGGCAACTACCAAACTAATTTAAGTAACATACTACATTTTATATACTTTCTTTAAAGTGATTGTAAAAGCACAGGTTTTGTTTTTTAAAAGTAACAAACATGTTATACTTACCTCAATGCAATCATTTTGCATAAAGCCGCCCTGATCCTCCTCTTCTTGGGTCCCCCACCGAGGCTCCAGGCCCGTTCCCCTTGCTGAAAGCCCCCCCATAGCAAGACTCACTGCTAAGCTGGCACTGTGTTTCCATAAGACACACAGAGCGAGGCTCAGCCCCGCCCCCCAGCTTCCTCGTCACTGGCTGTCATTGACAGCAGCAGGAGCCAATGGCTTCTACTGCTGTGTCAATGGGGAGGGAAAGAGCCAAGAGAGCCAAGAGATCACAGGATCGAGATCAGGTTCAGGCAAGTATTTATGGGGGCTTGGAGAAATAGATGGCAGAAGGTTTTTTTTTTTCTTTTAACCTTAATGCAGAGAATGCATTAATACCTCTGCCTTTTGAGCCACTTTAAGATTATAGTAAATAAAAAGACAGACAGATAGTGAGTCACAAATGGTGAGTAGTGGTCAATGGAACTGACTTACAGCTGTTGTTTTTATTTATTTTAGTACAATCACAGGTTATGTACTATGAAGGGGATTACTGAGAATTTCAACAACAACAGTGTTAACTAAGTAGGATAAAGGGCACAGAGTAAGCCTCATTTGGTTGCAGGACAGGAGAGGCGGGGAACATACTATGACATATTTTTAGATACAAGCTTCAACACAGTCAGCTCCCTGTTTGCTCTAGCGTCTTCAACAAAGTGCAGAGTATAACGTTTTAATAAAACTAAAAACTAAAAAAAAAAATGGTATCAGAATTTCCTGACCTGAAGAGCACTCAAGTCCTATCTAATGATAATACATTTATATTTGTAAGCAAATTGTCAGCAAAGTCTGTAGTATACAAGCTATGTTATGAATAAAAAAAACATAAAGCTGGGATGTTATTTTCTTTTTTGTAAACGTGCTCTTTGTTTGTCTTGTTGCAGTTTAGGATCATTTCACAAAACATCAAGGCGAAGGAAAAAAAAATTCCTTTATCGCAACTTGTACTGAATAAAGACTCTAGTATTTATTCTTATCTCTACAAAGTTCCATATACTCAGGATGCTTATAAATCATTAAAGGTCATAATCAGGTGAATAACCAGGATCATCTGGCAAAGATCACATGTCCAGGCTCCAAAGTGATGAAGCATATGCTTTAAGGCCGGGTTCACACTGGTGCGACACGACAGTCGTACGACTGTGGATCCGACTTTGACCTGCGACTTGAAGTCCGACATCAGTCCGACTTCAATGAACATGGATCCGACTTTGATCCCGACAATGCAGGCACTTTGTGTCTGGTATGAATCTTTAGGGGGAAATCCACGCCAAATAAAAAAGACAAAACGACATGGGTTTCCCATCCAAGAGCATACCAGCCCCTCGGTCTGGTATGGAATTTAAGGGGAATCCCCACGGCGCAAAAACAGCATGCCCCCCCCCCCCCCAAAATCCATACTAGACCCTTATCTGCAGCTCGGCAGGTCAGGAAAGAGGATGGGAACGAGCGAGCTCTCCCCCTCCTGAACCGTACCAAGCCGCATACCCTCAACTTGGGGGGTGGGTGCTTTGGAGCAGGGGGGCTTGAATCCCCCACCCCAAAGCACTTTGTCCCCATGTTGAGGACAAGGGTTTCTTCCCGACAACGATGGCCATTGGTTGTCGGGGTCTGCGGGCGGGGGGCTTATCGGAATCTGGAAGCCCCCACCCTATGTGATTGAATATGGGGTACCCATTCACCTTAAAAAAAAGTGCCAAAAATAAAACGCAGTACACAGGTTTTTAAAGTAATTTATTAAGACGGCTCCGGCGTCCCTTCCTATCTCTTCTCCCCTCTACCGGTTGTTCGGCCTCCTCCGCTGATGTCTTCTGCCTCTGCCTGTTCTTCTCCCCTGCCCGGGTCTTCTCCGTTGATGTCTTCTAGCCCTCTCTGGTTCTTCTCCCTCTGTCCACTGTCTTCTGCCTCTGCCAGGTCTTCTCCACTATCTTCTCGCTCTTTTGCCGGGTCTTCTCCGCTGTCTTCTCCCTCTGTTCTTCTTCAGTTGTTGACTCGATGCTCTCTCTCGCTCTAATGCTGGGTGCACGGTGTGCCACTACTTATATTGGCATGGGGCGGTGATGTCATAAGGGACGGGGGCCCCTGGATGACATCACGGTGACCCTGCCCCATACCAATATAAGTAATGGCACACCACGCACCCAGCATTAGATCGGGAGAGAGCATTGAGTCAACATCAGAAGAAGAACAGAAGGAAAAGACAGCGGAGAAGACCCAGCAGAGGCAGAAGACAGCGGACAGAGGGAGAAGAACCGGAGAGGAATAGAAGACATCAACGGAGAAGACCTGGGCAGGGGAGAAGAACAGACAGAGGCAGAAGACATCAGAGGAGGAGGCAGAACAGCCGGAGAGGGGAGAAGAGATCGGAAGCAATGCCAGAGCTGTCTTAATAAAGTACTTTAAAAACCTGTGTACTGCATTTTATTTTTGACACTTTTTTTTTTAAGGTGAATGGGTAGGGGTACAATGTACCCCATACTCATTCACATAGGGTGGGGGGCCAGGATTTGGGGGCCCCCTTGTTAAAGGGGGCTTCCAGATTCCGATAAGCCACCACCCACAGACCCCTACAACCAATAGCCAGGGTTGTCGGGAAGAGGCCCTTGTCCTCATCAACATGGGGACAAGATGCTTTGAGGTAGGGAGGGCGCAAGGCCCCCCCCGCCCCAAAGCACCTATCCCCCATGTTGAGCACATGCGACCTGGTACAGTTCAGGAGGGGGGGGGGCTCTCGCTCATCCCCACCCCCTTTCCTGACCTGCCGGGCTGCCTGCTCGGATAAGGGTCTGATATGAATTTTGGGCATGGTGGTTCCCCTTAAAATCCATACCAGACCTGGTATGCTCTTGGAGGGGGAACCCATGCCGTTTTTCTTTTTAATTTGGCGTGGAGTTCCTCTTCAAGATCATCAGAACACAAGTCGCATGCCAAAGTCGGATCAATTGTGACAGCGATCCGACTTTGATCCGACTTCAGTGATATTCAATGGGCTAAGGTAGGATCAAATTTGGACCAAAGTAGTGCATGGAGCATTTTCAAAGTCTGACCGACTTGTGTCAGACCAGTTAAGATGGCTCTCATAGGGATACATTGATTTTCACACGTCATGCGACATGTGCTCCCAATGTCGGAGAGTTTGTCCTACCAGTGTGAACCCAGCCTAAAAAAACAACAGGATTTTAAAACTTTTTTAAAGGACACCTTCACCATCAACAATTCCTCAACCCACCCTCCTTAGTTCCAAAACCCAATCTAAACTAGAGCCTCCTAATCGAGACGGGTTTTTGTCTCTTGCTGTTGGTGATGGCCTTCTTCCAAGTTTACAGATTTCTGCTTTCCTCTAGTGCAGCCTGTGCAGTAATTCCCGCAGCCATACTTTTGGAACCTCTACTGTGGGAAGACCCCTTGAAAACCTATGGAGGGTCACTACTCGGACAGCACTGGAGAAGTTTTCAGGCACAAGACTTTCACCAGTTGATTAGACTGCACCATCCATAAATAAGCTCCTGGTTGTTGGTGGGATTAACTTCCTCAGTTCTAACATTATAGTACGTTAAAGTGGAGCTCCAGTCTCCCCCCCCCCCCCCCCCCCCAAAAAATGAAAATTCAGCAGCTACAAATACTGTAGCTTCTGACTTTTAATATAAGGATGCTTACCTGCCCCTGAATCCAGCGACTTAATTGTCTTTAGGTGCAGGCGGCGGCATCTTTACTAAGGGAAACCTTGCAGTGTCACAGCTGGCTTCCAACTCCACATGCGCGAGTCTTTTTGCACTTTCTGATTGGTCCCACAGTCTCCTGGGACCTGTGATGTGTCGCAGAAGGCTGGGGGGGGGGGGGAAGGGTGAACTTCCGCTCAGATCTGACTGAAAGTGGGGAAGTGGGTACCTGTCAAAATCAGGTAGCCACTCCCCCGCCCCCAAAAAAACCCTTTTGAGTGACGTTCTGCCACTGGCCCCTTTCTGTCCTTTCCTCTAGTAAAATAAGTCCTTGTATTATTATTTTCACAGAATGCCACATGTTATATGAATAGGGAAGAGGTAGAGATGATATGACAGGATCATTCACAGCAGGTAAGATTTTTACACTATGGAACTGCTGTCAGCAGACGTGCAGGAATGCCATTGCACTGGAAACCTCAGTGTATTTTCCTGTGCTGGGACCCGCATATCACTATACAGTTTCCTTGCAGCTGCGATTTTAGAAAAGGTGCAGGGACCTTTTCCATGCAGTTTTTCAAATGAATGGGTTGTTGTGCCTGTGCAAAAGCAGCCACAGGAAAACCAGCACAGTATGAATCTTAGGCTTCATGTACAGGGGACATTTTTACAACCTCTCCTGAACGATTTAACTTGACAAATTGTAACCCACGTTTAAAACGTCTGTTTTGCCACGTTTTCATACCGCGTTTCGCCGCGTTTGCGTTTAAAAAAAATCTTCTTTTTTTTTCTAAATAGCCAAAAATGAAAAACGCCTGTAAACGAAATGCAGCTAAATGCGAGTTACCACATTTAATTGTGTTTAGAAGCATTTGGCGCTTCAAATGCCTGTAGACTCAGCTTCTGAATGCATTTTTTTGCATTCCAAAAAATGCCTCTGAACTCAACTGCCTAGAAACTACTGTAAACGACCCTGTGTACATGTACTGATAAGATAACATAGAGGAGAGTTCAGGGGCAGCTGAAAAAACTCCCAACTGCTTCTAAACGTCCGTAAACCAGCAGCCGTGTACATAAAGCCTAAGGGTGGCTTCACACTGCCCCACTAAGCTTTTGCTAAAGTACAGCTGATCTGCAGTTTTTATGCAGGTTAGCTCCGCTTTCCCCCAGATGTCTACGGAGGCCTCTGGTTTTGGTGCAGTTTCAGAAAGCACACCAAAATTCCTGCATGCTGCATCATTGGTGTGCTATCTGAAACTGCACCAAAACTGCTGGACCTCATAGAAGTCTATGGGAACCTGCATGAAATATAGCATGCCAATACCGTCGCACCATGTATTCAAATCCAATGTAAGGTCAATGAAAAGCTGGCTTCGGCTCAAATCGGTCACACCCCTCTGACATGTTTCACCCACATTGGGCATATTTGTAGAGGGCTGGGATACTAAAGCAGCCCATACATGGAGCAAATTTCTTTCCTGCAGCCACAGTCAGTGTTGAAAGGGGAATCCCTCCCGCCGAGCAATTTCCAGGAGAAGACGGTGATTATTGCTAGCAGCTATAGAAGTTAGCGGTTATTTGCTTACTAGCAACAATCGCATGCAAAATCTGGCAGGCTGGTTGTACCCAAGTTGATCGATCGGCATTCCCATACATGGTTGGAATCAGCAACATGATTGGTTCAGCAGGAACCGGCTGAGGTTCGAATCCTCTAATCCTCTAAGACCAGCCTAACACTGCAGGCTTTGAGCCACAATGATCTGTTATGGTGTTTGTACCCTACATGAAAACTGCAGGTTAGTGCTATGTGAAGCTGCCCTTAGCCATATTCGAGCCATTTTACAGCAGCTATTAAAGCACATACACACTAAAAAGTGAAAGCAAACTTATTTTAATAATTGGGCTTCATTAAATCAGTAAATAGTAATTCCCTCTAATTTAAAATTTGGACACTCTCTGATAGCTAGTCACTTGACTAATGTTAGGGCATTGGTAGGGTTGCCACCTGTCCGGGATTCACCCGGACAGTTCGGGTTTGGAATCATGCGTTCGGGTTTCAGACCTCCTGAAACCCAGACACATTGTTCAAACCAGACTATGGGGTTGCAGTTGTGTAAGCCGAGAATGTCTGTTACACTCTCTTTCACACTGCCCAAAGCCAGCACTAACAATTACCCCTCCCCCCACACAGATGGGAGAGGAAAAAGGGCTTGATCTGCTCCTCTTCCTCCCGCCCCTATCGCTCTGTGTCTGCCCACACTCCAGCAGCCTCAGCTACATCTGGATGAGAGGTGCTGACTGCCAAGGGGTGAGTGAGCTCACCATCCATTCTGTCTGTGACTGAAGTCTCCCCCCTTCTCTCTCCTGCCTCTGAGCGAGTACACTAAGGTAAATCAGGGTTCTCAGATTTCCCCCTACATCAGAGTCCTCTCCGTACATCAGAGTTCCCAATGTTTCCCCTTAGATCAGGGTTCCCAGAGCATCCCTTATGTCACCAGTCCAGTCCCCAGAGTTCTCCCTTACACCAGAGTCTGCAGAGTCCCCCCCTTACAGTGTGTGAGTTCAGAAGTAAAAGGGGAACTCTGTGGACTCTGATGTAAACGGGGACTCTTGTGATTAACTTCATTTGATTAGAAATGTTATTTAATTGCAAAATATATGTATAGTTCATACTATAAAAAAAGATTGTTCGAGTTTGACTTGAAGAAAAGGTGGCAACCCTAGGCATTGGTCACATGGTATCTGTCATAGGTGCCTGGGAGATTAATGCTTTGTAGCTTTGCGCTATCTTTTCTTAGCCAAAGGTAATAGCTAATATGCAATTTTTATGTTTTATCCTTTTAATGAAAGTAGAGTTGTCCTTGAAAATGTATTGAATGCTGTTTGAAAATGTAGGTGGTAAAACAATGTATGCTGTAGAAAAAAAAATTGTTGATAATACTATTTAACCATTTAGAACCTTTTGTCTTTGCTTTTAACGTGGCAGAAATGACTGATTACTTGCTATAGGCAAGAAGTAGTATTTGTTTAGCACAATTTTAATGTTAGACCAAAATTAGCTTAAATTAGAACAAAAGGCCTGTGTTCAATTAACTCCCCACAATCGAGGGGCGTGGTTTGGCTATGCAGCAGTGAGGACGCGTCTCTCTCGTGCTCCGGCGCCGACACACTATTTACAGCACTTATCCTGTTCCGATCGCTCCCTCTCGCCCTAAAAAGATGCGGAAGAGATCGGGGAAGACCTTGCCTAAAAAAGGATCTGCCGTGGGATCGATTAAAAGATTCCTGGCCACGGAACCAGACGATCCAGAGGATATGGACGGCCTAGGCCGCTCTCCAGGAGGCACAAGCTCCGGTACAGGCTCCGCCCACCGACGCAGGCCCGAACACAGGCACCGCTCTCCAGTGTCCTCGGCCGGCTCAGAGGGAGAGGAAGGCTCCTCCAGGCGATCGGGAGTAGAGGCACTGGTAAGCGACTTACCTACTAAAACGGAGCTTGCCTCCATGTTACTAGGCCTGGAACGTGCCATTAAGAAGGAGGTGTCTGCGGTCCGAGCTGACCTCTCACGCGTCTTGGAAAGAGTAGAGGAGACAGAGCAGCGCCTTGATCGCCACACGGCGGCCATTAGACACCTACAGTCCTCAACACGTGCACTCACTATAGCACATAGAATGGCATTATACAAAATCGAGGACCAGGAAAATCGCAACAGGAGGAATAATATCCGGATCCGAGGCCTACCGGAGGCTACTGGGGATGATGATCTCCTCCCCTCCGTCCGGGGCATTTTCAACGGTCTATTAGGCCAGGCTGCAGACTACCCTTTGAAAATTGATAGAGTGCACAGAGCCCTTCACCCCCGGAACCTCTCTTCAGATGTCCCCCGTGATGTCATCTGCAGGATCCACTACTATGAGGAAAAAGAGCTCATCATGAAAAAAGCCAGAGATGCTGCACCATTGGATTTTGATGGAGCCACCCTATCGTTTTTCCCAGACCTTGTTAGGGAAACTCTGGAACGGCGTAGGGCCCTACGCCCCTTGACTGAGAAACTGCGAGCAGCGTCGATCAAATACAGATGGGGGTTCCCGGCCGCACTGATTGCTAACAGAGATGGTAAAACCGCGATCCTGCGATTTCCAGAAGAGCTGGACAAATTCTGCATGGATGTCAGCATCTCTCCGCCAGAACTCCCCGGATGGCAAGATCACATCCCCACTCTGCCCGCAACGACGGAATCAGGTTGGCGAAAGGTTGAGCGCAAAAATCGCTCTCCCACCTCCGGAGGATCCACCGAACTGGGTTAAGACTGTGAGTTATATGGCCCTTGTTTTTGTTTCTGCTGACAGAGCAAAAATACATCTGCCTTCTATCTGCCTCCTATCGGGTCTTACTCTGGTAACAACACAATTGTGAATGATCACTGAATGTGCCGTTAGCCTCGACACATCTATGTTGGTCTATAACTTTGCCTACTTGGTTCCCGTTTTTTGTTTTCTGTTTCTTGTTTTAATTTTATAGACTTCCTTTTGATCGTAAGTGATAAGATTATTGTAGATCAGTCGCACCATAAGTGCCTTCTATATTTGTACTTAATAACTTGTGATGTTTTGGTGTTGGCGCCGGAGCAGCCAGACGACGCCCACACCAATTTTGGTGACCGTGCGCGTATGCACGGAGTCCCACACTCCCCTGCGCATGGGGCGCCATGCCGGCTGGAGGCCCCATTCCCTAGCTCATATTTGGGCAACGGGGATGGGGGCGCCCTGCCGCTGGTTTGCCCCACCACGCACCGCAGTTTAATGCGTGCACATTTTGACCATCCCCCTAACTGGTCTAAATTCTATCCACTAATGGATATTGTTTGTTCTTTTTTTCTTCTCACCTCTGTGACCTTTCCCTTTTCTCTCACCCCTTCCCACCCTACCCATCCCTTTCTCAAATTTTCTATACCCACCTCAGGTCCGGCTCTCCAGGATGTAGTGAACGTGTGCTCCCCCTGTTGGTCTCCATGGCTAAGGTAAATCTTATCTCTTTTAATGTTCGAGGGCTGTACGCCCCAGGGAAGAGGCACAACTTGTACAGGGAGCTGGGCCGCCTGCGGGGAGACATTGTTTTCTTGCAGGAGACTCATCTCACTCAATCTACACGGGTAAAACTCTCCTCACAGCAATACCCAACGTGGTACTACAGCTTATCGGATATACATAAAGCTAAAGGTGTAGCCATCGGATTCCGTAGGGGGACCCCATTCACACTAGAATCTATGTTAAGTGATCCACTCGGACGCTTTCTGTTCATTAGAGGCAACCTGGGTAGTATGACTTGTACACTTGCTACTATATACGCACCTAACCGAGATCAAGCTGGCTTTATTGCCTCTACGCTTAATAAACTCAGGGATTTTGCACGCGGGTGTGTCCTCCTAGCTGGAGACTTCAACACCCCACTGGAACCTACCATAGACACGTCCAGAGGCAAGACTAATATACCCCATAAACGTTTGCGATTTATTCGTAAACGAATGCACGAGTCCCAGCTGGTTGACATATGGAGAATTATGCACCCGCGTGCGAAAGACTATACCCATTTTTCACAGGTTCACCACACATACTCCAGAATAGATTTTTTCCTAATCGATCACCATCACCTTTCTCTTGTTACTAATACACATATTGAATCATCCCCTCTTTCAGACCATGCCCCTATCACACTGACCATTAAAATTCCCTCCATACCACACAGAACTACCAATTGGAAACTTAACGAACACCTCCTAGAAGAGGAAATAGATAGAAAACAAATAGGTGAGAGTTTATCCCTCTTCTTTACTGAAAATAAACGCCCCGAAAGCTCATCAGGAATAATCTGGGAAGCACACAAGGCCCACGTTAGAGGTAAACTCATTGAACTGGGGTCTAGAAAAAAGAAGGAACGAATATTTCACCAATCCAAGCTACTAGAGGAGATTAGGGACCTTGAACAATCCCATAAGGCAAACCAATCGCAGGCGGTATTTCACAACTTAACCCTAAAAAGAGAAGAGTTAAAATCTCTCTTTCATAGTGAACAAAAACAACAAGCCCGTATTGTGGCTCAACGTTTTTATGAATGGGGTAATAAACCTAGTAGACTACTGGCACGTTCACTTCAACAAAAGAAAACAGCCACCTTCATAACTAAAATTAAAAACACTACAGATGACCTGATTCACGACACACCATCAATAGCTAAAGAATTTCGAGAATTCTACCAACACTTATACCATGTCCAACACTCAATAGCAGACAGGGATACTAAATCCAAACTTATAAAAGAATATTTGGCCCAAGCTAACCTTCCCAGACTACCACCCGAGGTACTAGACGCTCTGGATGGGGAGCTCACCATAGCGGAGTTGCGCATGGCATTAAAAGCCATGGCAAACGGTAAATCACCGGGCCCGGACGGTTTCACGGTGGCATACTACCGTACCTTCGCGGATACTCTACTCCCGCATTTAACTTCCTACGCTAACGCAATTCCGGATGGTGAGATACTCAGGCCAGAAACTACCCACGCGCACATTACTATTATCCCCAAACCTGGCAAGGACCCTAGCATTTGCGGCAGTTACCGTCCCATTTCACTGCTGAACATCGACGTAAAAATATATGCTAAAGCTATAGCGAACAGACTCCTCCCCCTGATACCGCAGTGGGTCTCCCCTGACCAGACTGGGTTCATCCCTGGAAGGGAAGCAAGGGATAATGCCCTCCGTACTATATCTCTAATAACACACACCAGGGGGTCGTCCCAGTCCACCCTCCTATTATCAACAGATGCTGAAAAAGCGTTTGATAGGGTGGATTGGGACTTCCTTATGGCTACTTTGACCCATCTAGGTATTAGGGCCCCTCTGCTGACGCAAATAAAGGCCTTATATGGTTTCCCTACGGCTCAATTGAGAGTGAACGGTACCCTTAGTGCTCCTTTTACCCTGTATAATGGCACTCGTCAGGGCTGCCCCCTCTCACCTATTTTATTCGCCCTGTCACTTGAACCCTTTCTGTCCACTGTGAGACATAACCCATCCATACACGGGATTACAGTAGGCCCAACTGAACACAAATATGCCGCATACGCGGACGATATCTTATTTTATGTGCAACAACCTCTGATATCGCTTCCTAACCTTCAGTCAGAACTTGAAAAATATGGTCGCATCTCCAACTTTAAAATTAATATGTCCAAATCAGAAATCCTTAACATATCCACCCCCTCACAGATCGCTTCCCAACTGAAAAGCTCCTTTCCCTTTAGCTGGCAGGCACACAAGCTGAAATATTTGGGCATCTACTTAACCCCGAACCCCGACGCCCTCTTCCGCACAAACTTTTTGCCCCTACTAAACGTAATCAAAACTGACTTACAGAAATGGACTCAGATGGCACATTCTTGGTTGGGGAGGATAGGGGTCATCAAGATGAATATACTACCCAGGTTGCTATTTCTATTCCAAATGATCCCATTTGGAATACCAATAGGTTTTTTCACAATACTAAAATCGATAATTGGCAAATACATATGGAACAGAAAGCGTCCCAGGATTGCAAGGTCCTTACTGTACAGACCCAAACGGGAAGGAGGCTTAGCTTTACCAGACTTTAAAAAATATTTCTTGGCAACTATACTGACTAGAATCTCCGATTGGAAATTCCATAAAAAAACCAAGCTTTGGGTTGATCTAGAAACAGAACTAAGCGGATCCGACCTCTTTACACAACTATGGGTTCCACAGAAATTCAGAGACTTATCATCCAAGACTTCTCCACTTACTCATTCCACCCTTATGGCATGGGACTCTATCTGTAAAGCAAACAACTGGCCATACAACTCACCCATCATGCCACTAACCGGACACAACTATTTCCTACCAGGGAACCTCGGCCGCGGGGCCCACCTGTGGTCTTTGGGGACGCTGACCCATTTACACCAGGTCACTACCTCAAAGGGAGTTTTGCCCCTGAACACAATCCTTCAAAACTCAATGGCGACACCTATGGAACACTGGAGATACAGACAACTTGCGGCCTTTATTCAATCTCTTCCTAAACCCATTAGATCTATCAACGATCTTACACCCATTGAGTCAACTTTAGCCGAGTCACATCCGGTGGAAAAACCAGTTTCTCACTTCTACCAAATAATGCAAACGGCAACCCATGTGGGAGACCCGGCCTTCCTACACAACTGGGAAATGGAACTTCAAAAAAAGCTATCCCCAACACAAAAATCTAAGATTCTCATAATGTCACATATCACCTCTTCAGCCACTAAAACTGCCGAAGTGAACTATAAGCTGTTAACCAGATGGCACTACACGCCAGCCCTTCTTCACAAATATTTTCCAGATGTCTCTCCGTTGTGCTGGCGGGGATGTGGGGAACGTGCAACACATGCCCACATCTGGTGGTTTTGCCCACTGATACGACCGTTTTGGTTATCTATACTTCATTGGATTAAGGTGATTCAAGGAGATGAGGTTCCCAATGACCCGTTTGTGGTACTACTACACTGTACAGGCAGGCCAGTAGGAGCATATAAAAAATCCATAACTCCTCACCTTCTTAATGCTGCCAAAGCAATGATTCCCAGACTTTGGAAACAAAAAAACATACCCACATTACGCCAATGGCTAACGGAAGTTGATCGCACATATTACATGGAAGATCTCACCCTCTCGCTCAGGAACAAATCCGATTATGTAACGAAAATATGGTCCTGCTGGTTTGCCTTTAAATACACAACAGTCTTTTCGGAAATTATGTCAAAGCCTGAGTAAAATGTTTTAGATGATGACTATTGTACACAAGAGTCAGGACCTGAGGAAACCCCACTCCCCCCTACCCCCCTACCTTTTCCCTCTACCTCCCCCCATCTTCATCAATCTTTCTTCTTCTAATTTTCCTATCTGCTTTCTCTGTTATCTATTCATGTTTAAGTATTTGATTTTTAATGGTACAACACCGTCATATGGTTGCGAGTTCGCCGGGACATCAATGTCCGGGATGTACCATAACAAGGAAGACGATCTTATCACTGAAAAACTTGAAAAATAGAGAAAGAATCTAATTACTCTGGGTATTGATATTAGATATAGAAACTTGTCTTTCTATGCTTAATAGGAACTAGCCCCTTTCCTGTCAGAGGGTATAAGATATATTAAGTATATGCACCTTTATATCCCACTTACCCCAAATAGCAATCATATCCTTGTTATGTGATTTATACCACTTCTTGTACCATTTTTCTTTTTCAATTGTCTGTTATGTTGCAATATTGTTATTGTCTTTTTTCTTAAATAAAAAAAATAATTAAAAAAAAAAAAAAAAACTCCCCACAATCAGTTAAACCGGTTTTTCTCGACCTCTTTCCAGTAACGGCACACTTGAAAAGTATTTTCAGTTTTGAGGCACCCCAGTCTAAAGCCTCATACACACGATCAGATTTTCGGACGACCGTTCGTCCGTTTTTATGTCAAAAGTGAAGAGGTTACTCACGGAAATTCTTGTACAACATAATTAGGGCTGAAACAACTAATCGATTAATCGACAATGAATCGATTATGAAATTAATCGATTACTATTTTCATAATCGATTAATCGGCCAGTAACATAATGGGGTTAAAAAAAATTAAATAAAATGAGCCCTTTATAGTACAAAAAGAGCAAATAATCACTACTGTTAATATTACTTTCACAGTTTTACAGTAAAAAATGAACCCCTTACAGTATTATTTGCTTTTTTTTGTACTATAAAGGGCTAATTTTAGTTTTTTAACTCCATTATGTTACTAAACGTCTTAGATCTGGTTCACATCTATGTGTTTTTTGCAGAAACGCACTACAGTTCATTTACATGGTTTCCTATGGGACAATATACTTCAATAGAGAAGCTGCAGAGAATCATGTAATGCGTTTTTGCAGCAATATGTGTTCTTTATTCTGCCCAACAACAAATTGGCCAAAAAAAAAAGCAAAAACACAAATTGCAGCAAAGTTGTGTGCGCAAAAATCAAAACGCACAGCAAAAAGCACTGCAGAAACAGATCAAAAGCAAACTGCATAGGTGTGTACCAAGCCTTATGCTGGCCACACGAATCAATTTTCAGACGAGAATATTCAGACGAAAAATCTTTGTACATTCGCTGAATGAAAGAATGTTGTTTGAAATGTTCACTTGTTTTTAAAATGAATGTAATTTCTGATTGAAAACCACATACACTGTCTGAAAATTCCTATGACCAAGAAGTTTTCTATTATTTCCAAATGTTCCTGTCACTGTGGTTGAAAATGAACATCGATTTGACCCCACTAACGATTAGAAAAACGAACGAACGTTCTTAAAATTACATTTTTTTGAAGGAAGACATTGTTTGTTTTTAATAAAAAAAATTGATCTCTGAGTCTGATATTTACCAGATTCACCCTCTAATAGTATATACAGCATATCTCTCCTCTAATAGTTTATACAGTATATATCTCCTCTAATATAGTTTATACAGTATATATCTCCTCTAATAGTACATACAGTATATATCTCCTCTAATAGTATATACAGTATATATCTCCTCTAATAGTATATACATTATATCTCTTCTGTCTGTTATTCTCAGAGTGGATTAGATATTTTGCTCCCTAACCATATAGTTGGTTATTTATATTTACCACTGCATAGGGATATTTAAGAAAAAATTACTTTAAAAAAAACAAAAAAAAACAAACTTTACAAATTAACTAAATTATACACCACACTTTTTTTTGTTTAAGGTTATTAACCAATTAATCAATTAATCGAAACAATAATCGGCCAACTAATCGATTATGAAAATAATTGTTAGTTGCAGCCCTAAACATAATACAACTTCAGAAGTGACGTAATGTGTTGACTAGTTTTGTATGTATTCTTTAGTTTCTGAGCTAGCGTAGTCTTGCTCTTACTAATTAACCACTTCAGCCCTGGAAGATTTGGCTGCTCAATGACCAAGCCATTTTTTGCGATACGGTACTGCGCTGCTTTAACCACTTGCCGACCGCCTAACGCAGATATACTGTGGCAGAATGGCACGGGCAGGCAAAATCACGTACCTGGTACGTGATCTGCCTCCCGCGGGCGGGTAGCGCATTGCGCCCCCCCCGGTGCCCGAGGCGCTCGGCTTCGTTAGGGGAGCTATCCAGGCTGAGAGGGAGACCACTCATTCGTCGCCCCCCCTCGCGATCGCTCCCAACGAATGAGAATCTTCTTCTGCTGCTGTATAGTAAACAGCGGCAAAGGAAGTGATGTCATCTCTCCTCGGCTCGGTATTTTCCGTTCCGGCGCCGAGGAGAGAAGACATCTGACTAAGTGCACCAACACAACACACAGTAAGACACACCAGGCACACTTTTCACCCCCCATCACCCTCCGATCACCCCTAACCCCCCCGTCACAGTGACACCAAGCAGTTTTTTTTTTAAATAACTGCATTGGTGTCAGTTTTAGCCCCGTGATCACCCCCTGTGGCCAGTGTCACTAAGCAATCGTTTTTCTGATCGCTGTATTAGTGTCACTGGTGACGCTAGTTAGGGAGGTAAATATATAGGTTCGCCGTCAGCTTTTTATAGCGTCAGGGACCCCCATATGTTACCTAATAAAGGTTTTAACCCCTTGATTGCCATCCTAGTTAACCCTTTCACCAGTGATCACCGTATAACTGTTATGGGTGACGCTGGTTAGTTCGTTTATTTTTTATAGTGTCAGGCAGCCGCCATTTATTACCTAATATAGGTTTAGCCCCCTGATCGCCCGGCAGTGATAAATCTTAGGTTTTAGGGTCAGATAGGGTCTGCGACGCCCCAGGCAGCGTCAGGTTAGCGCCAGTACCGCTAACACCCACGCCCGCAGCATACACCTCCCTTAGTGGTATAGTATCTGAACTGATCAATATCTGATCTGATCAGATCTATACCAGCGTCCCCAGCAGTTTAGGGTTCCCAAAAACGCAGTGTTAGCGGGATCAGCCCAGATACCTGCTAGCACCTGCGTTTTGCCCCTCCGCCCGGCCCAGCCCAGCACACCCAAGTGCAGTATCGATCGATCACTGTCACTTACAAAACACTAAATGCATAACTGCAGCGTTCGCCTGATACCTGCGATCGCTAACAGTTTTTTTTGGTAGCGTTTTGGTGAACTGGCAAGCACCAGCCCCAGGCAGCGTCAGGTTAGTGCCAGTAGCGATAACACCCACGCACGCACCATACACCTCCCTTAGTGGTATAGTATCTGAACGGATCAATATCTGATCCGATCAGATTTATACTAGCGTCCCCAGCAGTTTAGGGTTCCCAAAAACGCAGTGTTAGCGGGATCAGCCCAGATACCTGCTAGCACCTGCGTTTTGCCCCTCCGCTCGGCCCGGCCCAGCCCACCTAAGTGCAGTTTCGATCGATCACCGTCACTTACAAAACACTAAACGCATAACTGCAGCGTTCGCAGAGTCAGGCCTGATCCCTGCGATCGCTAACAGTTTTTTTTTGGTAGCGTTTTGGTGAACTGGCAAGCACCAGCCCCAGGCAGCGTCAGGTTAGTGCCAGTAGCGATAACACCCACGCACGCACCGTACACCTCCCTTAGTGGTATAGTATCCGAACGGATCAATATCTGATCCGATCAGATTTATACTAGCGTCCCCAGCAGTTTAGGGTTCCCAAAAACGCAGTGTTAGAGGGATAAGCCCAGATACCTGCTAGCACCTGCGTTTTGCCCCTCCGCCCAGCCCAGCCCAGCCCACCCAAGTGCAGTATCGATCGATCACTGTCACAAAACACTAAACGCATAACTGCAGCGTTCGCAGAGTCAGGCCTGATCCCTGCGATCGCTAACAGTTTTTTTGGTAGCGTTTTGGTGAACTGGCAAGCACCAGCGGCCTAGAATACCCCGGTCGTAGTCAAACCAGCACTGCAGTAACACTTGGTGACGTGGCGAGTCCCATAAGTGCAGTTCAAGCTGGTGAGGTGGCAAGCACAAGTAGTGTCCCGCTGCCACCAAAAAGACAAACACAGGCCTGTCGTGCCCATAATGCCCTTCCTGCTGCAATCCTAATTGGGAACCCACAACTTCTGCAGCACCCGTACTTCCCCCATTCACATCCCCAACCAAATGCAGTCGGCTGCATGAGAGGCATTTTCTTTATGTCCTCCCGAGTACCCCTACCCAACGAACCCCCCCAAAAAAGATGTAGTGTCTGCAGCAAGCGCGGATATAGGCGTGACACCCGCTATTATTGTCCCTCCTGTCCTGACAATCCTGGTCTTTGCATTGGTGAATGTTTTTAACGCTACCATACACTAGCTGAGTATTACCTGGAACCAGTTACAGTTATAAAAGTTACAGTTACAAAAAAAAGTGTAAAAAAAGAAAAACAAAAAAAAATATATAGAATAAAAAAAACAAAAATAGTTGTCGTTTTATTGTTCTCTCTCTCTCTCTCTCTCTCTCTCTCCTCTCTCTATTGTTCTGCCCTTTTTTACTGTATTCTATTCTGCAATGTTTTTTTGTTATTATGTTTTATCATGTTTGCTTTTCAGGTATGCAATTTTTTATACTTTACTGTTTACTGTGTTTTATTGTTAACCATTTTTTTGTTTTCAGGTACGCCATTCAGCTGCAGCACGGATTTATTTATCTTGGCAGCAACAGCGTTTGATCCCACGATATATAAAGCCGTGACTCCAGCGCTGTCAGAGGTGATACATGCCGAAGCATGGGGGCAGCAGGGGCAGAGGAGCAATTTGCTCCTAACTTTTGGAGTGGATGCCCCCATGCTTCGGCATATATAAATGGTGCATGTATGCCCATCATTAGAAGTGGGTGGATGAAGGGAGGTATTCTAATGGTGGGCATACCCACCCATCAATATCTTTTTTTCGTTCAGCCCACAGGCTGCATGAAAAAAAAAGATTACAATATATGCCCAACAAGGACCAGCAACGTACTGGTATGTTGCTGGACTTTGAGTGGTTATACCAGAATGATGCCAGCAGGTTTAGGTATCATCTTGGTATCATTCTTTTCAGCCAGCGGTCAGCTTTTATGTAAAAGCAATCCTAGCGGCTAATTAGCCTCTAGACTGCTTTTACAAGCAGTGGGAGGGAATGTCCCCCCCTCCCACCGTCTTCCATGTTTTTCTCTGGCTCTCCTGTCTCAACAGGGAACCTGAGAATGCAGCTGGTGATTCCGCCAGCTGACCATAGAGCTGATCAGAGACCAGAATGGCTCCAATCATCATCTCTATGGCCTAAGAAACCGGAAGCTACGAGCATTTCATGATTTCGCCGGATGTAAACAGCACCATTGGGAAGTTGGGAAAGCATTTTATCACACTGATCTTGGTGTGGTCAGATGCTTTGAGGGCAGAGGAGAGATCTAGGGTCTAATAGACCCCATTTTTTTCAAAAAAGAGTACCTGTCATTACCTATTGCTATCTTAGGGGATATTTACATTCCCTGACATAACAATAAAAATTATTAAAAAAAAATATGAAAGGAACAGTTTAAAAATAAGATAAAAAAAAGCAAAAAAATAATAAAGAAAAAAAAAAAAAAAAGCACCCCTACCCCCCCCCCCCCTGCTCTCGCGCAAAGGCGAACGCAAGCCTTTGGTCTGGCGTCAAATGTAAACAGCAATTGCACCATGCATGTGAGGTATCACTGCGAAGGCCAGATCAAGGGCAGTAATTTTAGCAGTAGACCTCCTCTGTAAATCTAAAGTGGTAACCTGTAAAGGCTTTTAAAGGCTTTTAAAAATGTATTTAGTTTGTTGTCACTGCACGTTTGTGCGCAATTTTAAAGTATGTCATGTTTGGTATCCATGTACTCGGCCTAAGATCATCTTTTTTATTTCATCAAACATTTGGGCAATATAGTGTGTTTTAGTGCATTAAAATAAAAAAAAGTGTGTTTTTCCCCAAAAAATGCGTTTGAAAAATCGCTGCGCAAATACTGTGTGAAAAAAAAAATTAAACACCCACCATTTTAATCTGTAGGGCCTTTGCTTTAAAAAAAATATATAATATTTGGGGGTTCAAAGTAATTTTCTTGCAAAAAAAAACTATTTTTTCATGTAAACAAATAGTGTCAGAAAGGGCTTTGTCTTCAAGTGGTTAGAAGAGTGGGTGATGTGTGACATAAGCTTATAAATGTTGTGCATAAAATGCCAAGACAGTTCAACCCCCCCCCAAATGACCCCATTTTGGAAAGTAGACACCCCAAGCTATTTGCTGAGAGGCATGTCGATGTCCATGGAATATTTTATATTGTGACACAAGTTGCGGGAAAAAGACAAATTTTTTTTTTTTTTGCACAAAGTTGTCACTAAATGATATATTGCTCAAACAAGCCATGGGAATATGTGAAATTACACCCCAAAATACATTCTGTTGCTTCATACCACATGTGTGAGACTTTTTGGGAGCCTAGCCGCATACGGGACCCCAAAAACCAAGCACCGCCTTCAAGGTTTCTAAGGGTGTAAATTTTTGATTTCACTCCTCACTGCCTATCACAGTTTCAGAGGCCATGGAATGCCCAGGTGGCACAAACCCCCCCCCCCCCCCCCCAAATGACCCCATTTTGGAAAGTAGACACCTAAAGCTATTTTCTGAGAGGTATAGTGAGTATTTTGCAGACCTCGCTTTTTGTCACAAAGTTTTCAAAATTGAAAAAAGAACAAAAATACATTTTTCTTTTCTTTCTTTATTTTCAAAAACAAATGAGAGCTGCAAAATACTCACCATGCCTCTCAGCAAATAGCTTGGTGTGTCTACTTTCCAAAATGGGGTCATTTGGGGGGGGTTTGTGCCATCTTGGCATTTTATGGCCTTGGAATCTGTGATAGGTAGTGAGGAGTGAAATCAAAAATTTACGCCCTTAGAAATCCTGAAGGCGGTGATTGGTTTTCGGGGCCCCGTGCGCAGCTAGGCTCCCAAAAAGTCCCACACATGTGGTATCCCCATACTCAGGAGAAGTATCTAAATGTATTTTGGGGTGCAATTCCACATATGCTCATGACCTGTGTGAGCAATATATCATTTAGTGACAACTTTTTGTAAATTTTTTTTTGTCATTATTCAATCACTTGGGACAAAAAAAATTAATATTCAATGGACTCAACATGCCTCTCAGCAATTTCCTTGGGGTATCTACTTTACAAAATGGTTCATTTGGGGGGGGGGGGGGTTGTACTGACCTGCCATTTTAGCACCTCAAGAAATGAGAGCTGTGTAAATTCCAGAAAATGTACCCTAGTTTGTAGACGCTATAACTTTTGCACAAACCAATAAATATGCGCTTATTGACATTTTTTTTTACCAAAGACATGTGGCTGAATACTTTTTGGACTAAATGTATGACTAAAATTGAGTTTATTGTATTTTTTTATAACAAAAAGTAGAAAATATCGTTTTTTTTCAAAATTTTCGCAAAGGTGATCAAATACCATCAAAAGAAAGCTCTATTTGTGGGAACAAAAGGACGCAAATTTCGTTTGGGTACAGCATTGCATGACCGCACAATTAGCAGTTAAAGTAACACAGTGCCAAATTGTAAAAAGTGCTCTGGTCAGGAAGGGGGTAAATCCTTCCGGGGCTGAAGTGGTTAACTGACAATTACGTGGCTGTGCGATGCTGTGCTCAAACAAAATTGATGTCCTTTTTTCCCACAAATAGAGCTTTCTTTTAGTGGTATTTGATCACCTCTGCGGTTTTTATTTTTTGCGCTATAAACAAAAGAAGAGTGACAATTTTGAAAAAAACACTATCTTTTACTTTTTGCTATAATAAATACCCCAAATTTAAAAAAAGAAAAACTATTTTTTTCTCCAGTTTAGGCCGATATGTATTCTTCTATATATTTTTGGTAAAAATAAAAATCGCAATAAGCGTATATTGATTGCTTTGCGCAAATGTTATAGCGTCTACAAAATAGGGAATAGATTTATGTCATTTTTATTATTTTTTTTTACTACCAATGGTGGTGATCTGCGATTTTGCGGCGGACAAATTGGACACTTCTGATACATTTTTGGGACCATTGACAATTATACAGCAATCAGTGCTATAAAAATGCACTGATTACTGTATAAATGTCACTGACAGGGAAGGGGTTAACTGTGTTCCCTAGTGTGTGTTCGAACTGTGGGGGAGATGGGATTGACTAGGGAAGGAGAGAGATCGGTGTCCATACTTGGTATGAACACACAATCTGTCTCCTCTCCCCTGAGAGAACCAGGATCTGTGAGTTTACAATCACAGATCCCGGTTCTCGCTCTGTCACGAGCGATCGTGGGTGCCCAGCGGTCGGAGCGTCAGCTCCTTCTACAGGCCTGTAGAAGGAGCTGACGCTCTGAGCGCGTAACCTCGTTCATCCAGACGTTCTCCTATGGTGTTTCTCTGCTCCCTGTGGGGTCATTTCCTTGCGCTCCACGGAGGCCCAGACCGACTTCCTGGTGGCCACAGGATGTTTTGCAGCTTCTTCACATCTCTGCCATATCCGTGGACGCTCGTTTTGGATGCCACACCACACCACCCCATACAGATGAGTTTGCTTTTTATTTGTTTTTTTGTAAGCGCATTACCTACCTTTCCAATAAATTGTATTTAATATACTACACTCAGGTGGCACTTCCTGTTTCTCCCCCCTCTCATATCTGTTTACAAAGCTGGATTTTCTCTGAGGACAGCTGCCGCCTGCCATCCTACCCTAAGAACTGTTACTGTATGGACTGATGAGAGCTTTACTGCTCACAAACTCCCTGTTATATTTCTACATGTACACAATTGTTTGTGCTTACAGTTTTTTTCTTTATCCTCACTGGCACCATCCAGACCATGGACACCACAGCATCAGCCATGCCACCGCATAAGCCCCATTTATAGTAAAGGGGATGCTGCTGGCACCAGCCAAGCCACAATCAACGAGTGCCCCTCTAGATGAACAGCATCCCAACAGCGCAAAAGCTCAGGAAGGCGCACACAGTGCCCTTCCATGGATCCCCCACTGAGCATGCACCCCATGCCCAATGCGGTCAAAATGGCCATGGGGATATTGCTCACAGTGCCCTCCCATGGATCCCCAACATGGCCAAATGAGCCATTTCATTTTATTTTATTATTATTATTATTATTTTTATTTGATATTTTTGTAGTTGGTGCTCTTTTCAGATACGTGTGTTTGGAGTTTTCACTTTTTTTAATATTCAATATAAAAGTCCATTGGATTTCTCCTGAGGAAGAGCAAGTTTCGAAACGCATGGGGCATGATATAATTGGTTGCAAAAATACTGCATGCCTCTTGAAACTGGGGTTATTTAGAATCTACTGTCCATGTTATGCAGTTTTGCGTGGATTTTTGATCATATTTAGAATGTGAGAGTTAAAAAGAATTCTTGGTATGTATGTAGGGTTTTAACTTTGTAACTGAAGCGCTTACCCCCGAAGGAGCGGCTAAATAATTGTTATATCCGTAATTCACGTTTACCACCCAACTCATCGCAGCCCATAAAGTCCAAACACAGTCCATAATGCTTTTTCTCTTGCTTTATTAATTAACATGAACTGGAATGAGAGAAGGACTTCTTTTGAGATGCTCTTTTGTTACATTATCATCTTTTCACTGTCTCTTACGGGAAAACTAGAATCATTTGCGGATAATTAGGAAATCACTTTGTGTGATTTCTTCAATCAGGGAAGATGGAAGTAGATTTGATAGAGAATAATTGATAAAGAGTTACTCTGAATAACTTCTTCATCTGCAGAACTTTTCAAGGACAGTCTGTATCTCTATATGTGTGCTTGCAGCTTTACCGCTACCTTTTTAACACTACTTCCCATCTGCATGGTACTTCCGAGTTGAGCTAAAGAAAAGTCACTCTGAATAACTCCTCCCGCTTGACTGAATGGAATCCCGGGGCATTGCTGAACCCAAAGTCACAGGCCATCACCGCCTGTCTCACTGACTTGTGTACCAACATCCCTCAGCCTCTGGCAGTACCCTTCCCTTGGGCTTTCACTCACGTGATCAATAGTCCATGTGCCACTCATAAACGATCAATCGCCCAGTTTCCTTCTGCTTTGTTGCTACTTCTCCCGCAATGATTCTTAGTTCCTTTTTCTCCTTTATGGCCCGCTCCCCTCCCCGCAGGGGCGGCCAACGACACCAGCAACTACATGCTGTAAGATGTCGTCTCTTCCCCCATGGAGACCGGTTCCCCACCCTTCTCGCAAGGGGGGAGCTCCGCTGGCTCCCCAGAGGGGAAACCTCTCCCCTCCGGGAACCGGGCTCACTTCTCCTCGCTCGAACAGGAAGCTCTCTCTCAACCATGTGACCCCGCTTTTATATGAGAGTCCCGGGCATTACCAAGCAAATTAATGATTGGCCGAGACTAACATACAAACTACCTGCCATTCAAATGAGAAATGAACAAAAACAGGCCTGCTGTAATAGAACAAGCCTGTCTAAATCGAATCCAATCGAACACCGGTGTCGATCAGAACCCGGTCCTGCAAATCAGATAACCGCTGCATGGCAAGTGTATTCCCAACACCTTCCGCCATCTTCCTCCGCCTCTCTCGCTCTGGCGTGTGGCACGCTGAATGCTGAAAACTTCTCCTCTGGTGCGTGGCTCTACCCCCCACTCGTTGGTTCAGCGAGCGAGGAACTGTAGCTGCACATTTTCAAAGTCCTCCCCAGCGACCCCTGGTAGCAGATACTGTTCTAGTGCAGGCTATCTTGGCAGCAGTTACCGAAATGCAGACTTTGTTGCTATGGGAGATGGTAAGCGGCAAACGTGAAACAGATATCCCGGACGACGCCCTCACTTGAAGCGCTTACCCCCAAAGGAGCGGCTAAATAATCGTTATATCCGTAATTCACGTTTACCACGCAACTCATCGCAGCTCATAAAATCCAAACACAGTCCATAATGCTTTTTCTCTTGCTTTATTAATTAACATGAACTGGGATGAGAGAAGGACTTTTGAGATGCTTTCACTGTCTCTTACGGGAAAACTAGAATCATTTGCGGATAATTAGGAAATCACTTTGTGTGATTTTTTCAATCAGGGAAGATGGAAGTAGATTTGATTGAGAATAATTGATAAAGAGTCACTCTGAATAACTTCTTCATTTGCAGAACTTTTCAAGGACAGTATGTATCTCTATATGTAAGCTTGCAGCTTTTCCGCTACCTTTTTACCACTACTTCCCATCTGCATGGTACTTCCAAGTTGAGCTAAAGAAAAGTCACACTGAATAACTCCTCCCGCTTGACTGATTGGAATCCCGGGGCATTGCTAAACCCAAAGTCACAGGCCATTACCGCCTGTCTCACTGACTTGCTTACCAACATCCCTCAGCCTCTGGCAGTACCCTTCCCTTGGGCTTTCACTTACGTGATCAATAGTCCATGTGCCACTCATAAACGATTGGTCGCCCAGTTTCCTTCCGCTTTGTTGCTACTTCTCCCGCAATGATCCTTAGTTCCTTTTTCTCCTTTATGGCCACAGGGGTGGCCAACGACACCAGCGACTACATGCTGTAAGATGTCGTCTCTTCCTCCATGGAGACCGGTTCCCCACCCTTCTCGCAAGGGGGAAGCTCCATTAGCTCCCCGGAGAGGGAAACCTCTCCCCTCCGGGAACCAGGCTGACTTCTCCTCGCTCAAACAGGAAGCTCGGGACTCCATTCAACCATGTGACCCTGCTTTTATATGACAGTCCCGGGCATTCCCAAGCAAATTAATGATTGGCCGAGACTAGCATACAAACTACGTGCCACTCAAATGAGAAATGAACAAAAACAGGCCTGCTGTAATAGCACAAGCCTGTCTAAATGAACCTGACATAGTAAACTACCAAGAGGGTCACCTACCTAAAAGTAGGAGCCCGCTACATAACAATAAAGTTTTGTATCAATTTTTATTAAGTTATGTTAAGTGTTTTGGTGCCCTAAAATCAGTTACATATTACAAAAGCTAAAGTAAGGTCTAGGTCAGCCTTTTTCAACTGGAGTGCCTTCAGGTTTCTTCAGGGGTGCCTTGGCAAAGTGCCTAAAAATTTCCCCAAAATGATATACAAGCCAGCAGGTGGCTGAAGCTTGGGTCTTATTAGCTGAGTTAGGACAGGAAACTAAAGGAGAAGAGAAATATTGATATCCTATTCAGTATCAATCTGCCAAGGTGTATTTGCTTTAAAAGAATAAATCACTAAACGTTGGGTATCTTATGAGTGTGGATGTTGCTGGGTTATGTTTAGTTTCGTTTTCCATAATTTAGAATGGGGTGCCTCGAGATTGTGCAACGGGTGCCTTGATTAAAAGTGGGTTGAGAAACGCTGGTCTAGGTGACTTGTATTGCAGAACTTTTTCTGTTTGCAGTCATTGGACAAAGCACACATTGACATTCCTCTTGTATCTTTCCACACTCCATACCAGTACAGTAAAACCTTGGATTGAGAGCAACTTGGTTTGAGAGTGATTGCAAGACAAGCAACATTTTTTAATACATTTTGACTTGATAAACAAGCAAAGTCTTGATATATAAGTAGCGTCACGTCACAACCGAGTATAAAAGAGAAGAGAGGTGCCTCTAAGTCTAGCAATATGGTTACGTTTAATGAAGGTACAACATTTAGCAACTCACATGACTGATGATTAAAACAGGCACATCTAAGTATGTAGGCATTCGAGGTAAAGCTGTCCACATAGACCATCCTCTGAGCTGCCATCGATGGCACCCCTTCCACGCTGCGCTCCACGAACGTTTCAAGCCTCACTTTCAGAGTAGTCTTCCTGGTCACGTTTGCAGAATGACAGCGGTGATAGCCGGCGGTGTGGAGGATGGTCTATATCAGTGATGGCAAACCTTGGCACCCCAGATGTTTTGGAACTACATTTCCCATGAAGCTCATGCACTCTGCAGTGTAGTTGAGCATCATGGGAAATGTAGTTCCAAAACATCTGGGGTGCCAAGGTTCGCCATCACTGGTCTATATGGACAGCTTTTCCCCCGAATGTCAGCATACTTAGAAACATCAGTGTTTTTGGGTATTATTAGCGCCGGCAGTTGCCTACTAATATTATTTATGAAAGCTGGCAAGTTAGCAGTTATGTATTGATCAGCTGTATGTGACTTTAAATGATAAATTAATATATAAAAGATATATTTTATATATTCTAACTAAAGTAGAACATATAAAATAGGTAATTTTATTATGCCATTTTTTAGTGCAATCCTTGATTTCATAGATACTCCAGTTTGTCCAACTCAATCCCTGCTGTCTTTATTCTAATTAAACAAGAGCTGCCTCTAAATGTGTCAGAATATCTTCTACAAAGTTTATCCAAATGCCTACCTTTTCCTTTGAGTAACCTGCCCACACCACAACATGTCCTAACAAACCACAGGTTTCCAGTACCTAACTCCAGTAATCCATTCCAGTAACTCCAGTAATTCAGTACATTTAGCCCTTTCATAACATTGCATCTAAAGCAACATTAGGATCTGTGCATCACTTAATACCCCTCAAAGGTCGCTAAGGCCTTCTTTTGCCATACCTTAAAAAAATCATAGAGAGGTTTTTTTTTTCTCCTGTTTATAATTAAATTACTTGAAATGCTGAAAGTTCCAACATTATTCTGCAATCAAGCACTTTTAGGCAAAAAGAGATGACCAATAACAACCAATCAGTGCCAGGACAAGATTATCCAGGGCACAGGACAAAGATGGCAAACTGCACACCCCCCCCCCCCCCCACTAATAACGGCACAGTAGTGCTCTGCAGAAAACTGAAGAGTTTAAAATCAGGGGCTTACAGTAGCGATGAAAAATAGCTAAGAGGAATCGGGGTGCTGCTTCAGTGTTAGTGGGAAAGAACTACAGCTGCATCACTGGTGTTAGTCTGAGGGGGAACGTTGTTGGGATTAAGGAGGGAAGGGGAGGTGGGCTCTGAGGGGTGCATTGAACTATAGCGATGTAGGAAGGCTCTGAGAGAGGATAGGAGGCTGAAAGGGCTCTAAGGGCTCATTTAGATGTACAGCTTTGATTTCCTGCCCGTCTGAAAAATGATCTGTGGCAGATCAATTTTCAGAGAGCATTTGATAGGCATTGAGGAGGTGATATTTTACCTCCCCGCTGCCTGTTTTAACCCCACTGACCCACTCTGCTGTAGCTGAGTGCCTTGCATGCAATTGCAGTCTGACCCTGTTCCAATCATTTTTGCCACAGCTGTGAAGGAAACCATCAGGGCATGGCATGTGTACAGCCCTGAGCAGCTGCATCTCCTTGTACAGATGGGTGGTCGGAAGGTGTAGAAAATACTAAAGGCAAATACACTGTGCACTTTGAAAAGTGCAGTTGCACTCTGCAAGAGCAGTTGCTCCAGTGCTTAGTAAATGAGGGGAAGCTCAGCTAACTTCCATCATCCAATCATGTGCAAGCAAAAATGCTGTTTTTTATTTTCCTTGCATGTGATTGGGTATTCTTTGCAAAGTGAAGCTATACCTCATATACCTCTGGAGCAACTGCAATTGCAGTGCACAGTCTATTTGCCTTTAATAAATCAACCCCAATTCACACCTCCCAACTGTCCCTGAATGGGCGGAATTGTCCTGAAAAAGGGAAGGCTGTCCCGCTATCCCATATATGCAGGCAGAATCCCGCAAAGGCTAAAGCTGGTTTTCTCACTGTGTGTGAAAACCTTCTTTGATTGGACCTCCTGGCTGCTTTTCATATGATGATTGGCTGCAGCTCATAGCAATCACCCTGTACTGGCCACTCACTCTGTGCTGTGGGGGAAAGGGGCAGTTGCCGATCTGTGCTGAAGACGAGGAGGCACTTTCCAATGGGGAGAGCAGGTCAGTGTGTGTGCGCCTTATAGAAAAGTTGCTGCAGTTAAGCTGTTGCAGATGACAGATGACGGATTTCTGGTGAAGTCTGTGCCCAGAATCTTATCAGATCACTGGAAGACAGAAGCTGGGCTCAGGCTGTAGACAGTACACCACTCCTTCTGTCTGCTTCATCTGTACAAGACTCTGCAGCAGGAGATAAGGACAGTGAGTGAGCTGAGAAGGGGGGAAGTGATCTGTGTCTCAATGTGAATTGAATCTGAATTGCACTGCTTTATGCTTTCTCTCCTGAGCTCTCTGTCTACCCCCATGCACCCCCCCCCCCCCGCCCCGTCCCATCCTGTGATCTCCCCGTCCCATGAGACCCGAAAAACTGCAGATTCTGTGGGTAGGTCTGTTGTCCGGAGCTCGGTGGGTGGAGTCTCGATGTAAATAGAAAAATTGGTGTATATCGCGCTGACATGCAAACGTATATCAAATAGCAGCCAACACAACACTAGGACAAGTGTAAACCAAAGAATATGTGAAAAATAACATTTTGTGCAGTGCTCAAAAATTCATGATACAAATGCATATATATATACAATCTACCATATAATGTGAAATGACCACAAAAATGAAAACAGTGAAAAATGATGTGAAATTCACACCCAAACTAAAGTCTGTGTTCCATCATATAGAGGTTCTTAAACCGTGAATAAGGGGCGTGGCCGGATGTGAACTAGGCAGCACGCTTTTCTCAGAGGCTCTGATCATCCTGACAGTATCCGAGATATAGGAGCACTTTATCTGCAAATCCACCGTCATAATCTTACAGGGGAAGGTGTCTGGACCACAGGGATGCATTCCTCGGCTTCCAAGAAGCAACAGAAGGCTGCAAAAGACCCGAGCCAAACACGCTCCATGAAGGGGACAGAGACTCCGCCCCGCCATCTTGTCTGCACGGAGCTAAGTAAAGCGCGCCAAGCAGCCAACAGTGACGATGGAGACAGAGAGGGCTGCTGTGGAGCTGGGAGCAGACTCTGAACTGGCGGAGGACACACTGGGGGCTGTGGACAAGGAGGCTATTATTAGACCGATCCTAGAAGCCATAAATACCAGTAAGTCGGAACTAATGGGCAGGATTGACCATCCATCCTCAGAATGCACGCTGATCAGGCATGACCTAGATAAGATCACGGGGCGGCTCTCCACGGTGGAATCCAGGGTCTCTGATGTGGAGGATACTTCTCATTCTCAGGGGGTAAAGCTAGCTGAGCTAAAGGACATGGTACTCTCCCTTCAGCGCAGGGTAATAGACGCTGAAGACAGACAGAGGAGGAATAACATCAGTGTGGTGGGCCTGCCTGAGGGAGCAGAAGGTGACAAGCCAGTCTTGTTTGCTGAGGCTTTCTTCTTGTCGCTGGAGGATTTACCCCCCACATATGTAGTAGAAAGAGCATACAGAGTGCCCACAGGTCGCAGACAGCCTGGAGCTTTTCCTAGGCCCTTGCTGGTTCGGTTTCTGAACTATAGGGACCGTGACATGATCCTGGCCAAGTCCAGAAAACAAAAGGAGCTCAAGTATGAAAATACCAGAGTAATGTTTTTCCAAGACTTCTCGGCAGCTACACAACAGCAACGCAGATCTTTTAATGATGTTCGCAAGCCATTAAGAGACAAGGAGATCCAATACAGCATGCTGTATCCGAGCAAGCTCTGGTTTCAATTCAAGGGCAGCGTGAAATTCTCTGAAGACCCTGGAGAAGCAAGTGATTGGCTGGATAAGGAACTTTAAGAAGCAGATCATGGTCTATGTTAGTTTTCTTTTTTGGGCCCTGCGTGGCCAGATTGTCGGGTTAACGCGTTTTGGCAGCCCAAAGGTTTGTAATTTTTATGTATGTATGTTTTAAAAACTGAATGAAAAGAATTTTAAATAAATAAACTGTGAATACAACAGTCCATGGATAAACAGTGAACAAAACTATATAGCCAGAAAGGGGATTCCACGTGCCGTCAGTGTTGGAGTGAAGACACAGACAATGAAACAACCACTGGTTAGTAAGGAGGCTTATCGGAGTAAGAAGACTCAAATGGGCATATGATCAATGAGTCAACAAGGCATGTGGTGTAAACACCAATATATGGGACCTCCAAATCTGGGCTCCAGATCAGGATTGAAGATGGTCCAATTGGTCAGGAGATATCACAGAGAAGCAGCCAACTTGTCAGACCAAATCCTCTCAAGTGTTCAAACTAGCGTGACACTGTACACCTCCACCGCTATTGGCTGAGAGTGCTGATTGGGAGTCAATCGGCTGTTGGTTTTCCAGCATGCATGTCCGACATACACACAGGCAGAATGTCGGCTGGTATTTTTTGTGCCAGCAAACATCTCCTGACATTCTGCCCGTGTGTACGGGGCTTTAGGCTGCATTCACACCTTTGCAGTTGTGATCAAGTGTGTGTGTTTTTGTACAGCACATACAGGGCATCCCATTCATTTAAATGTGCTACTCTATGCACTGAAAATGCACAAAAGAGGCTTTTTAAAAATTGTGCCACACCAAAACGCATGCTAGTTTGTTACCATGCTTTTTACTGTGGGCAAATGAGTGCAAAAGCAAGGCGCGTGAGGGTGCCATTAAAAATATTTTTTTTTGTGCATTGCAGAAATGCATGTGATTTTGTACACATTCCTGCAATGCACAAATGTCGCCTAGTGTAAGAGAGAGGAGGCTAGGAAAGGCAGAGGAAAAGAGGGGAGGTCGAGGAAGGGGGGGTCTGAGGTGTAGATGGGAGTCTGAAGAGGAGAGGGGGGCTCTGAGGAGAGTGGGGGCATTGGGGAGTCTGAGGAGAAGGAAGATGTTGGGGGGTCTGAAAGGAGCTATGGGGGGGGGGGGGGGGTTCTGAGGAGGAGAGGAGAGGTCTTAGGCTTACAGTGCCTTGCAAAAGCATTCACCCCCCTTGGCATTTTGCATGTTTTGTTGCCTCACAACCTGGAATTAACATGGATTGTTTGAGGATTTGCATCATTTAATTTGCAAAACATGCCCACAACTTTGAAGATGTTTTTTTTATTTTATTGTGAAGCAAACAACAAATAGGACAAAATAACAGAAAAAAGTCAATGTGCATAACTATTCACCCCCTAAAGTCAATACTTTGTAGAGCCAACTTTTTGCGGCTATCAAAGCTCCAAGTCGCTTTGGATAAGTCTTTATGAGCTTGCCACATCTTACCACTGGGATTTTTGTCCATTACTTCTTGCAAAACTGCTCCAGCTCCTCCAAGTTGGATGGTTTGCTCTTGTGAACAGCAATCTTTAAGTCTGACCACAGATTTTCAATTGGATTGAGGTCTGGGCTTTGACTAGGCCATTCCAACACATTTACATGTTTCCCCTTAAACCACTCAAGTGTTGCTTTAGCAGTGTGTTTGGTGTCATTGTCCTGCTCGAAAGTGAACTTCCATCCTAGCCTCAAATCACACACAGAGTGGGACAGGTTTTGCTCAAGAATATCCCTGTGTTTAGCACCATCTATCTTTCCCTCAACTCTGACCAGTTTCCCAGTCCCGACTACTGAAAAACATCCCCACAGCATGATGTTGCCACCACCATGTTTCACTGTGGGGATGGTGTTCTTTGGGTGATGTGATGTGTTGGGTATTTACCAGACATAATATTTTCTTTGATGGCCAAACAGGTCAATTTTAGTCTCATCAGACCAGAGCACCTTCCTCCATACATTTTGGGAGTCTCCCACATGCCTTTTTGCAAACTCAAAACATGCCATTTTGTTTTTTGCTGAAAGTAATGACTTTCTTCTGGCCACTCTGCCATAAAGCCCAACTCTATGGAGCATACAGCTTATTGTCGTCCTATATACAGATACTCCAGTCTCTGCTGTGGAACTCTGCAGCTCCTCCAGGGTTAGGTCTCTGTGTTGCCTCTCTGATTAATGCCCACCTTGCCTGGTCCGTGAGTTTTGGTGTACAGTCATCTCTAGGCAGGTTTGCTGTTGTGCCATGTTCTTTCCATTTGGTTATGATAGATTTGATGGTGCTCCTAGGGATCATCAAAGATTTGGATATTTTTTATAACCTAACCCTGACTTGTACTTCTCAACAACAGTGTCCCTTACTTGTTTGGAGAGTTCCTTGGTCTTCATGGCAGTGTTTGGTTAGTGGTGCCTCTTGCTTAGGTGTTGCAGCCTCTGGGGCCTTTCAAAAAGGGGTGTATATGCAATGACAGATCATGTGACACTTAGATTGCACACAGGTGGACATCATTTCACTAATTATGTGACTTCTGAAGGTAATTGGTTGCACCAGAGCTTTTTATGGGCCTCGTAACAAAGGGGGTGAATACATACGCACATGCCAATTATCGTTTTTTTTTTATTTCTGAATAGTTTTATGTATATATATTTCTAATTTTACTTCACCAACTTAGACTATTGTGTTCTGATCCATCACATATAATTCAGAATAAAAAAAACATTGAACTAAATGTTGTAATGTAACAAAATAGGTAAAAAGCCAAGGGGGTGAATACATTTGCAAGGCACTGTAGTTGTCACCCCCCCTTTCCCCTTGTACTCACAGTTAACACACAGGCAGCTTCTTCTCCCCCCTCTCCAGTCAGGTGACATGTCACATAACAAAGAATGAGAGGAAGAGGGCAGTTTGCCCTCGCTGCTCAGCAGAGCTGTGCTGAGACTGAGCTGAAAATTCAGTCTCAATGCAGGCTCTCTATCTCCCCCTACAGGCTAGAGGGCGGAAAAAGCTGAATCCCCTCCTCCAGCAAAAGATGGCAGCTGGCTCCTTGTAAATCACTCCTGTCAGTAAGGAGCGGCACAAGTGGCTAAGTCGCCAGCATGTCCCCCCTCAGCATTGCGCCCAGGGCAGGTGCCCGCTTTGCCCCTCTCTAATCCCGGCCCTGCAACCACTTAGAACCATCTTGCATTAATCTGGCTTCAGTAAAATATTTTTCTATACATTTAGAGGTTTTGAGCACTTGAGGGTCTATTTATTAAATCTTCACTGTGAGATTTACATAGTGAAGTAAGAATTTTACAGCATTTGGCTATATCCTATGTACCTATCATTCGTAAAAAGGATTTGCCCATCAGCGTACAACATAATGGAGAGATTCCAATCAAAAACAAGATTCTTATATTTACATTTAAACAGGATTTGACCATCAGCCTTCAATATAATAGAAAGATTCCATTACCAAAGGTAATACCAACACAATTCAAATTGAACAGGATTCCCCAGTCACAATTCAAATCAATAAAAATTTGTACATCAGCTGCCAGGGAGCTAGAAGGAAGGAGCCATAGAGGAAGAGAGAGCGCAGCAGAGGAAGCCTCACACCCTTTCAGCCTAAGCTAGACCTAGCTGAGCCACCCTGGGAGACCTGTCCAGCAGGGGGCCTAATCAGCAGTCACCACATGAGCTACAGGATCTTTCAAAAGCACTGAGTGAGTAGCTTCAAATACCACACACCCATAGACTATAAACGAGAAGCAGCCAGATGCAATACCCAGCTAGCTATCCACAGGGGGACAGCTTAGAGCCATCCAGAGTCAGTACAACTACCCTATACCTTTTGCTTGGGGATTTCAAGGAGAAGCCAGGTGCCTTGGCAAATTCCACAGGAGTAAAGCACCTGCAATTAGTGCTATCAAACTCGTTTCTTTATCTGTACATCCCACAGGAGGACAGCTTTGTGATTTTTGATAGCAAGATTTTCAAGTCCTCAAGTTACATTCAACTACAGTTTTGGGCAAATCATTTCTTCCCATCCCCATCCAGGTTTATTCCCCAATAAACTAAAAACCAAACAAAATACCCTGGACTGTTTTTTGACTACTGAGTGAATACCTGAAAATTTCTGCTGCCTTGCTCTGTTTGGAAAGGGGAACCCAAAAAATCCATTGGCCCTTACGGGGTAGCGCTACATAAGTAAACCACAAGCAGGATGCGGCACCAACCTAACCCTACCTCTTCACTTTACAAAATTAAAGGCATGTACTTATCCTCTTACTACAGCTGTTCTGCAGAGTGTGGACAATGTCAGTGGAAGAACAAGCAGTTTCAGGAGGATAAGTAAACCACAAAGTCATGTACTTATCCTCTTTAATATCAAGAGAGGTGGGATCAGCGCAGGGACAGCATGACAAGTGCGGACTGCACAGTCACGCTGTTAGGAAGAAAATGTTTTCCCCTTTAAGAAAGGGGGAGTGGCCGCAGCAGGGGAAGGACACACCGCCCCAGGGGGTCAGAGGCCACAGCAGCAGGAGAGGAGAAGAACGATCCACACACCCCCCAGCGAATAACAGCCTCAGGGAGCCAGGCAAGGTGACACTAGGAGGACACAGCGCAAAGGCCGGAGCGCAGGGATGGGGGAGCCCAGCATAACACATGGCTCCCCCCCCCCCAGCTCGTCGTAGATGCCAGGAGCAGGCGACCGGGAATGCAAGGGGGGCCCCGAGCAGCCAGCTGGTCCAGCATGTGACAACAGTGCATCGGGGTCTGGCCAGGTGGCCAAGGCGGCCAGCAGCCCTGCACTTTCCAGAGGAAGGAACATGAGGAGCGCAGTGTCGATGGTGAGCGGAGGCAGAGGGAGAACAACAGAGACGCCGGACCAGTCTGAGGTACAGAAGTCCATCTAGGCGGGCAGCACACGGATCTGGCGTTACAACTCAGAGAGTGGGACGAGAGCAACAGCGCAGACCCCCTGCAGCCAGAGCAGGACCCTCTGGAGTGCAGCCAGCGGTCGTTCGGCAGGAGGAGGTCAGCGACAGATTGGAGGGGGAGCTGTACGGGTCAGAGAGGGACTAAGATCAGGGACATTCGTCAGCAGTGGACTCCGGAGTGACGGCTGTTGGCCCAGTCCTGGGCAGCCCGGTGAGTGCAGTTCTACTTTTTCTGTTTCCTATTTATTAGAAAAGTTATTGGAGCAGGGCAGGAATAGGGGCTCCCCTGGGGTGGGTAGTTCATCGGGGGCAAGCGGGGTTAGGCCACCTGCAGAACAGCCCAGGGAGGCAGGAGAAGGGGTGGGCAGTACAGGCCTGCAGGAGTTATTGTCAGGTTTGCGGGATTTGGTGCAGCGCTTTGAGCAGACCATGGGGGACAGTTCGCCACCAGCACAGGCGTGGGCTCCACCACAGGGAAAAGATAGGGCTGCAACGACCACGCTGACGGCAACGGTCACGGCTAGTGGCGATTCGGCGGCACCGACAATTGGAGCTGGGATGGCGGTGGTCGATCCGCCAGTAACATCAGCCGGCGTTTCGGTCCCGGACAGCCAGGAAAAAACAGGAGAGAAGAAGGCGGAGTCAGTCAGACTGGCGGACTCCGCGAAGAGCGAGGTTTATGTCTGTTTTGAGGGCCCATTGGGAGCCCATCTTAAAACAGAAGTGAAAGAAAAAATTTGGAAAGGGGAATATGTGGAGATATTTACATTATTGCTGTTAGAAAAATTCAATCTGGACAGATTGAAACCGGAAGAAAGCAAGAAGGAGGACGAGGAAAAACGCAGATATAGGCTGATTCTGCGTACTTCTTCTAATTGGCTGCAGGTGTTCGCCATCTTGGCGAGTGTGGCAGGGGAAAAGGCCCCCGAGCACTGCTCGGCTTTGTTCGTGTACTTAGAAGCCATTAGTGAGGCGCACCGGACATACAGCGGGGTGGCATGGCTGCGGTACGACAAACAGTTTCGACAACGGATGGCCGTTCGACGGTCGCTACGCTGGGACCACAAGGATATCAGCCTGTGGATGAAACTTATGACTGCAGCGAGGGCTCCGAATCAGTTTTTTCAGGCAGGGGTTGGAGGTAACACAGCTCCAGGACAACCGACCGATAAGAGATGGGGCTTCTGTTGGCAGTTCGACAAGGGCACATGTAAGTTTGGTGCGAACTGTCGATTTAAGCACACATGCTCTGGCTGCGGGGGATCTCACGCACTGTCAAAGTGCTTTAGAAGAGGGAAGGGGCGTGGCAGAGAGCCTGCAAATAAGAGGGACGACGCCGGTGCGGGTGGAAAGGATGCGTCCTTTCCTCAGTAGGTACCCCGACCGAAAAGCGGCTCAGTTATTGGAATCAGGATTCACGAGCGGTTTTAAAATACCGTGCTCACTGGCGGTAGCCCCTCCCATAGCGAAGAATTTATGTTCAGCCCTTATGCATCCGACAGTGGTTGCGGAAAAAATAGAGAAAGAAGTACATTTGGGGCGCATGTCTGGCCCTTTTACTTCGGTTCCGCTTCCGGGCTTGGGGGTATCCCCATTGGGAGTAGTTCCCAAGAAGGAGCCAAATAAATGCAGATTGATTCACCACCTTTCCTTTCCGAAGGGTGGGTCAGTCAATGATTCGATTGCACCAGAAGAGTGTGCAGTAATGTATACTTCCTTTGATGCAGCAATATCATGGGTTCGTCGCTACGGGCGGGGGTCACTTATGGCAAAGGCGGATATTGAATCTGCTTTTCGGCTTTTGTCGGTTCACCCGGAAAGTTTCCGTCTGCTAGGCTGCACATGGAATGGGGCATACTACGTGGATCGTTGCCTCCCGATGGGATGCTCTATCTCATGCGCTTTCTTCCAAACGTTCAGCTCGTTTTTGGAATGGGTGGTGCGGGACGTCTCTGGGATCAACTCGGTCATTCACTATCTGGATGATTTCCTATGAGTCGGCCCAGCGGGTTCCAACATTTGTGCAGTTCTCTTAGGGACGTTACAGCATATAACGGAGCGTTTCGGGGTCCCGTTAGCACCGGACAAAATGGAAGGCCCCACGTCCAACATCATTTTCCTGGGAATTGAAGTGGATTCCATGGAAATGGAGTGCCGATTGCCGTTGGACAAACTGGAAAATCTCAAGGCAGAAGTGCGTGGGACCATCGGTAGGCGCAAGGTGCAATTGAGGCAGCTACAATCCTTATTGGGGAAGCTAAATTTTGCTTGCCGAATAATTCCCATGGGTAGGGTGTTTTGCCGGTGGCTGTCGGCAGCGACCGCAGGGGTCAAGGCCCCCACTCACTTCGTGAGTCTTAATAGTGAGCACAGAGAGGACTTGCGGGTGTGGCATGAATTCCTGCAATCATTTAACGGGCGCGCCCTGTGGATGTCAGGTCCCATCAGTAATTGGGATCTCAAATTATTCACGAACGCGGCAGGTTCTACGGGCTATAGGGCCGTCTTTCAAAGAAATTGGAGCGCCGCCCACTGGCCCCCTGCTTGGGTGGAGGCTGGGTTCTTGAGGAACCTAGTCCTCCTGGAACTGTTTCCAATTGTGGTGGCAATGGAAATATGGAGGGAATCCTTCCGTAACTTGAAGGTGCGGCTCAACTGTGAAAACCTGGGGGTCGTCCAGGTGATTAACTGGTTGTCAGCCAAGTCTATGCCAGTAGTCAGGTTGCTGAGGCATTTAGTATTGCGCTGTTTGAAATTGAATGTTTTCATCTACGCTGTACACTTACCAGGGTTTGAGAACAGTGGGACAGGTTCAGGGAGTTGGCACCAGACGCGGAGCAGCAGGGGGTTACCTGCCCCGAATGGATGTGGAACGTTGCCTTGGGAACGTGGCAGGGTGGATTCAACGCTCCGTGAGTAAGGCCACTTGGGACGCCTACTCCAAGGTATGGAAAGATATTCTGGCATGCTTGCACAGGCTGGAGATCGCCCCCGGAGGCCGGGAGGTAACACATGCGATTCTTTGTTTTCTTAATATGGGGTTTGAGTGGGATATCTCGGCAGCTGCCATCGATAGAAAATTGGCAGGTTTGGCATTTCTTTTTTAAGTTACAAGGGCTAAGAGACTATACTAAAGACTTTTGGGTGAAGCAAGCAGTGAAAGGATACAGAAAAGTGCACAAGAAGAGGGATGGGCGGCGCCCGGTGTCTTTTGACATGTTACACGGCCTATTTAGGCATATATCATACCTTTGCAGTTCAGAGTTTGAAAGCCTTATTCCGCGCGACTTTTGCACTAGCGTTCTTTGGGGCGTTACGGGTAAGCGAGCTAGTCAGCCCCTCCAAGCGGTCTCAAGGGGGGCTGCAGTAGGATGATCTGGAGTATTTGACTGATTGGGTTAGAATATGGATAAAATGGTCAAAAACTGATCAGACCGGTAAGGGCATGCAACTGGAAGTTTTCCGGATTGCAGAGTCACACATTTGTCCGGTAAGAGCGGTGCAATTGTTCAGGGACATGCGTCCGAGGTTAACAGGCTCATTCTTGATGCATGCAGATGGGTCGTCTTTGTCTAAGTTTCAATTTATAGCAGTGTTCAAAAAATGTTTATCAGCGGCCGGGTACGATCCAAAAAGCTACTCCTCCCATTCTTTCCGCATAGATGCTGCTACAGAGGTTGCCAGGGCGGGTCTTAGTTTTGAAGCAGTGAAGCGCATCGGTAGGTGGGACTCGGACAGATTCAAGCTCTATATTCGCCCACATTTGTTACAGACTTGTTAAAAGAGGGTGCAGGTTTGGGGTTAGTGTTTGCAGTTGGGGGGAACTTACTGTTTTTGTTTGTCATCTTTTGACTCATAGGTGAATCGGTGGGCCTGGTTTGGATCCTGGGCCACTCATTCGTTTACTGGGGGGCCAGACGAGCTGATGTTCGGCCGAACGGTAGGCAGCTGGGCATCCCCAGACATGAGGCTCAGGTCAGTTGGATCGGGGTATCGGGTATGCTTTGGAACAGGGTGAGGTCAGAAGTCCACAGGTTTGCTCGTTGGGATAGGGCACCAGATGTTTTGGTGCTACATGTGGGGGGGACTGACATGGGGGCGAGGTCCATGAGGGATCTAATACGTGATATAAAATGCGATTTTTTTTTTTTTTTACGCCTACAGGCGGCCTTCCCCGGGATGGTCATTGTATGGTCGGATATGGTTGGCAGGACATCATGGCGGTGTGCTTTGTCAGCTAAAAAGGTCGATAGGGCCCGAGTAAAAGTGAATAAGGAAGTCAGCAGGTTCATCATTAGGAATGGGGGTGTGACCATACGGCATAGGGAGTTGGAGGTAGATACATGGAGGTACCTTAGGAGCGATGGGGTGCACCTTAATAAAGTGGAAACCGACCTTTGGGCACTAGGCTTGCAAGAGGGTGTACAACGAGCATTGAGGGTGTGGAGGTGCTCGCAAGGGTTTGGGTCTGTGAGGAGGAGGAGATGTATGTTATATAGAGATATAACATGGTTGGTACCCATCTGTAGTAGGTCACTGCGAAGGTTGTGTACTGTCTCACAGTCCAGGGGTTGCGACTGGAGGCCTAAAGTTTATACAAAGTTTTTCGCAGTGACCAGTGGTGTGTGTTCCCCTCCAAGACCCCAAAAAGTACTGAAAAGGTTATTAAAAGTTATTTAAAAATGTTATTTATTTAATTTTATGTTATCTTGTTAATAAAAGGCCGTCAAGGCCATTTACTCCAACATCTTGTCACGTCATTTGTGGGGAGGATTTGGAGAGAGTAGAGTTTATGTTTAAGGGGTGGCGTAGAAGACTGGGGGTTAAGTCCTTCACATGTCATGGGAATACTATAGTTATAGTAGATTATAAATAATATCTACAAATGGTTCACCACATAATAAAACTATGCAAAACCTGTCATGCTTTGCTACACATTAACTATCATAATAATTGTGAATGTCATGCTCTTCTAGATGTTACTGCATGCAGACATTGTTAATAAACAGCCACAAAACATTCCCAACATCTTATGAGATTAATCACTGCATTACAGGGGACTCACAGGTAATGGGAAGTATGCATACAATAACAATTCACAAAGTATACATGTATCAGATGAAACCAGGAGCATTGTTGACCTGGGTATTTGGGGCACAAATCCTGGGTTTCCTCCTTGGTGCCCCAGGTCAGCAACACCTAAAAACTTGGGAAATTTAAAAACTGTATTAGTTCTCATTTATGAAAAATGTCTGATAATAGTGATGCCTCTATCACTCATAGTAACCAATGATCTTCTGATTGTCATTTTTAAAGCTTTAGGTACAAAATAATTGACAAAGCTAGTCGGATGCTAAGAGCAAAACAAGCAGTTTTCATTTTGGAACATTTGACTTATGAATCCTAAAAGTAGAAAAATGGAAAAAATCTTGCGAGCCACAATAATCCAATGCCTCAGTAAAGAACCCACCGAATAAATACCCGGCTGCAGACCCAGATCACGTATTCATGACCGTGCGATAAACTATAAATGGAGAATACGTTACGCCTGGGGATATATCTGAGTAACTAAAACCGTAACGGTTTTAGTTACTCAGATATATCCCCAGGCGCAACGCATTCTCCATTTATAGAATCCTAAAAGTATCCTGTTTTAATGTTGGAGCATTCTGCCACCAGTAGTGAATTTAGCTGAAAAGAGTATCCACCACCAATAACATCCACTCTTTAGCACAGTCCCCAGTACCCACACCACAAACAGCATGTGCCATCAACAAAACCCTACCGTTTCTCTTATGTGTTGCCATGTGACGCAAGTGGATTGCAGAATTTATTCCCCATGATATTTGTTGTTTTATGGAGAACCAACAAATGTCAGATCTTTCACTGTGCGATTCCCACCTGAACCGGATCCAAAAACGCACAGTACTCTTTTCAAAACCGCACTGCAGCTGCCCTGCACATGTGTGAACCGGTTCTATTGAAAGCCAGACACATTCACATGTTATGCAAATTGGATAAGGTTAAAAACGCATCCAGTTTACATATATGTGAACCCAGCTTTAATCATATCCAATGTGTAAGGGCTTTCTTGCCTTGATGACTGCTGTTCTAAAATACCACAAGGATGCAGTAAACTTTAAGACGTTAGCATGGATGATACTCTTCTGTGTTTTACTGTTGGTCTGGTGCATGTTTACATCCTCTCATCTACACAACCTTGCCTCATTAGTCTATCATAATATTTTAGGAATCTTCTCCATTTTAATGGTAGTTAGCACACAGGTCAGTGGCGGCCCGCCCATAGGGCGCGCAAGGGCGCCGCCAACCCCTCCCCCCCTCCAGACAGTCACAAAAATTTTTTTTTTAAACTGGCCCTTTAAAAAAAATGCAAAAAAAGGTCCTTAAGTGCACTGTGTTCGGACGCCGGACACAGTGCACTTATGGAAAGCGCCACGTCTATGCAATGACGAGATTGCAGACGTGGCGCTTCATTTGCAGGGTTTTATCTCTGAAGCTCCGAGTAGCTTCTGCCTGGCGCTTGTAGTATCTATTACTACAGCCACGCGGTTTGATTGACATCCGAGTTTGATGTCACTTGCTGTTTTCTCTCTCCCATTGCGCCCGGGAGAGAGGAAACAGGAAGTATGAGGAGCGGAATCGCCGCTGCCAGTGGAAGGAGACATCGCAGTAGAGGACACCACAGCAAGGTACACAGGCTGGACACAGGGACACAGGCTGGACACAGGGACACGGGCTGGGTGCATTTCATGGGACACAGGCTGGACACAGGGACACAGGCTGGCTGCATTTCATGGGACACAGGCTGGACACAGGGACATAGGCTGGCTGCATTTCATGTGAAACAGGCTGGACACAGGCTGGCTGCATTTCATGTGACACAGGCTGGACACAGGCTGGCTGCATCATGTGACACAGGCTGGACACAAGCACACAGGCTGGCTGCATTTCATGTGACACCAGCTGGACACAGGGACACAGGCTGGCTGCATTTGATGTGACACAGGCTGGACACAGGGACTCTGGCTGGCTGCATTTCATGTGACACAGGCTGGACACAGGCTGGCTGCATTTCATGTGACACAGGCTGGACACAGGGACACAGGCTAGCTGCATTTGGTGGGACACAGGCTGGATACAGGGACACAGGCTGGCTGTATTTCATGTGACACCGGCTGGACACAGGGACACAGGCTGGCTGCATTTGATGTGACACAGGCTGGGCACAGGGACTCAGGCTGGCTGCATTTCATGTGACACAGGCTGGACACAGGCTGGCTGCATTTCATGTGACACAGGCTGGACACAGGGACACAGACTAGCTGCATTTGGTGGGACACAGGCTGGATACAGGGACACAGGCTGGCTGCATTTCATGGGACACAAGCTGGACACAGGGACACAGGCTGGCTGTATTTCATGGGACACAGGCTGGACACAGGGACACAGGCTGGGTGCATTTCATATGACACAGGCTGGACACAGGGACACAGGCTGGCTGCATTTGGTGTGACACAGGCTGGCTGCATTTCATGTAACACAGGCTGGACACAGGGACACAGGCTGGCTGTTTTTGATGTGACACAGGCTGGCTGCATTTGATGTGACACAGGCTGGCTGCATTTGATGTGACACAGGCTGGCTGCATTTTTTGATGTGACACAGGCTGGCTGCATTTGATATGACACACACAGGCTGGCTACATTTGATGTGACACGGGCTGGCTGCATATGATGTGACACAGGCTGGCTGCATTTTGTGGGACACAGGCTGAATTTGATGTGACACAGGCTGCATGTAAGGAGAGACTTCGCTGAGGGCACCTGATGTAAGGATGGACTCTGCTGGGGACACCTGATGGCATCTGGTGGCATGCGACGTGGCTAGTGACATGCTCAGGGCTCCCACTGATTCTGCATTATGGTGAGTTGAATGATTTCATTTTATATTACAATGTAATAATAGGAATAATGTGCTTCAATCATCCTGACACCACAACAACCATGGTGCGGGGATAATTGAAGTGCTAACACCAGGTGTTTGGAATATCTTTATCTGCTGATTGTTAAATTTTCTAGAATACACATATTTCTATTGTTGTGTAGGATCTGGGCCTGCTGTCCCTCCCTCTCTCCATCCCTCTCCCTCCATCCCTCGTTCATCTCAGATGCTAACCACACCACCTTAGAGCCACGCCCACTATTTCGCCAAAACCACACCCAATTTCACCAAGTGGGAGGGGTCAAAAAGGAAGGGTGGGGTCTGGCGCCCCCCCATCCTAAAACTTCACCAGCCGCCACTGACACGGGTGTGTATTCATTTTGATATTAACTGCATGAGTGCATGACCAGTGTAGATAAGATGTCCCAACCTTCCTATGACTGCCAAACCATTGTCATACTCCAACCCCAAATATCAGTCACTCCACCTGGTGGTTTTTAACCACTTCAGCCCCGGAAGGATTTACCCCCTTCCTGACCAGAGCACTTTTTACAATTTGGCACTGCGTCGCTTTAACTGCTAATTTTTGTCCCAAGTGATTGAATAATGACAAAAAAAAAAAAAAATGACAAAAAGTTGTCACTAAATGATATATTGCTCACATCGGCCATGGGCATATGTGGAATTGCACCCCAAAATACATTCAGCTGCTTTTCCTGAGTATGGGCATACCACATGTGTGGGACTTTTTGGGAGCCTAGCCGCGTACGGGGCCCCGAAAACCAATCACCGCCTTCAGGATTTCTAAGGGCGTAAATTTTTGATTTCACTCCTCACTACCTATCACAGTTTTGAAGGCCATGGAATGCCCAGATGGCACAACCCCCCCCCAAATGACCCCATTTTGGAAAGTAGACACCCCAAGCTATTTGCTGAGAGGCATGGTGAGTATTTTGCAGCTCTCATTTGTTTTTGAAAATGAAGAAAGACAAGAAAAAAACATTTTTTTCAATTTTCAAAACTTTGTGACAAAAAGTGAGGTCTGCAAAATACTCACTATAACTCTCAGCAAATAGCTTGGGGTGTCTACTTTCCAAAATAGGGTCATTTGGGGTGGTTTTGTGCCACCTGGGCATTCCATGGCCTCCGAAACTGTGATAGGCAGTGAAGAGTGAAATCAAAAATTTAAGCCCTTAGAAAGCCTGAAGGTGGTGCTTGGTTTTCGGGGTCCCGTATACGGCTAGGCTCCCAAAAAGTCCCACACATGTAGTATCCCCATACTCGGGAAAAGCAACAGAATGTATTTTGGGGGTAATGTCACATATTCCCATGGCATGTTTGAGCAATATATCATTTAGTGACAACTTTGTGCAAAAAAAAAAAAAAAAAATATGTGTCTTTTTCCAGCAACTTGTGTCACAATATAAAATATTCCATGGACTTGACATGCCTCTCAGCAAATAGCTTGGGGTCCAATCAAAAACAAACAGTCAGCGCAAAACCTAATGACTACTAACAGCAGCTGAACACTAAAGGCAAATATAGAAACCCTTTTAGACTAAGTATACTGAACAGTGCAGCGCTAAAATAATAAACAGCTAAAAAAAACAATGAATGAAAAGTCCATATGCTCGTATGTAAAAACACACATGTAGATAGAAAACCAAAGACGTCAGCGGTGATAAAGGGTGCTTCATGCAAAGTCTCCTTAGTCCGTGCTCATACCATTTGTTAGCCAAACTGCTCACCTTGCATAATAGACCCCTGAGCTAACAGGAAGGTCATAAGGGCATTCACCACCTCTGGTGGTTATGGTAAACTTGTAGATGGAAGCCTGGCACCTCTTATACTCCGCAGATAGAACTTGTATCTCTCCCGTCACAACATAAAATACAAAGAAAATATCTAGTGCTCTCTGTATAACTTGAAACAGGTATCATTTATTAAAAGACAGGTACTCATATCAATAGCACTTAGTCCAAGTGCTAGGATAAAAAACATATAGTGACTGGTAACAGCAAAGCTGGTAAAGTGGCTGCAGTGACATTCAGGGGAACTCCCGCACGCGTATCGTCCAAAGGACTTCCTCAGCGGTGATGGAGTCCCATGATGCCACTGTGTCTTTTATAAACAGCCCCTTATGAGAATCATCTGTGTAATTAAAAGAATGAGCGGTAAGCATCCAATCAGGACGCACCACTCAAAAGTAGGAAGTGTACATCTGGTATGGTTACCATAGTGATCCCTAGAGCACATCATGCGGCGGGGGAAATACATGATAATCCGTCTATGTGATTAGAGAGAACCGAGCGGTAAGCATCCAATCGGAGCGCACCACTCGGACGTGGGAGGTGTTTGATAGGCTGTGGCTCCATAGTGATCACTACGCCGTGACGGCACGACGGCGGATCACATGGCCGTCCGCGTCAGAGGGCACCTCCCACCTCGGACCAGAATGAACTACACATAGAAGATGTTTACTTATTGCCATGGTGACCTGGCGTCGTGTCTACACGGCGGCAGGTCACATGACAGTCTGCGTCACAACATACCGCCCTCCTGGGACGGAGGAAATATGCAGCCTCAAGCGTGTGCGGTTGTCACACAACTAGAGGGAGGCTGGGCACACACCACGTCGCTATTGCTAATCAAATGACATTCCAAATATATTTAAAACGTAACTAGGCATACAGGTAACCAACCTACATTATAGAGGGGTCACCATGGGAACCAGCCTAACTTAAAACTCAAGATCCCTATAACTAAGAGGTCAATTTTAATGTCTGCAAAGTCTGTGGTCACCTATGGTCACCCAAAAACCAGCACCATAAATGAATATTAAACCTCAAAGTAAAAAATGGGAAGGAGACTATAATGTAATAAAATAGTGGTCTCCAAAGCAGTCAAATTAAAAATACCTAAACAGATGTCAATCACAGACATCCTTCATTAAAAAAATATATTATTAAAAAATATAATTACAAAATATATTGGTCACTGCAGCCACCTTTTACAATTGCCCAAAAAATACACAATCACCAATAACATTAATCAACACATAACTAAAAAAAAAACAAAAACTACCGGTCAGAAATAAAACAATTCAAATGAAACTCGACATTGAGCCCCGTAGGTACTCCCACATGTGTTTCATATACCCAGAAAGACTCTCGGCGGCTCAATTATCTTATAAAATTGCCGCCCCTCCAATGGGGTGTTACTTTTTCAACTCCCCAAAACTTTAGTTTAACAGGACTCCGTTTATGAAAGAGTTTGAAATGTTTGGAGACATTGTGGGAATCCAGGCCTTTCTTAATATTGGTGATATGTTCACCAATACGAATATGCAGGGACCTAGATGTTCTCCCCACATATTGTAGGCCACATTCGCATTCCATAATATACACCACTCCTGTTGTCGAACACGTAATAAAGTCCCTAATTTGATAAACCTTATTTGTGGCTGTAGCTATAAACTCTTTACGTTTTTTAATATTGCCCTTGGTTTGTTTACATGGTGGGCAATGCCCACAGGCATAAAAGCCTGTCATAATGTTTGAAATCCTTTTTTCAAATGAGAGTGGTGGATCTATTACCCCCGGGGCCAATTTGCCTCTTAAGGACGGTGCCCTCTTATAAACAAACTGGGGGCGTTCTGGGAGTACAGGGCCCAAAGTTTTGTCCTGTTTGAGAATGGGCCAATATTTACGAACTATTTTTTCAAATTTTTTATATTGAACATTGTAGTCCAAGATAATTCTAATATTACCTGAACCATCTTGTTTGACCCTAGGGCCATTAGATACCAATGTCTTTCTCTCTAAAGCTCGAACAGTCTCAATATGTTTATCAATATCGGATTTGTTATAACCCTTTTGGACAAAACAGGCAGATAAGACCTCAGATTGTTCGAGGTAGTGATGCTCATGCATACAGTTCCGCTTAATGCGTACAAATTGCCCCTTGGGAATGTTACACAGCCATTGGAGATGGTGACAACTCCCAAGGGGTATGTACGCATTGCGGTCCGTGGGCTTAAAGTAATTTTTTAACTCCAACTGATTGTCTTTCAAAAAAATGTCTAGATCTAAGAAGGTGACATGATCTTTATCTATATTCCAGGAGAGGACAATATTTCTATTGTTCTCATCGAGTTTCCGCATAAAGGCATCCAAGTTAGATCTATTTCCGTCCCAAACCATAATAATGTCATCAATATAACGTTGGTAACATATGAGTTCAGGGGGTGTGTTCTTGTAGATAACCTCTTCCTCCCAGTGTGCCATGAACAGATTGGCAACACTGGGAGCAAAGCGGGTGCCCATCGCAACACCCCTGGTTTGAAGAAAAAAACGTCTATTGTACCAAAAATTATTTTTTGATAAGCAAAACTTTAAACAATCTAAGATATAATTTTTATGTCTTCTGGTAAGATCCGATGTACCAAAGGCCCATCGAACTGATGCTAACGCGTCTTCATGACTGATAATCGTATAGAGGGAACTAACGTCCGCCGTTATTAACAGACAAGAAGAGGAGAAAGAGAGGGCTTCTAAAGTTTGGATGATGTGTTTAGTATCCTTAATGAAGGAACGGGTTGCCATAACTAAGGGTTGCAGAAAAAAGTCAATGTATTGACCCAGTCTCAAAGAGACTGAGTCTATACCATTGACTTTAGGGCGGCCAGGTGGATTGGTGCTGTTGGGCCCTGTACTCCCAGAACGCCCCCAGTTTGTTTATAAGAGGGCACCATCCTTAAGAGACAAATTGGCCCCGGGGGTAATAGATCCACCACTCTCATTTGAAAACAGGATTTTATAGTCTCCTTCCCATTTTTTACTTTGAGGTTTAATATTAATTTATGGTGCTGGTTTCTGGGTGACCATAGGTGACCACAGACTTTGCAGACATTAAAATTGACCTCTTAGTTATAGGGATCTTGAGTTTTAAGTTAGGCTGGTTCCCATGGTGACCCCTCTATAATGTAGGTTGGTTACCTGTATGCCTGGTTACGTTTTAAATATATTTGGAATGGCATTTGATTAGCAATAGCGACGTGGTGTGTGCCCAGCCTCCCTCTGGTTGCTGTGACAACCACACACGCTTGAGGCTGCATATTTCCTCCGTCCCAGGAGGGCGGTATGTTGTGACGCAGACTGTCATGTGACCTGCCGCCGTGTAGACACGACGCCAGGTCACCATGGCAATAAGTAAACATCTTCTATGTGTAGTTCATTCTGGTCCGAGGTGGGAGGTGCCCTCTGACGCGGACGGCCATGTGATCCGCCGTCGTGCCGTCACGGCGTAGTGATCACTATGGAGCCACAGCCTATCAAACACCTCCCACGTCCGAGCGGTGCACTCCGATTGGATGCTTACCGCTCGGTTCTCTCTAATCACATAGACGGATTATTGTGTATTTCCCCCGCCGCATGACGTGCTCTAGGGATCACTATGGTAACCATACCAGATGTACACTTCCTACTTTTGAGTGGTGCGTCCTGATTGGATGCTTACCGCTCGTTCTTTTAATTACACAGATGATTCTCATAAGGGGCTATTTATAAAAGACACAGTGGCATCATGAGACTCCATCACCGCTGAGGAAGTCCTTTGGACGATACGCGTGCGGGAGTTCCCCTGAATGTCACTGCAGCCACCTTACCAGCTTTTCTGTTACCAGTCACTATATGTTTTTTATCCTAGCACTTGGACTAAGTGCTATTGATGTGAGTACCTGTCTTTTAATAAATGATACCTGTTTCAAGTTATACAGAGAGCACTAGATATTTTCTTTGTATTTTATGTTGTCACGGGAGAGATACAAGTTCTATCTGCGGAGTATAAGAGGTTTCCGGCTTCCATCTACAAGTTTACCATTAGGGATGAGCTTCGTGTTCGAGTCGAACCCATGTTCGACTCGAACATCGGCTGTTCGGTCGTTCGCCGAATTGCGAACGATATGGGCCGTTCGCGCCAAATTCGTGTGGCGCGTCACGGCCCATAATTCACTGCGGCATCGCAGTGCATTGCTGGCTGATTATTGGCCAAGCATGCACTATGACCCGCATGCTTGGCCAATCACAGCGCCGTCAGTAGAGAGAGCTGTAATTGGCCAAAGCCAGGGTGGCTTTGGCCAATTATGGCTCAGGGGATTTAGTACACACCCCACACTATATAAGGCCGCCTGCACGGCGGCCCTGTGTAGTGTGTGTTCCGGTGTGCTGAGAGATAGAGAGAGAGAGAGACAGTGTCATTTGATTTGAGTTAGATAGATTAGGCAGAACAGTCAGTCAGTTAGCTGCACTTACAGTGTATTGTGTATATATATGCATCCCAGGTGTTGCATATATATATATACACTGTATTCAGTTTAGCTAGATCCGTTCCTGTTATCTTCTATCTAGACTATTTACATTTAGTGCAGTGTGTCCTGCTCACAGTGTTCAGCTAGATCCGTTCCTGCTATTTACATTCAGTGCAGTGCGTCCTGCTCACAGTGTTCAGCTAGATCCGTTCCTGGTATTTACATTTAGTGCAGTGCGTCCTGCTCACAGTGTTCAGCTAGATCCGTTCCTGCTATTTACATTCAGTGCAGTGCGTCCTGCTCACAGTGTTCAGCTAGATCCGTTCCTGGTATTTACATTTAGTGCAGTGCGTCCTGCTCACAGTGTTCAGCTAGATCCGTTCCTGCTATTTACATTCAGTGCAGTGCGTCCTGCTCACAGTGTTCAGCTAGATCCGTTCCTGGTATTTACATTTAGTGCAGTGCGTCCTGCTCACAGTGTTCAGCTAGATCCGTTCCTGCTATTTACATTCAGTGCAGTGCGTCCTGCTCACAGTGTTCAGCTAGATCCGTTCCTGGTATTTACATTTAGTGCAGTGCGTCCTGCTCACAGTGTTCAGCTAGATCCGTTCCTGCTATTTACATTCAGTGCAGTGCGTCCTGCTCACAGTGTTCAGCTAGATCCGTTCCTGCTATTTACATTCAGTGCAGTGCGTCCTGCTCACAGTGTTCAGCTAGATCCGTTCCTGGTATTTACATTTAGTGCAGTGCGTCCTGCTCACAGTGTTCAGCTAGATCCGTTCCTGCTATTTACATTCAGTGCAGTGCGACCTGCTCACAGTGTTCAGCTAGATCCGTTCCTGGTATTTACATTTAGTGCAGTGCGTCCTGCTCACAGTGTTCAGCTACATCCGTTCCTGCTATTTACATTCAGTGCAGTGCGTCCTGCTCACAGTGTTCAGCTAGATCCGTTCCTGCTATTTACATTCAGTGCAGTGCGTCCTGCTCACAGTGTTCAGCTAGATCCGTTCCTGGTATTTACATTTAGTGCAGTGCGTCCTGCTCACAGTGTTCAGCTAGATCCGTTCCTGCTATTTACATTCAGTGCAGTGCGTCCTGCTCACAGTGTTCAGCTAGATCCGTTCCTGGTATTTACATTTAGTGCAGTGCGTCCTGCTCACAGTGTTCAGCTACATCCGTTCCTGCTATTTACATTCAGTGCAGTGCGTCCTGCTCACAGTGTTCAGCTAGATCCGTTCCTGGTATTTACATTTAGTGCAGTGCGTCCTGCTCACAGTGTTCAGCTAGATCCGTTCCTGCTATTTACATTCAGTGCAGTGCGTCCTGCTCACAGTGTTCAGCTAGATCCGTTCCTGGTATTTACATTTAGTGCAGTGCGTCCTGCTCACAGTGTTCAGCTAGATCCGTTCCTGCTATTTACATTCAGTGCAGTGCGTCCTGCTCACAGTGTTCAGCTAGATCCGTTCCTGCTATTTACATTCAGTGCAGTGCGTCCTGCTCACAGTGTTCAGCTAGATCCGTTCCTGGTATTTACATTTAGTGCAGTGCGTCCTGCTCACAGTGTTCAGCTAGATCCGTTCCTGCTATTTACATTCAGTGCAGTGCGTCCTGCTCACAGTGTTCAGCTAGATCCGTTCCTGGTATTTACATTTAGTGCAGTGCGTCCTGCTCACAGTGTTCAGCTAGATCCGTTCCTGCTATTTACATTCAGTGCAGTGCGTCCTGCTCACAGTGTTCAGCTAGATCCGTTCCTGGTATTTACATTTAGTGCAGTGCGTCCTGCTCACAGTGTTCAGCTAGATCCGTTCCTGCTATTTACATTTAGTGCAGTGCGTCCTGCTCACAGTGTTCAGCTAGATCCGTTCCTGCTATTTACATTCAGTGCAGTGCGTCCTGCTCACAGTGTTCAGCTAGATCCGTTCCTGCTATATACATTTAGTGCAGTACGTCCTGCTCACAGTGTTCAGCTAGATCCGTTCCTGTTATCTTCCTACTGACAGGCAGGCTTGTCTGGTTACAGTATATAAAGCTACCTTAAGAAAATTACAGGTGTTCTTTTTGATCCTATTAGTACCACGGTCAGGCAGCTAGACTATTTACATTTAGTACAGTGCGTCCTGCTCACAGTGTTCAGCTAGATCCGTTCCTGTTATCTTCCTACTGACAGGCAGGCTTGTCTGGTTACAGTATATAAAGCTACCTTAAGAAAATTACAGGTGTTCTATCCCAGCTTAGTGCAGCTACAGGCCATTAGTATGTCTGGAAGGCCAAGAAGGAGAGGCAGACAGTCACAAGCCAATAAGAGAGGGCAAGCAGGCTCTGTGTCTAGTGCTGGTCGTGGAGACGGTGCATCCTCATCAGCACGTGGCCATGGGACACGCTTGGCCTTTTTTTCGGCAGCTGGCCGTGTTGAGCCGCAACATGCGGAAGACTTGGTCGAGTGGATGACCAAGCCGTCCTCATCCTCCTCATCCTCTCTCACCCATGCCCAGGGTGCTTTGTCTGGCAAAGCAGCGGCCTCTTCCCTCAGCTCAATGTCATCAGTGACTCCTTCCCTAGCTCCACCATGTCCTCATGAGGATTCCCTCGAGCTGTTTGACCACAGTGTTGGGTACATGCTCCAGGAGGATGCCCAGCGTTTGGAAGGCTCTGATGATGATACTGAGCTCAATGAAGGCAGTAACATGAGCACGGACAGAGGGGGTGCCCAAGAAGGACAGCAATCTGGCAGTCATGCTCCCCCTGCTGCAGCATACTGCCAGGTTTGCTCCAGTGATGAGGAGGGAGGGGATGATGAGGTCACTGACTCAACGTGGGTGCCTGATAGGAGAGAGGAGGAGGAGGAGGAGGAGGAGGAGGTGGCACATCACCAACTAGGCAGGATGCCCTCCAGGGGCCAGCCTAAGGGCAGCACATTAAAAATGTTCAAAATTACAAACAGATTCTACTTAACAACAAACCTACAGTCCCTGTCTTGTTTGCACCGCCTGTATACTGCTGTTCAGAGTATATAGGGACCTTTCCTTATTTTAATTTGGGTGCGGGGTTCCCCTTAATATCCATACAAGACCCAAAGGGCCTGGTAATGGACTGGGGGGTACCCATGCCGTTTGTCTCACTGATTTTCATCCATATTGCCATGACCCGACATGACATTAAACCCGCAAGCAGTTTTAAATGAGATTTTTTCCTTTAAAAATGACATTTGGTGCAGGGACTGTTCTAAACATGGGAAACACGCGTCACTTTACAGGCATACTATAGACCAGTGTTTCTCAACTCCAGTCCTCAAGGCGCACCAACAGGTCATGTTTTCAGGCTCTCCATTATTTTGCACAGGTGATTTGATCAGTTTCATTGCCTTGGCAATTACCACAGCCATTTCATCAGAGGGAAATCCTGAAAACATGACCTGTTGGGGCGCCTTGAGGACTGGAGTTGAGAAACACTGCTATAGACACCCCCCAGGTACGATATTTAAAGGAATATTTCACTTTTTTTTTTTTACTTTAAGCATCATTAAAATCACTGCTCCCGAAAAAACGGCCGTTTTTAAAAGTTTTTTTTGCATTGATACATGTCCCCTGGGGTAGGACCCGGGTCCCCAAACCCTTTTTAGGACAATACCATGCAAATTAGCCTTTAAAATGAGCACTTTTGATTTCGAACGTTCGAGTCCCATAGACGTCAATGGGGTTCTAACGTTCGTGCGAACTTGCGGTCCGTTCGCGGGTTCTGGTGCGAACCGAACCGGGGGGTGTTCGGCTCATCCCTATTTACCATAACCACCAGAGGTGGTGAATGCCCTTATGACCTTCCTGTTAGCTCAGGGGTCTATTATGCAAGGTGAGCAGTTTGGCTAACAAGACTTTGCATGAAGCACCCTTTATCACCGCTGACGTCTTTGGTTTTCTATCTACATGTGTGTTTTTACATACGAGCATATGGACTTTTCATTCATTGATTTTTTTAGCTGTTTATTATTTTAGCACTGCACTGTTCAGTATAAATAGCTTGGGGTGTCTACTTTCCAAAACCATCATTTGGGGGGGTTTTGAACTGTCCTGGCATTTTATGCACAACATTTAGAAGCTTATGTCACACATCACCGACTCCCATTCTAACCACTTGAAGACAAAGCCCTTTCTCACACTTTTTGTTTACATGAAAAAATTATTTTTTTTTGCAAGAAAATTACTTTGAACCCCCAAACATTATATATATTTTTTTAAGCAAATGCCCTACAGATTAAAATGGTGGGTGTTTAATTTTTTTTTCACACAGTATTTGCGCAGCGATTTTTCAAACGCATTTTTTGGGGAAAAAACACACTTTTTAAAATTTTAATGCACTAAAACACACTATATTGCCCAAATGAGGATCTTAGGCCGAGTACTTGGATACCAAACATGACATGTTTTAAAATTGCGCACAAACGTGCAGTGGTGACAAACTAAATACATTTTTAAAAGCCTTTAAAAGCCTGTACAGGTTACCACTTTAGATTTACAGAGGACTGCTAAAATTACTGCCCTCGGTCTGACCTTCGCGGTGATACCTCACATGCATGGTGTAATTGCTGTTTACATTTGACGCCAGACCTACGCTTGGGGGGGACAGGGGTGCTTTTTTTTTTTTTTTTTTTTATTCTTTATTATTTTTTTGCTTTTTTATCTTATTTTAAACTGTTCCTGTTCCTTTCATTTTTTTTTTAAATCATTTTTATTGTTATCTCAGGGAATGTAAATATCCCCTATGATATGACAGGTACTCTTTTTTGAAAAAATTGGGGTCTATTAGACCCTAGATCTCTCCTCTGCCCTCAAAGCATCTGACCACACCAAGATCGGTGTGATAAAATGCTTTCCCTATTTCAAGCATGGGGGCATCCGCCCCCAAAGGTAGGAGCAAATCGCTCCTCCGCCCCTGCTGCCCCCATGCTTCGGCATATATCACCTCCACTGGAGTCACGGCTTTATATATCGTGGGAGCAAACGCTGTTGCTGTCAAGATAAATAAATCCGCTCTGCAGCTGAATGGCGTACCTGAAGACAAAAAAATGGTTAACAATAAAACACAGTAAACGGTATAGTAAAGTATAAAAAATTGCATACCTGAAAAGCAAACATGATAAAACATAATAACAATAAAACATTGCAGAATAGAATACAGTAAAAAAGAGAAGAACAATAGAGAGAAAATAGAGAGAGAAAGAACAATAACGACAACTATTTTTTTTTATTTTATATATTTTTTTGTGTTTTTTTTTTTTACACTTTTTTTTGTAACTGTAATGCCCCGTACACACGGTCGGACATTGATCGGACATTCCGACAACAAAATCCTAGGATTTTTTCCGACGGATGTTTGCTCAAACTTGTCTTGCATACACACGGTCACACAAAGTTATCGGAAAATCCGATCATTCTGAACGCGGTGACGTAAAACACGTATGTTGGGACTATAAACGGGGCAGTAGCCAATAGCTTTCATCTCTTTATTTATTCTGAGCATGCGTGGCACTTTGTGCGTCGGATTTGTGTACACACGATCGGAAATTCCGACAACGGATTTTGTTGCCAGAAAATTTTATAGCCTGCTCTCAAACTTTTTGTGTTGGAAAAACTGATGGAAAATGTGTGATGGAGCCTACACACGGTCAGAATTTCTGACAACAAGGTCCTATCACACATTTTCAGTCGGAAAATCCGACCGTGTGTACAGGGCATTACTATTGTAACTGTAACCGGTTCCAGGTTCAGGTCTCTCAAAATGGGATGGCATCTTGGGAGACCCTGTGTTAGTGTGCCTAGTCTGTGCAATGCTGTACGCTAATACTCAACTAGTGTATGGTAGCGTTCAAAACATTCACCAATGCAAAGACCAGGATTGACAGGACAGGAGGGACAATAATACCGAGTGTCACACCTATATCCGCACTTGCTGCAGACATGACATCTTTTTTGGGGGGGTTCGTTGGGTAGGGGTACTCGGGAGGACATAAAGAAAATGCCTCCCATGCAGCTGACTGCATTTGGTTGGGGATGTGAATGGGGGAAGTCCAGGCGCTGCAGAAGTGGTGGGTTCCCAATTAGGATTGGCGAATGCAGCAGGAAGGGCACTATGGGCACGACAGGCCTGTGTTTGTCTTCTTCTTGGTGGCAGCAGGACACTACTTGTCCTTGCCACCTCGCCAGCTTGAACTGAACTTATGGGACTCGCCACGTCACCAAGTGTTACTGCAGTGCTGGTTTGACTACGACCGGGGTGTACTAGGCCGCTGGTGCTTGCCAGTTCACCAAAACGCTACCAAAAAAACTGTTAGTGATCGCCGGGATCAGGCCTGACTCTGCGAACGCTGCAGTTATGCGTTTAGTGTTTTGTAAGTGACAGTGATCGATCGATACTGCACTTGGGTGAGCTAGGCTGGGCTGGGCGGAGCGGCAAAACGCAGGTGCTAGCAGGTATCTGGGCTGATCCCGCTAACACTACGTCTTTGGGAACCCTAAACTGCTGGGGACGCTAGTATAGATCTGATCGGATCAGATATTGATCCGTTCAGATACTATACCACCTAAGGAAGGTGTACGGTGCGTGCGTGGGTGTTAGTGCTACTGGCACTAACCTGACGCTGCCTGGGGCTGGTGCTTGCCAGTTCACCAAAACGCTACCAAAAAAGCTGTTAGCAATCGCAGGGATCAGGCCTGACTCTGCGAACGCTGCAGTTATGCGTTTAGTGTTTTGTAAGTGACAGTGATCGATCGATACTGCACTTGGGTGGGCTGGGCTGGGCAGAGGGGCAAAATGCAGGTGCTAGCAGGTATCTGGGCTGATCCCGCTAACACTGCGTTTTTGGGAACCCTAAACTGCTGGGGACGCTAGTATAGATCTGATCGGATCAGATATTGATCCGTTCAGATACTATACCACTAAGGGAGGTGTATGCTGCGTGCGTGGGTGTTAGCGGTACTGGTGCTAACCTGACGCTGCCTGGGGCGACGCAGACCCTATCTGACCCTAAAACCTAAGTTATATCACCGCTGGGCGATCAGGGGGCTTAACTTTTATTCGGTAATAAACGGCGGGTGCCCTGACACTATAAAAAATAAACTAACTAACCAGCATCACCCGTAACAGTTATATGGTGATCACTGGTGAAAGGGTTAACTAGGGGGCAATCAAGGGGTTAAAACCTTTATTAGGTAGTATATGGGGGTCCCTGACGCTATAAAATGCTGACGGCGAACCTGTATATTTACCTCCCTAACTAGCGTCACCAGTGACACTAATACAGCGATCAGAAAAACGATCACTTAGTGACACTGGCGACGGGGGTGATCAAGGGGTTAAAACTTTAATGGGGGGGTTAGGGGGGTACCTTAGACCTAAAGGGGGCCTAACACTAACTGCCCTACCATACTAACTTTCACAAACTGACACCAATGCAGTAATCAGAAAAAAAAAACTGCTTGGTGTCAGTGTGACCAGGGGGGGGGGATGATTGGGGGGTGATCAGGGGGTGATGGGGGGTGCAATGTGTGCCTGGCATGTTCTACTGTATGTGTAGTGTTTGTGCACTCACATCGATGTCTTCTCTCCTCGGCGCCGGAACGGAAAATACCGAGCCGAGGAGAGATGACATCACTTCTTCCGCTTCTGTTTACTATACAGAAGCCAAGGAAGCATTTCATTCGCCAGGAGCTATCGCGAGGGGGGAGCCACGAATGAGTGGTCTCCCCCTCACCTCTCATCGCTCCTGATGAGAATCCGACCGCCGCAGGCACCGCGGGCAGGCAAGGAGGTGCAGGTAAGTCCTTATGCCTGCCCGTGCCATTCTGCCGACGTACATCGTCGTGCAGCGGTCGGCAACTGGTTAACGGTACTTCCCAACTTAGATATGTTCCACTTCTACACTGTGGGCCTTTTTACGTACTAGGCCTCCAGCCGTGGCACACCAGTTCGGAGACAACTCATTACCCGCAGTGCAACCATTACCATCTTTCAGCTAAACCATGTTAACTGGAATACACCAGTGGGCACATACCACTGATGAGTCCCCCACACTTCCATCTTGTAGGTTTTCTTCCCACCAACAAAGACCACCACAGCCAATTCTCTGCTGCCATGACATGTCCTGCTCGCACTGCACCTGAAAATAAAGAAAACGGAACACACAAAAAACAAGGAGGGTGGGTGGGAAAATGCTCTTGTCCACAGCTCCCCCTGCAATGCTGCCCAGTGCACCCCACTTCCCATTAAATTAACAAAACCCCTCCTCTCGTTCCTTTTCCTCCAATCCCACTTCACCCCCCCACTTATACCCTATTCTCCTTAACCTCTTGTTGTCTCCCTTATCACTCCTGTCATGCCGGTGTCTTGCTGAGAAAGTTCCCTCGGCGGATAAGTTCCCCCCCTGTACTGCGCAGGTGCAGCGCCTGCGCAGTACGAACTACTGTCAGCCGCCGGAGATAGCCGAAGCTCAAACTCTTCAATCAGCTGTACACGGCGCCTGCGCCCTGGGTCCAGGTTCCTTCCCCACCATCCAAGTGGACCTAGAGGGGTAATCTCAAAGAGCAGAGCGAAGCGAGGCCGTGCCTGAAGCGTGGCGAGCGAAGCGAGCCCACGAGGCACCCTCTTACAGGCGCCATGTACAGCTGATTTTCAGCCATTCCGCTTCAGCTATTTCCGCCGGATCCTACTGCACAGTAGAGGGGGGTCCTTATCCGCCGAGCGGAACTTTCTCGGCAGAACACCGGCCCTCTGCTAGCTCCTCTTCTCTCCTCTCGCTCCGGGACTCACTTGACCAGTGTAGATAAGATGTCCCAATCTTCCTATGACTGCCAAACCATTGTCATACTCCAGCCCTAACCCACTTATCGTTACCTGCGATTAAAGAGACCACACTTTAAATGGAGTATAAATAGCCATAGCAGCCTTTTTATTCACAAATATTAAATATATAACATTCTTAACACATAACAAAACCCCAAATATCAGTTGCTCCACTTGGTGGTCTTTGACGGCACTTCCCAACTTAGCTATGTTCCATTCTACACCGTGGGCCTTTTTACGTACTAGGCCTCCAGCCATGGCACACCTGCTCAGAGACAACCCATTACCCGCAGTGCAACCATTACCATCTTCCAGCTAAACCATGTTAACTGGAATACGCCAGAGGGCACATACAACAGATGAGTCCCACACACTTCCATCTCGTAGGTTTTCTTGCCACCATGAAAGACCACCACCGCCACAGCTAACAAGGGTGATCCCTTACCCTTGAGAGCCCCTCCACACTCTCAAAGCACGCTGAATCTCATCCTGCAACCCCAGGAACCATAAATCAATACCCACCGCAGACAGGTGAACCCCGTCCCTCCTGAGATAAAGCCCGGTCGGTATCCCTCTCCAATTCCCTATGGCGGATAACCAACCCCCCGTTACAAATCACAAAGTGGCCCACCATTTTATTCACTTTAATATAAGCTTTGTTGATTCTGTCCACTGTCCTTGCCAATCGCCAGGTTGTCCTGGCCACAATGTCGGACCACAAGACCAACATATCTGGGAAGGCCGTCCTCAGCCTTAGTAAGTCAAACTTGATGTCCTTGATGAGCTCCCGAATGGACCAAACCCCCAGATCATTCCCACAGACATGGAGCACCAGAATGTCTGGTAGTCTGTCCAGACGTGCAAAACGATGTACTTCTGGCACAACCCTACTTCACATCATACCCGGCCGGCCAAACCAACGAATACACGCCTCCCCCCTAGAAATCCCAAGCTGTCTACCATTAGGCCTAACGTCTGCTCGCCTGGTCCCCCAAAACACATATGAGTGGCCCATGATTCAGACGAGGCGCAGCTGGTCTCCACCTGAAAGAAAGGAACAAAAACACCACAGGATAACCACAAGACAAACAACATATACTTACCCTACTTGATAAACCGCTATAAATGCATGCCTGCCAAAACACCCCCCCCCCCTTTACTCTTGTCGTAGCTCTACTCAGCCACCAAATTGTGGGCGAATGTAGATACGGAGTCCCATCTACCAATCCGCCGCCTCGTCCAACCCACATTGCGTGGCCTCTGTTGCCGCCCCGATATGGAAGAAGTGGGAAGCATACTGTGTGCAATCCAAACCCGCTGCTTTAAAGCATTTTAGAAAAACTGACACAAGCTGGAACTTGTACAGTGGAGACCCGTCCCTATGCAATAAAAATGGACCATTCGAACTCCCAGGAACTCCCTTACCACCCCCACCGGGCACACAGGAGAGCCTGGTAGAGAAAACAGCCGTACTCCGACGCCCTTGCCACTCTGGTCCGTCTTGGAACGGCGTAGCAACAACTTAATGCTATCCCCCTTGTAAACCACATCCTGAGCCCATAAGCACACCAGAACCCTCTTAGATGGGCTGACTAGTTCACTAATCCTGAAGGCTCCAAAAAAGGCCAGCAAAAATGCTGCTTTAAACAAGGAAACCTCGTAAGCCGATGCACACAATGAACCCAACTGAACAAAAGTTGTCTGCAGGTTAGTAAAAGACACAGGCCTCCTAACATCCTTGTGCTTATGTGTCTTATGATAAACTTTCATAGCCTGTTGGACCCAAAAATCCTTGGTAAAATCGACACCACCCCGTAATTTGAACAAAAACACCAAACCCGCTAGTTTTAGGTCCATGGCCGACACCGAAACCCCCTTTTCCAGGTTTCTGGAAACAAAATAGATGACCAGCAAACGTACCTCCTCACCATCCAGATCCACCCCGGCCTGCCTAACCAATGCCCACCATTCCTGCCATACCTTATCGTAGGCGCCCATGTGGCCTCACTCACCGACGTCCTGATCCATCCAGCGATGACTCCAAGGCAGTCGCCCACAGCCATTGGGGACAAGGAACCCCTTGTCATTCAGCCACCGGTGCCAGCTCTCGGAACTTGTCCCACTGAAAGCGAGACAAGACTTCAACCAAAGTATTGTCGACCCCTGGGAGATGTACCGCATACAGAAAAATATTCAACTGTAGGCAACGCAGCACCAGGTGGTGTAGCAGCCGTACTACATGCTGTGACGACGCTGAGATGTAGTTAACTACTTGCACCACTCTGGGATTGTCACAATTCAATCTCACCTTCAAGTTTCTGAATGACTCACCCCATATTTCCATAGCCAGTACCACTGGAAAAAGCTCCAGGAGCACCAGATTTTTCAGGAGACCCGCCTCCAACCAAGAACTGGGCCAAGGCCCAGCGCTCCAGTGACCCTGGTAGAATGCACCGTACCCCATAGACCCGGCTGCGTCCGTAAACAGCTCCAAATCAAAATGACTCACCGGGCCTGACATCCAAACCGATCTTCCATTAAAGTCATTCAAGAATGTGCTACACTGGAAATAGAGCAGCCCATAGGCAGGCAACGATCAACGTAAAATTCCTCTTTCCAGCAGCACCCCAACAGCCGGAAGTTGTCCGTATGGACCGGGAGCAAACGGAATGCCGATATGATGTCAGATTTTGTCATCAGGGCCCCTTTACCATAGCGGCAAACCCAACCCACTGCCGCATCAAAAGATGTGTACGACACTGCGCACGCCATCATTTACTGAGCCGCCTTTCGGAAAGGACAAATGATGTAAAAGCCGAAACTTATTCAGCTCTTTCTTGGGCACCACCCCAGAGGGGAAATCACCAACTCTGGAAAAGGTTTCTCCTGAAAAGGCCCACCCATGCGACCAATTGCCACTTCCTTAATCAAATTTTTCGAGGCCGCCCCTGGATGAAGCAAGGCCGAACGCAAATTTCTCGCCAAAGGCAGGACAGTAGACAAGGAGCATGGGATACGAAAACCCTCAGAGAATCCCTCCCACAACAGTCGCACAGCCTCCCAATCCAGATATCTATTTAGGAAAGGGTGCATCCTTTCCCCTCTCACTGGTGTCGTACCTTTTGTTACCAAATTCTCCCGCATGGCCCTTCCCTTTTTTAAAGCAGCAGGACATAGGTTGAGAACCTCCGCAACCAGATCACACATGTTTAAAATGGCATGACCCCCCCCGAATTTACAGGATCCCTTATTGTACTGCCAGCAGACACCCCATTTTTTGGAGGCTGGTTGTCCAGGGGAAGCTGCACCACTCGCCCCTCCTGGAAAAAACTGGTTCGGAGCCCTCGCCAAGGACATAAGCTTCATCCAGAGGCTAATGTCCTTGTGATCCCAGCGCAAGGACAGACGGCTCTCCGTTGCCGGAACTGCTCATCATACCGTAGCCACGCAGATCCACCGTAGACTCTCTGTAGGCCTTACCTACGGCGTTCATGTAGCAAAAAAGCACCGAACAGAGTTCGGGGTTCTTTTCCCCAATTGTGCTTGCCATAATGGTGAACACTTGCAGCCAGTTTGAGAATGTGCGTGGGATCAACCTGTACCGCCGTTTTTCTTCATCCTCTTTCTTGCTATCGTCTGGCTTAACCCTATCCGGGTTAAACTTTTCCAGGGGCAATAATGAAAAGATCTCCATGTACTCACCTTTGCCGATCTTCTCCCTGACTTCCAGCTTCAAATGTGCCCCCAATGGCCCCTCAAAGCAGACGTACACCTCACCTTTTGCCGCGTGTGCAAAACGAACCACATCCGTCTTACCCACACTCCTGTGACGGTCCCACCTTCTCCCCTGGCACCACTCCTGCCGGTCCAGGGGCCGGGAACAACCCTGACAGCCCTACGGCGTTAGCAGGTGCCGTCGTTACCGAGTTGGGGGGGACCAGCCCACCAGACCCCACCCCAGTGGCCTCTGCGGTTGACCCACTACCCACTGGTACCCACGCCAACACCTGTGGAGCCTGCACACCTTTCCATCCTGCAAACTGCTGCACCAAATCGTGCAAACCCCCCAGCAATGCCTGTAGCTGCACGTCGGACCCCGCAGGGGCAGGTGTAGAGCCCGCCACACGGGGGTCCCCCGCAGAGCCTACAACAGACTGCGGTGCCACTCTCGTGGCCCCTGTACCCCCCACAACTGCCACCCCCAACAACCCACGCAATGCTGTATTTAACGACAGACTAGAATGGGAAGATGACTTACCGGGCTGACCGGGGGGTCCCCGCAGCTGCTGCTCCAGAAGCCGCTGGCGATGGACGGTCCTGCGCATCCTCCACCTCCAAAGCCAGATAGCTCCCCCTCAGACCACTCACCAGGTGACTGCCGCTGCTCTGTGCCATACATCCTAGGCGAGGAGGGCCTGGATGCTGAAGATGCTGAAGATGCTTGCCACTGCAGGCCACGCCTCCCAGCACCGGACCCGCCCACTGACGTGGCCTTCCAACCTGGGCCTTGTGCATCTGCTTTACTTCTCCGCTGGCGCCGCTCGGCTGCCCGTCCTTCCTGGCAGGGAACCTGCTGGCATGTCGTAGCCACCGGCTGGGACTGGTAAAGGCCCAGTGGCTGTACCTGCACTCCGCCCATGCTGAGACTCCCCCCTTACTGGAACATCTGAGGGGGGTCCGTTCGGTCCCAATGATGCTGCCGAGCGGGTGAGGAAAGGCGCATGCGCGTGCTGTAACCCTGGCCACTGAGCTCCGCCGATGCCGAGGATTCTGTTCAGGCCTCACACCCGCGGAAGCAGGCTGATGCTTCGCTGGTGGGCCTGACGGGTCCCAATCGGGGCTCCTGCCGTGGCGCAAAGCTCGGGGGGAGGATTCCGGGGAAAAACACTCCAGGGGCTGAGACCTCCGAGCACGTGGTAGGTCCCGCCCCCCCGCCGCTGAGCCGGATGCCTGATCCTGCAGTAGTGGGGCCACCTGGCTGTGCAGCCACTCAGGGTCCCTGGTAGCGGCGGCCGCCCGGAGCTGGGTCAATAGCTGATCCACGTCGGCCATGGCAGGAGGACTACAGGTGACACTGAAACTGCTCCTGTCCACAGCTCCCCCTGCAATGCTGCCCAGGGCACCCCACTTCCCATTAAATTAACTAACCCCCTCCGTTCCTTTTCCTCCATTCCCACTTCACCCCCCACTTATACCCTATTCTCCTTAACCGCTTGTTGTCTCCCTCATCACTCCTGTCATGCCGGCCCTCTGCTAGCTCCTCTTCTCAAAAAAACAACAAAAAGTGTAGCGCTAAACCATATCTTAAATAACCCTAAATGGGTAAATATACAATGAAGGGGATCACCAATATAAAGACCTATTCATGGATAGAGAGTCCTGATATAGGTGTTTATGGCTAAAAATGACAATGTTTAGTCCTTAGGTGAACATATTGTAAATGGGTGAATCCAGTGTTCCAAAACGGCAGATCAGCTCACTACCACCGAGAGAAAAGAAGGCTTACCAGATGTGATGGACCCGACAGGGCATACGCCGAATTGGGTCAGATAAGGCTTGGGTGGTAAGAGGCTGTAGATGTCTGTGGTATCGCAGATTGCTGGATTCCTCCAACTGGTGCCCGGGTCCTGGAAGGTGTGCGGAATCTCAAGAATATGGATGATTCTGTAGATCCAAGGTGGATTAGGTGTTCCGTGGATGGGTCCCTCAAACCAGCATTCATTGGGTTAAGGTGATGATATTAATGTGGAAAAAAGAAAGGAAGGGCCACATAGTGTAAATCCGGATATAAAACTTTAATAAAAATTGTAAGGAAATACACTCACGTATAAGTCCATAGAACAATACAGCTCTGTGACAAAGTGGCGACAATGGGGTCCTGCCCGACGCGTTTCGTCCTAAAAAGACGTCATCTAGCTCCTCTTCTCTCCTCTCACTCTGGGCCTCACTTTCTCAAAACACTAAAGGCCATTACTTTTTTTTATGTGATTTATGTTAGGAAAGGGCAATGAGTTTTTTTCTGTACCTGCTGGAGAGGATATTTTTGAGATAGATGAGACACATAAATGACTATGTATTTTGTGTTTCTGTTCTTGAGTCCCAGTGGCGGCCGCCCCATACGGGGCGCAGGGACGCCATCCCCCTAATCCATGCACCTGGCCCCTAATCTGCATGCAGGCTGCCGGACGCATAGATTCCAATGGGGTTCTTTTTTTTTTTTTTTTGAAGCATGTGATTAGAGCCTGAGGCTCTAATTAGCTTTGAAAAAGGGTGGGCTCAAGTCCACCAAGTTGTGTGACAATAGCGAATGAATATGAATATGAATGTTTGCCGCCACCCCCCGGCTGGAGCACCAGCCACCACTGTTGAGTCCTGTGCTGTGGCTCCGGCTTTTGTTCCCAGTTCATGTTTTGGCTTAGCCCTTTAAATCCCAAGGGGTCTGGTTAGGACCCATATAAAAGACAAATACTTGGGGGGGGGGGGCATTTTTGTATGCGTGTGTTATAATCTTTTGTTCTGTTTGTATGGTCTTATAGCAGCACCATCTTTAATGTGATGCGTAGTTAGGGTGTGCCCCCCAAGTATTTGTTTGTCTGTTATATTGGTGCTGATCAGACCCCTTGGGATGGAGCACCCCATCATCCCCCACCAGTACCTCTAATCAGTTTCCACCTGAGTTATAGGAGGAGTCCTTTTAGTTCTCCCATAAAGAGGAGTGTATTTCTCCCATGGTTGAGAAGTGGGATCTTTCATTCTATGAATAGTGTAGGACCCACTGAAAATGGGGTACTTTGACGCAGTAGTATGGCCATATGGTGTGACCAAATCTCAGCTAAGCACACCCTCCTGCCTGCATGCCTGAGCTAAGGGCATTTTACTAGATTAATCTGCCCTTACTCAAGAGGGACCTAGCTAGAAATGCTAAGGGGTGTTTTTCAAAATGATTTCTTAAAAAAAAGCATTGAGACATGGATGGAAGGGTGAGTTTGCTTTCAATATTAAAAAAATATTTAATTTTAGTTTGTAGTGCTCAGGAACAGTTTTTAGTTCAGCTTTAAAAGCACACTGATACAATTTGGGAAGGTCACATTTAGTAAACTTTTGATACTTTTACCCAGTCAAATATGTAAATAAGTATACTATACCAATATAGGTCTATGCAGTATATATAATTCACCAAAGTTTAAAGATATTGTAGATTATGTAATGTTCCTGTTAAAGGCATACATTTCTTAGATGACCGTGACAAATAATCAGAGGCAGGTAAAAAAGCTTACAAAACAGATTGTATTTGTGCCATCTGAATGAATCATCAGCTTCCCAGGCAAGAAGAAGTGATGAAAGTGACACGGTTGATAAGGTCATTTAACATCCTTGACTTGAGAATAATATGTGCATCATGATTTTAAATTGGATAGTGATTTAAAGGAAGAGAGACATAAAGCATGCCAGATTTGCCTGTACACTTTCTAATAATATTTTATCAAACATGATTTAATAAAGATTTTTCTTGTATGCACTCTATTGCACTAAAGATTTGATCTTGTACAAGGTACTTTTGTAAATCACTATTCCTTGGCCTCTCATTTACATGTTTGGGGCATACTTCATTCATTATAATCAGTAGTGGCTGGTGCTCACAATTTTTTGGGGGGGCACAAAAATAGTTTGAAATAAAATCATCAATTGCAGCCACTGTGCCATCAAATGCTGCCATTGTGCCCTCAAATGCTGCCACTGTGCCATCAATTGCAGCCACTGTGCCATCAAACGATGCCACTGTGCCATCAATTGCAGCCACTGTGCCCAAACACTGCCACTGTGCCCAAATGCTGCCACTGTGCCCATCAAACGCTGCCACTGTGCCCATCAAACGCTGCCACTGTACCCTCAAACGCTGCCACTGTGCCATCAAACACTGCCACTGTGCCCTAAAATGCTGCCACTGTGCCATCAATTGCAGCCGCTGTGCCAAATGCTGCCACTGTGCCCATTAAACGCTGCCACTGTGCCCATTAAGCACCACTGTGCCCATCAAATGCCACTGTGCCCTCAAATGCTGCCACTGTGTCAAATGCTGCCACTGTGCCAAACGCTGCTTGTGTGCCCAAACACTTCCTTATTATGTGCACTTTTTGTGCACACTAATTCATAATTGGACACCCCAGGAGCACAGTATACCCAATTAGGGTAAGCGCTAGTCACCTTTTGAGTTATTCACAGACCTCTTTCATTATCATAATAAATATTGCATTTTTTCTTACGTTATTCATTTTTATATCTCTTATTCTGTTTGACACCCAGCTACTACAACTTGGCGAATAACCCCATATACCCTCCAATCGATCGATTGAATATTATTGGTCATTACAGCGCCCCCTGCTATAAACCTTTTCTGTGTAACTGGTATGTACCAAGGCTATGTTAGCCCTTTATATGGACAGATATTGGCTTTTTGAAATATTTGCATATATTCATTATAATTTCCTTGCAGTTTTTATCGGTCCTCTCTCTACCCCCTGTAGCCACACTGCAGTGGTGTTGGTTTGCCGTCCGGGGGTGAACTTCTGGCGTGCCCTATCATTTGGGAGCACTAAGGTTGGTTGGTGGTCTCTTGGGCAATTGGAATGTTGTTTCCCACCTTCTGTGTGTGGGGGGAGGGGGGTGACATTATTTAGTGCCATGTCGCCCTTTCTCCTAAAAACATGCACCATGTCTAAATTTTGCATCCATATTTTGTTACTCTGTATTTGTTATGTTTTGTTTTATACTTTTTAGAGCTATAATTGCTACTTTGATCACGTCATATTCCCCTGAGGAAGCCAATGTCTTGGCGAAACATGTAGGGAAGACCTGACCTGCACACTTCTTTGACTAATACCATCTCGGCCAGTAGTATATTTAATGCAATATAATATACAGATACTGCGCTAAAAAAGAAATGTCCAAAAGGCTTTATCTATGCGCATCCAACAGAAGCACTTGGGATTTTGCAAACACCATAATGTGTACACATAGACAAGGTAGGGTGCCCAACCACCGTGGCTGTAAATTGCGCTTACCGAACAGCAAGCAGTATAAGCAGATGGCTTACAACCCAGCCAGGGCCTTTTAGATGTAGTTAATATTCCCGCTCACTCCATGCTCAGATCGCCGTTCCCTCAGTATATACACCAAGAAAAAGAAAGAACAAGAAAACTGGCCATAGTGTAGTATGTCTGGGCATCAAATGGGGGCACTTACATTGCAGCAAACACCCTGATGTGCACATAAAACCAAAGTGAGAAACCCGACCACCATAGCTGTAGAGTGTGCTTACCAAATCCTTACCAAAAAGCTGTAAAAGCAGATGGCTTTACAGTTAGTGTAGTGCGTCCTCCTTACAGTGTTCAGTTAAAGCTACAAGTTAGTTTAGTGAGACCTCTGCACAGTGTTCAGCTAAAGCTACAAGTTAGTGTAGTGCGTCCTCTGAACAGTGTTCAGCTAAAGCTACAAGTTAGTGTAGTGCATAGTGTTCAGCTAAAGCTACAAGTTAGTGTAGTGCATAGTGTTCAGCTAAAGCTACAAGTTAGGGTAGTGCGTCCTCCTCACAGTGTTCAGCTAAAGCTACAAGTTAGTGCAGTGCGTCCTCCTCACAGTGTTCAGCTAAAACTACAAGTTAGTGTAGTGCGACCTCTGCACAGTGTTCAGCTAAAGCTACAAGTTAGTGTAGTGTGTCCTCCTCACAGTGTTCAGCTAAAACTACAAGTTAGTGTAGTGCGACCTCTGCACAGTGTTCAGCTAAAGCTACAAGTTAGTGTAGTGCGTCCTCCTCACAGTGTTCAGTTAAAACTACAAGTTAGTGTAGTGCGACCTCTGCACAGTGTTCAGCTAAAGCTACAAGTTAGTGTGGTGCGTCGTCCTCACAGTGTTCAGCTAAACCTACAAGTTATTTTTTGGCGAGCTCTGCACAGTGTTCAGCTAAAGCTACCTGTAGAAGGTTGGTGGTGTTTTCCTGATCCTATCACTACCGCAGGCAGCTAAATAAGCTACAAGTTAGTGTAGTGCGTCCTCCTCACAGTGTTCAGCAAAAACTACAAGTTAGTGTAGTGCGAGCTCTGCACAGTGTTCAGCTAAAGCTACCTGTAGAAGGTTGGTGGTGTTTTCCTGATCCTTTCACTACTGCAGGCAGCAAAATAAGCTAAAAGTTAGTTTTTTCCGAGCTCTGCACAGTGTTCAGCTAAAGCTACCTGTAGAAGGTTGGTGGTGTTTTCCTGATCCTATCACTACCGCAGGCAGCTAAATAAGCTACAAGTTAGTTTTTTGCGACCTCTGCACAGTGTTCAGCTAAAGCTACCTGTAGAAGGTTGGTGGTGTTTTCCTGATCCTATCACTACCGCAGGCAGCTAAATTATTTACACATTAGTGTGGTGCGACCTCTGCACAGTGTTCAGCTAAAGCTACCTGTAGAAGGTTGGTGGTGTTCTCATACTATAGGCAGGCAGTTGATTTTGCTAGCTGCAGTATATATATATATATATATATATATATATATATATATATATATATATATATCAGCTTAGTGCAGCTACAGGCCATTAGTATGTCTGTAAGGCCAACAAGGAGAGGCATACAGTCACAAGCCAATAAAAGAGGGCAAGCAGGCTCTGTGTCTAGAGGCAACAGTGCTGGTCGTGGAGACGGTGCATCCTCATCAGCACGTGGCCGTGGGACACACTTGGCCTTTTTTCCGGCAGCTGGCCATGTTGAGCTGCAACATGAGGAAGACTTGGTCGAGTGGATGACCAAGCCGTCCTCATCCTCCTCATCCTCTCTCACTAATGCTCAGGGTACTTTGTCTGGCAAAGTTGCTGCCAACGCGGCCTCTTCCCTCGGCTCAATGGCATCAGTTACTCCTTCCCTAGCCCCACAATGTCCCCCTAAGGAGTCCCTCGAACTGTTTGACCACAGTGTTGGGTACATGCTCCAGGAGGATGCCCAGCATTTAGAAGGCTCTGATGATGATACTGAGCTAGATGAAGGCAGTAACGTGAGCACGGACACAGGGTGCCCAAGAAGGACAGCAATCTGGCAGTCATGCCCCCCTGCTGCAGCATACTGCCAGGTTTGCTCCAGTGATGAGGGAGGGGATGATGAGGTCACTGACTCAAAGTGGGTGCCTGATAGGAGAGAGGAGGAGGAGGCACCTCACCAATGAGGCAGGATGCCCTCCAGGGGCCAGCCTAAGGGCAGCACACTGACTGCATCACACCGCAAAGCTCTGCATGTGCAGGGCGCTGCTGTCTCTGCACGTTATTCTAAAAGTTCTTTGGTGTGGCCCGTTTTTGAGACGAGTGCAACCGCTGCTATTTGCAACATATGTCTCAAGCGTATCTCGCGTGGCCAAAACATCTCCCGCTTGGACACCACATGCTTGACCAGACATATGTTGACCTGCCATGCAGTTCGTTGGCAAGCGTATCTAAAAGATCCACACCAAAGACCAAAGAGGACCTCTCCTTGCTCCTCATCAGCTGAGATCTCTAACTCCACTATACCTTCAGTCCTCTCTGAGACCTGCACTGAGAGGAATGAAGGTGTAGAATTAGGTGTGTCACAGCCAAGTAGTTGTTGGCAATCTGCTTTCAGTACACCGACGTCAGATTGTACCAGGCAAATTTCCCTGCCCCAGCTGCTGCACCGCCGAAAGAAGTTCGCTCCCAGCCATCCACATGCCCAGCGGGTGAATGCTAGCTTGGCAAAATTGCTAGCACTTCAACTGCTACCTTTTCAGTTGGTAGACTCTGCCCCCTTTCGTGAGTTTGTGGAATGTGCGGTTCCTCAGTGGCAGGTACCCAAACGCCACTTTTTCTCACGGAAGGTGATTCCAGCTCTCTACCGGCATGTGGAAAGCAATGTCTTGGCCTCGCTGGACAGGGCGGTCAGCGGTAAGGTGCAAATTACCGCTGACTCATGGTCCAGCAGGCATGGACAGGGATGTTACCTAAGTTTCATGGTGCATTGGGTCACTCTGCTGGCAGCTGGGAAGGATGCAGGACAAGGTGCAGCAGTGTTGGAGGTTGTTCCAAAATGCCACTACTAATGATTGTGACACACCTCTCTCCTCCACCCCCTCCTCTTCTTCTTCCTCCATGGCCTCTTCCTGTGCTTTGTCCTCGGAACCAGTGGTGCTCCGTAGGCATTCAAGGGGTTACGCAAGTACGCAGGCCAAAAGATGCCATGTGGTGCTTGAGCTGGTGTGCTTGGGGGACAGGAGCCACACTGGGGCAGAGGTTCTGTCAGCTCTGCAGGGGCAGGTTCAGAGGTGGTTGACGCCACGCCAACTTAAGGCAGAAATGGTGGTTTGCGACAATGGCACCAACCTCCTCTCCACCCTCCGACAGGGACAACTGACCCATGTGCCCTGTTTGGCTCACGTCCTTAACTTGGTGGTGCAGCGGTTCTTGGGCAGGTACCCGGGCTTACAGGATGTCCTGAGGCAGGCCAGGAAAGTCTGTGTGCATTTCCGCCGGTCATATAATGCCAGTGCTCGGCTGGCAGGCCTCCAAAAGGAGTTTAACCTGCCCAAGAACTGCCTAATCTGTGACATGCCCACCAGGTGGAACTCAACATTGGCCATGCTGCAGCGGCTGCGCACGCAGCAGAGGGCCATCAATGAGTACCTGTGCGACTATGGCACCAGGACAGGGTCAGGGGAGCTTGTTTTTTTTTCCCCACGCCAGGGGGCCATGATCAGGGATGCATGCACTGTCCTGTCACCATTTGAGGAGGCCACGAGGATGGTGAGCAGTGACAGTGCATGCATCATTGACACTGTCCCCCTTGTCCACCTGTTGGAGCACACGCTGCGTGGAAAAATATACAGGACAGGGCACTTGAGGCAGAACAGAGGCAGGAAGAGAAGGACTTCCTTAGCTCTCAAGGCCCCCTTTATCCAGACAGTGTTCATGCGTGCCCACCGATCACACAGGAGAAGGAGGAGGAGGAGGAAGAGGAGGAGGATTGTGTCAGTATGGAGGTGGAGCCTGGCACTCAGCAGCAGTCTTTAAAGGATCAGTCCCAAGAAACCCATGGACTTGTACGTGGCTGGGAGGAGGTGGCTGCGGACTATGTCGTCCTTAGTGACCCAGAGGACTCCGGACCGAATGCCTCAGCAAACCTACGCTGCATGGCCTCCCTGATCCTGCAAAGCCTGCGTAAGGATCCTCGTATTCGTGGTATCAAGGAGAAGGACCAATACTGGCTGGCAACCCTCTTTGATCCACGTTACAAGGGTAAGGTTGCGGACCTTATCTTGCCATTGCAGAGGGAGCAGAGGATGAAACATCTTCGGGAGGCCTTGCAGAAAGGTCTGTGCAACGCGTTCCCAGAGACTGGGAGGTTACAAACTCCTGTTTCTGGACAACGTGTTGCTGAGGCTCCGGTCAGTCAAAGAAGGAGCGGTGGAGAAGGTGGCCATCTGACCGATGCATTCAGACAATTTTTTAGTCCGCAGCCCCAAGGTATGATCAGTTCCAGCAACCATCGCCAGCGTCTGTTTTACATTGCGCAGGAATACCTAGGGGCAAGATCTGACTTGGACACCTTTCCCACCGAAAATCCTCTGGGTTACTGGGTCTTGAGGATGGATCACTGACCAGAGCTTGCACAGTATGCAATTGAGCTACTGGCCTGTCCTGCATCCAACGTTCTTTCGGAACGCACATTCAGTGCTGCTGGAGGCTTTGTAACCGATCACAGGGTGCGTCTGTCCACCGACTCGGTCGATCGACTGACCTTCATAAAAATGAATCAGTCTTGGATCACCACCAGCTACCAAGCACCTGATTCTGATGTAACCGAATTATTTTTTTTGAAATGTCAGATCCCTTTGAAATGTCAGACTGCCTATGCTGATGCTGAGTGACTATCCTGTTATGCTGAGTAATTATCCTCTTCCTCCTCAATAATCATGCTGATAGCTTTTAAGAACATTTTTGGTTCTGGGCTCCGCCACCAGTGCCTAAGGCCCAATTTTTAAGCCCCTGTTTAACAAGGGCGTGTAATTACAATTTTTAATGCAACACTTTGCAGCAGAGCTCATTCCTGCGTTCCAACTAGAGTATCTGTGAGGGGTTGCAGTGTTGTGGCACCAGTGCCTAAGGCCCAATTTTCAGTCCCTGTTCAACAGGGACATGTAATTAGAATTCTTGATCTAATATTTCACAGCAGGGCCCGTTTCTGCGCCCACCAAGATTAACTGTGAGGACGTACAGTGTTGTGGCACCAGCACCAACACCACCACCAAAGGCCCAATTTTTCAGCCCCTGTTCAACAGGGGCATGTAATTACAATTCTTGATCTAATCTTTCACAGCAGGGCCCGTTCTAACGCCCACCAAGAGTAACTGTGAGGACTTACAGTGTTGTGGCACCAGCACCACCACCACCATCACCAATGGCCCAATTTTTCTGGCCCTGTTCAACAGGGGCATGTAATTACAATTCTTGATCTAATATTTCACAGCAGGGCCCTGTGAGGGCTTACAATGTTGAGGCCACGACAACACCTAAGGCCCAAATTTCTGCTGAGTATATAGGGCAGGCCCCTACTTTCAAACATCCAACTTACAAACGACTCCTACTTGCAAACGGAAGGAGACAAGAGGAAGTGAGATGAAATCTACCCCATAGGAAGGGAAATTCTCTCCTGTAAGAGTTAATATGGGAAAAACTTTTCTCCTTTCCACTGATGCTTTATCACCAATCCTTGTTTCACTAAAACCCCCAAATTTTCAAAAAACAATTGTCATTGGGACAAAAAGTGAGGTGAAATCTTCTGAAGAGGAGCACAGACAGCAAAATAAATGTCACAGAGGTGATAACCCTTCCCTTTGTTTTCCAAAAAGCTTAAAAACAGATTTTTTGGCTGGAGCTTCACTTTAAAAATGTACCAGTTCAAAATTACAAACAGATTCTACTTAACAACAAACCTACAGTTCCTGTCTTGTTTGCACCGCCTGTATATTGCTGTTCAGAGTATATAGGGCCTGGGGGCCCCACGCCTTTCCTTTTTTTAATTTGGGTGCGGGGTTCCCCTTAATATCCATACAGGACCCAAAGAGCCAGGTAATGGACTGGGGGGTACCCATGCCGTTTGTCTCACTGATTTTCGTCCATATTGCCAGGACCTGACATTACATTAAAGCCGCAAGCAGTTTTAAATGACTTTTTTTCCTTTAAAAATGTCATTTTGTGCAGGGACTGTTCTAAGCACGGGAAACACGCGCCACTTTACAGGCATACTATAGACACCCCCAGGTACGATATTTAAAGGAATATTTCACTTTTTTTTTTACTTTAAGCATCATTAAAATCACTGCTCCTGTAAAAACGGCCGTTTTGAAAAGTTTTTTTTGCATTGATACATGTCCCCTGGGGCAGGACCCGGGTCCCCAAACCCTTTTTAGGACAATACCATGCAAATTAGCCTTTAAAATGACCACTTTTGATTTCAAACGTTCGAGTCCCATAGACGTCAATGGGGTTCTAACGTTCGTGCAAATTTTCGGTTCGCAGGTTCTGGTGCCAACCGAACCGGGGGGTGTTGGGCTCATCCCTACTGTATATGTACACTGTGGTGATTGTAACTAGTGTCACTGTGCATGCCAGTACCACAGTGACGATCCTATCTGTCCACCACCTGCAGTCTGCCTCATTGAATAGTGATAGGTGGTGAGTGTACGGAGCAGGTATGACAGACAGGTGGTGGGTGGGTTTTATACTCCATTATAACACAACCAGCTTTTTACATCAAGGGGCACCTCCTGCATCCTTCTGAAGGTATAAGCAGAGATATTCTCAACTGGTTGCAGGAAAGGTGCCCACAGGCCACTTATTGCGCTCTTGGTGTATACTGTCATGATACATGTAAAAAGATGCTCAAAGTGGAATAATAAAGGGTACAGACAGACCAAAAACATATACTTTTTGTTCATACAGTTTTATAGCTCCCAACTGTCCCTGATTTTGAGGGACTGTCCCTGATTTGGAACAAAGTCCCTCTGTCCCTCTTTCCTCCTTATTTGTCCCTCGTTTTGGTCCAATCTACAGTACATATTTGTAAATAAAATGCACTATTTATCTTTCAGAAAGCGTTTCCCAGTGCTAAACCTTTCATCCAATTTCTAAATTGCTGCATTTGTACATTTCAAAAGCCAATATAAAGGAATAGTAGTGGTAAAAAAAAAAAAACATTTGTGGGTTTAACCAATCATTTTTTTGTATCATTCTCCTTAAAAGGGGGCGTGGCAGGGGGGGTCTCCTATGCCTACATACTTTTGCTAATAGGTGTCCCTCGGTTCCATCTCAGAAAGTTGGGAGATATGCAGTTTTACTGGGATCATTGAACTGTTGATCTTTGTTATCAGTCTGGTGATCCTTCAGGAAAGAAAGGGAGGCTCAGAGTTTAGATAGAGCTACTAAATGCCTGACTTTGCCTGAACTTCTTGAGCTGATATGACATGACCAGTACACCAAAATTTTGTCAAACAGTGAGCCGGGATGAAGATGAAGAATTGGGATGAAGAGTTTAGAAACTCCAAAATTAGGTATACACTTTATTGTCAAAAGTATTGGGATGCCTGCCTTTACACCCACATGAACTTTAATGGCATCCAATTCTTAGTCCGTAGGGTTCAATATTGAGTTGTCCCACCCTTTGCAGCTATAATAGCTTCAACTCTTCTGGGAAGGCAGTCCACAATGTTTAGGAGTGTGTTTATGGGAATGTTTGACCATTCTTCCAGAAGTGCATTTGTGAGGTCAGGCACTGATGTTGAGCGAGAAGGCCTGGCTCAAAGTCTCTACTCTAATTCGTCCCAAAGATGTTCTTTCGGGTTGAGGTCAGGACTCTATGCAGGAAAGTCAAGCTCCTCCACCCTAAACTCGTTCACCATGGACCTTGCTTTGTGAACTGGATGTCATTAAAGCTCATGTTCGTGTAAAAGCAGGGGTTCCGATACTTTGGACAATATAGTGTATGTTTCTGAACTATTTGTAGTTTTTATGCTTATGATTATCTAATTTTTGATGATGCAGCTATACTCTATCTAGAACCCATTCACAATAATAATTTAGTTTGTGGTGGTGGAAATTGTGTATGAATATCTGTGGTCCAAAACCTCAACCCCATTGCAAACATCATGAATGTTTGCAACAAAGTTGATGAATGCTGGACTCTGGGGGACCTTGCCTTGGAAGACAGGTAAGTATTTTTGTGGTCTAACTGCTATTTTTAAAGGCCGCAGCATAGGCTGTGAATTTAAAGTCATTTTTTTTGCAATCGGAATACTATTGGGATTATATATTTAGTTTCTAGTTATAGGATGATTGACAGGCATTGAACAAGCTACAGTAAAGACTATTCAAAGCCTGTCAGGTGTTCCAAAAAGATCTTGCAAATCTGCTACCTTTAAAACAGTTCATTAATTTTTCTGTCTAACAAAATCTTGACAACTTTATATGAGTGAATAGGTATATAGAAAATAAAATAGCAAGCAATTTTTTTTTAATGTGCTACAATCTCTACAGATTAACAGTTTCCAAAATGAACAAGTTCCCTTATCTGTATAATAAAATGTCTTTACAGTGTTACATAATATTAGCCACAAAAACCTTAACTGAGGTATAGAATACTGAAATAGAAACTATAGAGTATTATACACTCGTATTCTTTCACATTGAATTTACTTCACGTTGAATTTGAAATGCTGTTTTACAGGGAAAGTACACTTTTGAAAAATAGATAGAGGGGACTCTATCCTCCTCTTGTGCTGTCTTCAACAAATTTACCAATACTATAACAGTACTAGTGTTTATATCTTCTGGTGCTTCAGTGTCTTCTTAAACTGTATCTCAAGGGTTAGGCACGACTATAGAAAGTATAGAAAATAGTGCCCATTTCAGCAGATGCTTTGATCGAAAAGCAGAATGTCACTCAAAAAGTAAACTCCTGATTCACTCCCTCTTCCAACCTGTAACTGACTTGCTTTTATGTTTTTTTTGGTGGGGGTTGGGTGGTTTTAGCGCATACCAATTTTTTTTACAATCCGCAATCCTCACCTGGAAAAGCAGATTGTCCCTTGCCCTGACGCCTCTCCTCCTGCAGCTTCCTGGGGCATGTCACAAGTCCTGAGAGGCAGGACCCTCAAAATAGCTCAACACACAGCCATTAATGTCTTAACCGCTGGCAGCAAAAGTGAGTATACCCCTAAGTGAAAATGTCCAAATTGAACCAGATTAGCCATTTTCCCTCCCCGCTGTCCTGCGACTCGTTAGTGTTACAAGGTCTCGGGTGCGAATGGGGAGCAGGTGTTATTGCTCTCTCTCTCTCTCTCTCATACTGGTCACTGGAAATTAAACATGGCACCTCATGGCAAAGAACTCTCTGAGGATCTGAAAAAAAAAATTGTTGCTCTACATAAAGATAGTCTAGGGTATAAGAAGATTGCCAAGACCCTGAAACTGAGCTGCAGCATGTTGGCCAAGACCATACAGGAGGTTCCACTCAGAACAGGCCTCACCATTGTCGACTAAAGAAGCTGAGTGCACATGCTCAGCGTCATATCCATAGGTTGTCTTTGAGAAATAGATGTATGAGTGCTGCCAGCATTACTGCAAAGGTTGAAGGGGTGGGGGGTCAGCCTGTCAGTGCTCAGACCATATGCTGCACACTGCATCAAATTGGTCTGCATGGCTGTCGTCCCAGAGGGAAGCCTCTTCTAAAGATGATGCACAAGAAAGCCCGTAAACAGTTTTCCGAAGACAAGCAGACTAAGGACATGGATTACTGGAACCATGTCCTGTGGTCTGATGAGACCAAGATAAACGTATTTGGTTCAGATGGTGTCAAGCATGTGTGGCGGCAACCAGGTGAGGTGTACAAATACAAATGTGTCTTGCCTACAGTCAAGCATGGTGGTGGGAGTGTCATGATCTGGGGCTGCATGAGTGCTGCCGGCACTAGGGAGCTACAGTCCATTGAGGGAACCATGAATGCCAACATGTACTGTGACATACTGAAGCAGAGCATGATCCCCTCCCTTCGGAGACTGGGACGCAGGGCAGTATTCCAACATGATAACAACCCAAATCACAACTCCAAGATGACCACTGCCTTGCTAAAGAAGCTGAGGGTAAAGGTGATGTACTGACCAAGCATGTCCCCGGACCCAAATCCTATTGAGCATCTGTGGGGCATCCTCAAATGGAAGGTGGAGGAGCGCAAGGTCTCTAACATCCACCAGCTCTGTGATGTTGTCATGGAGGTGTGGAAGAGGGCTCCAGTGGCAACCTGTTAACCCTCTTGGGCATGGTGTTCACCAGAGCTTAAGGCAGTGCTGGAAAATAATGGTGGCCACACAAAATATTGAAACTTTGGGCCCAATTTCGACATTTTCACCTAGGGGAGTACTCACTTTTCTTGCTAGCGGTCTAGACATTAATGGCTGTGTGTTAAGTTATTTTGAGGGGACAGCAAATTCACACTGTTATACAAACTGTACACTCACTACTTGTCACTAAGTGTCATTTCTTCAGTGCTGTCACTTAAAAAGATATAATAAAATATTTTCAAAAATCGGTGCGGTGTACTCACTTTTACTGTATATACTGTATATATATATATATATATATATTGAAACATAATAAAACATAATATACTGTATATATATTGAGACATAATAAAAGCTGAGCCTCACATTTATAGTTACCGTATATACTCGAGTATAAGTCGAAATTTTCAGCACATTTTTTTGTGCTGAAAGTGCCCCCCTCGACTTATACTCGAGTCAAGCACTTTTCTGCAGTAAAAAATTTTATTTTCCGAACCGAATTTGGGGCCCCGTATCTCAGGGCCACTTGGTGCTAGGAACCCCAAATTTGGTGTGCAAACCCAGTGGAACTGGTACCACAACATATCCAAAGCTGAAGTTCCTAGCACTAAGTGGCCCCGATATACGGGGCCCCAAAATCGGTTCGGAAAATGTCAACTCTGCTGCAGAAAAGTGCTTGACATTTTCTGAACTGATTTTGCGGCCTCATATCTCAGGGCCACTTAGTACTAGGAACCCCAAATTTGGTGTGCAAACCCAGTGGAACTGGTACCATAACATATCCAAGGCTGGGGTTCCTAGCACCAAGTGGCCCTGAGATATGGGGCCCCAAAACCGGTTCGGAAAATGTCATTCTCTGCTGCAGAAAAGTGCTTGACATTTTCTGAACTGATTTTTGGGGCCCTGTATCTTGTAGCCACTTGGTGCTAGAAATCCCAGCTTTGGAAAGTTTATGGTGCTAGTTCGACTGGGTTTGCACACCAAACTTGGGGTTCCTAGCACTAAGTGGTCCCGAGATACGGGGCCCCAAATTCGGTCAACTGTGTCCATCTGCAGCAATGTCATTTCGGGACCCTTTGGGTTCAGAGACCCCAAATTTTGGCTGCAGCTAGGGGGCATCTAGGAACCCTTAACTACCGAGTTTGAAGTTCAGGGGACCTATGGCTGCAAATGGGCACAGTGAGGCATGCAAATGGGCACAGTGATGCTGCAAATGGGCATTGTTGACCCTATTTTCCACTTACAGTAGCTGTGCATTTCTCACCCTCGTCTTATACTTGGGTCAATAAGTTTTTTCCATTTTTTTGTGGTAAATTAGGGCCTCGACTTATACTCGGAACGACTTATACTCGAGTATATACGGTACATGCATTGTCCTCTATCTGGTTCTTCTGCCTTATCCTTATATACTCTTTATTTAAGCAATATACCAACAAACCAAAAAGAAAATGAAAATTAAGTACACATAGGAGAAGAAAAAAAAAAAGACAAGGAACAAATAACACAAGAAAACTACAATCAAACTATTGACAGCAATTACAGAGTTGTATAGAACAAATCATGGGATGTTTAGCTCCTTATATTTCTCTGTGGATTGAAAATAAATGCAAACCTCTTAGATACTCGGTAGTATCTAAGTATTTCTTCTTATTCCCTTACCCTCTAGTCCAGGGATATGCAATTAATGGACCTCCAGCTGTTGCAAAACTACAAGTCCCATCATGCCTCTGCCTCTGGATGTCATGCTTGTGGCTGTCAGAGTCTTGCTATGCCTCATGGGACTTGTAGTTCTGCAACAGCTGGAGGTCTGCTAATTGCATATCCCTGCGTGTAGTCTATAAAAGCATTTGACCCTTGCTGTGCAGGGAAAGCATGGACTAGGAAGAATAACTGTCCTGCAGTTGCCTAAGCACAAAAAAAAGATTTCAGCTTCTGACAGTGCTTTAATATTCCTTTCTCCCTATCATTTTTCTAGGTAAAAATTTACTTCAGCATTGCCACTTCTCAGGTTTTCAAACAGACGGTTGAGTTTTCACAACTGCTAACCATCTCTTTTACATTGGAATGCTGTATCTAGTTTAAAGGTGCCTGCATGCCTATTCACATATGTTGTATTGCATCCAAGAGACCTCAAAACTTGACACACCTATGTTGTGCAACTCTCAGTCTGCTCCTGTGGTCAAGAGCCTTGCCTGCCCCCTTCCGTTCCTTCATGTCCCGAATGGCACGTTATTTTGTCTGTTATATATAATAGACATGAGATAGTTGGCCTGGGTTTAGGTGATTCATTGAAGTCCAAACCTAACCTTTAATTCAAAGTCTATGTGAGGTGAGTCTTGAAAATCTATTCTGGCCATTTTAAAAGCTAATAGGGAAGGGATTGTCAAAAAAAGAGCATGGGAAACTTGGTACTGCCTTTGAGACAAGTACCAATACAAAAAAAAACAAAACAAAAACTGTAAAGTGTAGAGAAAGCTCTGTTTTTTTACGTGGTTTCAAAGTCCTTTCAAATACTTGGGAGATACTTTTAAAGAATATATTTACCCTAGAAGCGAAGAATTAAAAGTCAGCAGCTACAAGTACTTAATAATAGGACACTTATCTGTCCAGGGATCCAGAGTGGGCACTTTGGACATCTTTGGGTCCAGGCACTGGCATGTTTACTTTGGGAAACTGGCTGTGACTGCTTGTGGCTTCACAGCTGGCTTCCCAGATGTGTGAGCCATGCGGCACTTTGTGAATGGTCCTGCAGCTTTCTAAGACACGCGACATGTCCCAAAAGGCTGCGGGGGGAAAAAGGGGGGGGCAACATTCCTCTCGGATCGCCAGGAGGATCCAACCAAAAGGGGGAGCAGTTACCTGTCAAAACTAGGTACACATCCCCCCCCCAAGCAAAAAAAAAGAAAGTGCCAAAATTGAAAGAGGAGGGGGGAGGAGGCAAACAAGTGGAACATCCCTTTCTGGGTGAAGTTCTGCTTTAAGCTGTATATAGTGTTATGTAACAGTACAACTCTCACTCTTACCCTCACTCTCACCATATCTCGCCAACTCTCACCATATTTTGGCATCGCATATTTTGCATGTGTAATTTTATTTATTTTTTTAAATGTTACATTATTCTTTGGCCCATTAAAGCAGCACCCCAATCTGATTCATTACGACTTTTAAAAAGTATTTTTAGCGATAGTTTGTCTGCAAAATCTGATTTTTTTATTCAACAGGCCTGAATTAAATAGTGAATGTAGGAGCCATGATAGATATAAAAGTTAGAGGAAAATGTACTCTTAAAAAAAAAAAAGCTAAAGCCCTCAGCTTTGTACAGCTTGTTTTATAAGATAGTCTGTGAGCTTTTTTCACAGTGCCACGCTACTTTGTTGTACAATTTCGATAAACTGTCAAAACAGAGTACACAAAAACACTTTGAAACGACAAGCCTATAGTCCCTTAAACCACCTCCCATCCCCATATCCCCAATTGTTCCTAAATAATTTAAATTTAGACTTCAGTTGTGTATTTGGTAGAAGTTGGGCAGTGTCAGAACAGTATTTGAGCTCTTGAATAGGCAGAAAATAGAGCTCTGCAGTGTAGACTTGTATTAGTTATCAACATGATCTTTGTGGCCTGCACCCTCTGCTTGCAGCATATCAACTGTGGTAAAAGTAACAGCCGTTTGGTTGTTCCATGCATGAGGAAATACATGACTCTGCACCACAGAGCTTGGTAGGAGCTGCAGCTAAATGAGACAAGTTGGCAGAATAGCCAGACAAGTTTTTTTTAGAGTGATGCTAATGCACAATTTTCCTCTTCTTTACCTTGAAGGGCACTTAGCAGCAACTTTCTTTTGAAATGCTGCTATTGCATTCTTTCCCTTCCTGTCCCCCTCAAGGGAACAAAACAGCCATATTATTTTGAGAATCACAAATGTGAGATCTAATTTGGGATCTACTGTCACCGTCCAAGAGTAGGCCCAAAAGAACCTCTCTAAGAGGTAACTGTTTGCTGCATTTCCTAATGGTGTCTAGATCCAATGCACCATAGGCATATCTGCAAGGGGAAACCTAAGGGCATAGACTGGCCACCCTCCAACAAGGTTGCTTTGGTTTGACACTTGTTTCTGACACAGATAAAGCTGCCTTTTAAGTGCTGCACATCACCGCGTTTGTGCACTCCCTTTTTTACCCCCATCTGCCGAACTGCTAGCTATTAAATTTAATCAGAGGTTGTGTACATTTAAGGTATTTTTTTTGGCTCAGACACTGGCTTTATAGAGGTGATGGCTACAGGCAATCCCACCTTACATGTGAGAGTAAAGCGAGGAATGTCTCTATTGTTAAAATAGACATGGTAAAAGCAGGTAAAAGTGTTGCACAATAAGTGCTCTGGGTCCTGGGGCTAACTAGGGAACTGTACAAGTTATGGCTCCACACACAAAGACAAATCTAAATGGAGAGCATTTCATTAAACACTTTAGGCTAGGTTTCCACTATTGCGACCCCCAAAGTCGCATGATTTCCAGTGCAACTGTGCAGTGCGATTTTTGATGCAATTTCATTCGACTTTACAAACAACTTTGATGTTATGCGATTTGGTCCTAGTGACATAATTCCTTTTTCTGCTCAGTCATTTCCCCTTTCTCTATCGTTGTCATGTGTTTTATAGCGCTTAGCAAACATGTTGGCTATGCAATATATTGGGTCAGCAGTCATTATGATACTAATAATGATAATATAATAATAAAAAAAACACAAAATGTAAACAGAATATTTTTTTATTTGCAAAATTTTCTTGTAAGAATGCACAAAAAATAAAATTATTTTTTCGGTGAACTTTCTTTTTCCAACCACAACAAAAAAAATTAAATTAACATATTTCAATTCGAACAACACCAAAAAAAAGGCATAACAAAATAAATAAAAAATAAATATATAATCTGAATATTTTTTTTTTTTTTTTTTTTACAAAATCATTATGCAAAAATGCAAAAAAAAAAAAAAGTTGTTTTTCAGTGAACTACACCATTTTTTGGTTATTTTTTTGGCAACCACAACAAAGAAACATAAATTAACAGGTATTAAAACAAAACCAAAAAAAACCCCTTACAATTGCTGATTTTTGGATCAGTGGTCCCTGATGATGTTCCTGGGTAGTATTGCCTTTCCTGAAAAGCTGACTGGGTGGAGGCTGCATAAGTTGGTGATTGGTTGGGGGGCCAAGGGTTGAGGTAGTGGGGGCAGGATTTGGATGAAACAGGTGTGGCCTTGAGGGATTCAGCATATTAACATACTCTTCACAGTATGGGTGGTTTATTGGTAGGGCATACTGTGTACTTGGAAAGGGTGGGTACTGGTGATAAAGGGGATATGGGGGGGGGGGGGTTGCATACATGCTGAGGATGTTGTTGGCTCCTCGCCCACAAAGGATTGAGCAGTTGGCATCCAAGCCATCCTGAGTGTATATATTTTCTCTTGGGGGACCTGTTTACATATGCCTAAAATTACAGTGAGAAGTGCTGTGTCTTCACACTGATTATTGGCCATTTTAGTGAACATCTCACTGACCATATGTAAGATTTGATCCATGGGTTTCCCAGCCCTAGCACTTCCCATTGTAGCTCTTTGCAAAGGCCTAGAGACTTTGCGAGGCCCTGGTTCAGCCTCCTTCTCATTACTGGAGTTTGTTGTTGACCTTCTTTCATCCATGAACAGTTCCTGGTCAACAGTGTTTTGGAATTGTTCTTCCTCCTCCTCCGCAGCAGCCTCCTCTGACTTATCTTCCGGTGGCAAATCCTCTGTGTTGTCTTCCCAGCTTGCTTGGGTTCTGAAATACGAATAACAAATTGTTAAAGAAAGCATTCCAATTTTATATGTCAAATACCTTGAAATATGCCTGTTAATAACTTACTCCCACATTTCCAACATCGATTTTAAAAATTCGAGATCCCCGGCATGGGTGTATGAGGCTAATCTTTTAGAGCTGGAACCACTCCTTCCTTTTAATTTTCATAGGTACCGGTTTTAACAGTCTTTGAGACTTCTCCATCGAGTTTGTAACGAGTGCACTGCAAAACATAAAGACAATACCAAGTTCAAAAACCGCAAGCTATATTATCCATGACACCTGCAGAATAATCTGTGATATGCTGAAGGATGTGGTCAGGGCCATCTTTAATATTGTTTGGACCCTGGGCAAATATTATTTGTTGCACCCCACACACACAGATGGAACTAGTTTCTTTCCTGCAGCCACAAGTTGCAGGAAAGAAACTAGCTAAATTCCCCATCAACACAGACAGTGTTGACAGGGGATTCCCTCCTGCAAAACCATTGTGATCTCCCGGCAGGGGAAGCAGTCCCCACCAAGAGAACACAGTGCACATTATTATCACACACCCATTGGTTGCTAGAGGTTACTGCACATTATTACCACACACCCATTGGTTGCTAGAGGTTACTGCACATTATTACTATTCACCGCTTTCCAGCAACTCACCCCGTGTCCTCCTCTGCAAGCTGCTTTGGTCCTGCCCACATTATAGGAATAAATAGATGCAAGCTGCAAAGTGCTAAGCAGCATATATCAACCACTTACTTTTTGCTGACCGTTCTGTAGCTGATAAAGAGTCCCAGGTTTCATAATATATGGGAGCCACTTCCAACCATGCTCTCTCCTTCTTTACATGATCTTTGTAACATTGATCTCTGAGGTCATATATTGCCAGACATTGTCTGACAAGCTGAATTATTTCTTCATTGTCATGAACTTGTCTCTTGTTCTTTCTAGGCCTGGGCAGGCCTCCTGCTGTCTTCCACACTCACGTACATATAGGAAGTTATGTCTTTGGGAGGAGCAGAGATCATGTGCTTCCGCAGTCTACCGTCAAAGTTGCAACAATGTCGCGGTGACATACATGTGCATGCGACTTCATTGCGACCTAATTACTTTCTATAAAGGGAACGAGTCGCACCAAAGTCAGTTCAAAGTAGTGCAAGAACCTTTTTTGGAGTTGCTGCGACTTGATTCGCACCAATTAGAAAGGGGACCATTGAACTACATGGATTTTGACTTATCATGTGACTTAACATTTGTTAAGTCGCACAACAACTCGCAGTAGTGGAAACAGCGCCGAAAAGTTGTAAACAAGTCATTACAAACTAAAAATGCCATAGACGGATCAAAATTCATGCAGTTCAGCAGGAAGCAGATGAGTGTGTGGCAGTTAATGCTCAATGGAATTTGATCGTTTTATCGGCTTCTATTAAAGAGAAATGTTGTAAAATTTTTATCGATCAGCTGCTGATCAGTGTATTTTGACAGGTGCGGGTGCAGTAATAAATGATTGTGTCACCATTCATTTAGAGTGATACAATTTGGGAGTGGCCTCTAATCCTAATATCCTAAAATATGTTAACATTCCGGTTTAATGATAATGTTTTCTCATTTCAGAATACATTTAGGGTGACTCTTTCTGTAATGTCATTATAATGCTGTCATTAAAGGTGAAAAATGCTAACTATCTTCATTTCTACATTAATATCTGCATTTCTACATTAATAAGTGCTAGTACATGAGTTTAAACTGACAATTTAACTGTTTGCTGTGAATGCATACCTCTAACAGACAAACATATGTGAAAGAATTAAAATAAATAGAAGTCACTCCTCCTTCTCAGCATGTGGAGGTTGTCAGTGGTCGGATCAAACACAGAAACAGCATGCCTTTCATAGGCAATCATGTTAAAGCAAGCAAGTACAGAGATAAAAATATCTCTGGCTGACTGGCTTAGGTGGTTATTTATCTTTTTCATATTAGCGGCCATACCAGACAAATAATTAATTAACCACTTGCTTACTGGGCACCTAAACCCCCCACCTGCCCAGACCAATTTTCAGCTTTTAGCGCTGTCACTTTTGAACGACAATTGCGCAGTCATACAACACTGTACCCAAATTTAATTTTTATCATTTTTTTCCCCACAAATAGAGCTTTCTTTTGGTGGTATTTGATCATCTCTGGGTTTTTTATTTTTTGTTAATTAAAAAAAAATACAAAACCGTTTTATAGTTTGTTATTAAATTTTGCAAACAGGTAATTTCCCCTGGAAAAAAGGAGATGCAGCTCACAAACACTCTTGCTCTGGAATGACACCGCCCTAGTAAGAACTGGTTCCAGGTGCTGGCTTTGCTGGTTTTCAGTGAGGTAGAAAGAAATCCTGGATAGCCACACTCTGGGATAAGGACATCTTTATTTCAATAAAATCCAACAATACAGTCAATTGCAGAGACGTACAGGGTGGTAGACTTCTAACGCATTTCACATCATTTGGATGCTTATTCGTAGCTGACAAACAGGTAATTTCCCCTAATCGTCTTTCAGGACAGCCACCTGAGAGCTTGGCTCCTCCCCTCTGTTGGAAACACCTGCGCCAGCTTCTATAAATTTCCTCCTCCCCTGCTGGCTCCTCAGTTATTTGTGTTTCCTCCAGAGGGGAGACACCACAGGAACCAGCCAGGAGAGCCAGGGAGGCTCAGGCAGCATGTCCTGAAAGAGGAGTACAGACTCCTAGGACAGACCAGGGAAGATGTTGGTGTACAGACCCACAGCGGTTATGTCACTAACCTGGCCAGGAAAACTTTTTCTGTGTATTGCCACCCCCACATCCCTGAGTGCAGGTTGAGGTCGGGAGGGCTCCCTTTTCATCACCGAGCATGGCGAAGCGGAGCGCAGCTCCTGCAGTCTCATGCCCCCAGCAGCGCGTGGAATAGTAACACACCGGGTACTGGGACTGCGCGGCCTGTGGCGGGTGAAGTCATATCCGGCCGAAAGGGGCGTGCACTTCCGGGTTTGCGGCTTCCGGTTCCAGCCGCGAATACTGAAAAGGAGCCAGGAATGGGGCTGGAGAGGAGCTGTACATGCTGTAGAGACAGCAGAAGCTCCAGAGGTGACGCAGTGATGGCGGATGCAGAGGATGTGGACTGCACTGCTCCAGCAGAGACCAGCTCCAGCCATGTTAAGGTAAGGGGAACCTAGGGTGGAGCTCCCCTGGCCTGAACCACCCCCTCCTATCATTGGTGTGGGACAGGTTCAAGGTGGGGGGCAGGTTAAAGACCCGCAGGTGTCAGAGGGTGGATTCATAGGGCTCCTGGTGAGGCAAGCCCGTATGAAAGTGTTGCACTCCTGCAATTATGCAGGCAAGGGTACTGTGTATTAATGGTTGGGAGTTTTTTCTTATTTCTTTTCAGAAAACAGAGAAAACCAGGCCTCTCATGTTTCAAAAAGGAGATGCCCTTCCTGTAAAATTACCCTGAGAGATTCTTGGGAAAAACCATTATGTAAGGATTGTATTAGCAAACTAGTACAAGAACATTCTTCAGAGCAGGGTGAACTAGTGGCATCTGTTAAAGAATTGTCCAATCCTTCAAAAACTTTTTTGAGGGGTTTCAGATGCCACAGTTTCAGACTGCTCCTCCAGCAACAACGGTACAGAAAGCACAGGCAATACCCTCCACTAGTGCAGGTCCTTCAGTAGCCCCTAGAGAGGAGGTGGAAGAGGAACCTGACAGTGCAACTTCTGGCTCCCAAGATTCTGAGGGGGAAGCTCTGGATGGGGATTCCAGGAAGCCATCCCGATACAAGCTCTCATTAGAAGAGGTAGATCACCTTTTAGGGGCCATTTATACCACATTAGGTATATCAACGGAGAAGAAACCATTATCATTGCACGATCAAATGTATAAGGGCCTAGGGGAACGGGAAAAGAGGAATTTTCCTGTTCATGAGGTCCTAATAGAGGCTATTAAGAAAGAGTGACAGGAACCTGAAAGAAAGCCATTTTTTTCTAAGGCCTTTTAAAGAGACGGTTTCCCTTTACAGAAGATCCAGCATCAGTGTGGAACAAGGTTCCAAAACTAGATGCAGCCTTCTCACAGGTGTCAAGGCACACGGACTTGGCATTTGAGGACACGGGGGTTCTTTCTGAGCCGATGGATAAAAGAATGGACTCATTGTTAAAGAAATCATGGGACTCGACAGTGGGTAGTCTGAAGCCAGCTATGGCGGTCACGGTGGTGGCTAGGAACGTAGAATTCTGGTTAAATCAATTACAGGCTCACATTAAAGAAGGAACTGCAAAAGAGCAGATTCTGGCTTCATTTTCCACTCTGCTACGAGGTCTTGCGTATATCGCAGACGCTTCCGCAGAACTGGTTCGGATGGCAGCCAGGTCCTCCGCATTAGCCAATTCCACAAGAGGGGCTCTTTGGCTTAAGACATGGCAGGGTGACTGCGAGTCTAAAGCCAAGCTCTGCGGGATTCCCTTTACAGGGGATCTGCTGTTCGGACCAGGGTTAGAAAAGGTGCTGGACCGAACTGCAGATAGGAAGAAGGCCTTCCCATTGAAGCGTAAAGCTAATTGGAAACAGCCACAACAAAGTAAGAAGAGGCAAAGAGGGAATACAAGATCCCGCTTTACAACTCCCAAAATGCAGACCCAGAGGAAACCTTGGGTTCAGAGAGGGAAAGGCAAGGGAGGGGTGATTTTTCGTCGTCCTGAGCAAACCCAGAAGAAATGACAAAGTAGTAGCAGTGGGAGGGAGACTGGGGGCCTTCCTCCTGCAATGGGAAGAAATATCTTCCAACCCGTTTATTCTGAGAACAATAAAGGAAGGTTATCGTTTAGAGTTCTCAAGATCACCCCCAAGCAGGTTATACATCACCAAACTTCCAAAGATCAAGGAGAAGGTCAGAGGATTAATGAGATCCTTAAAGGAACTCAAAGAACAAAGGGTGATTATCAAGGTACCAAAAGGAGAAAGAGGGCAAGGTTTCTACTCCCACATATTCGGAGTGCAGAAAACTTCAGGGAAGGTCAAACCAATCCTCAACCTCAAGCCTCTAAATTTGTCCATAACCTACAAGAGGTTCAGAATGGAGTCCATATATTCAGTAAGGGCACTTTTGTCCCCAATAAAGATGGAAGTAGGAATCATGCACCTTTGGCCTCTCCTCATCACCCAGGGTTTTTACAAAAATTCTGGCCGACGCTCTGGCACCATTACGGGTCAAAGGCATATCCATCATTGCCTACTTGGACGACCTTCTCCTATTGGCAGAGTCGCCCAGGAAGTTACTACAAAACCTCAGCTATACACAAATATTTCTAGAGAGTCTAGGTTGGCTGGTAAATTTGGAAAAATCTAATTTACAACCCAGTCAGCAAATAGTATACTTGGGGTATGTTATAGACTCAGCGCAACAAAGACTGTTTCTTCCCGAAGAGAAAATAGGGAAGATTCAGAAAGAAATAAGCAGATTACAAGCCAACTTACCATGTACCATAAGGCAGATAATGTCAACACTGAGACTGTTAACATCCGCAATCCCAGCAGTACAGTGGGCAGGCCTGCATTTCTGGCCACTGCAGGTGTTCCTATTAAGGATATGGGATCACAGTCAGGAGTCCTTAGACACTAAGGTTCTATTGCCAGCAAGGGTAAAAAGAACCTTATGGTGGTGGAGGAGAACAGAGAACATGAACAAAGGACGGCTGTGGAGCCTACCCATTTCCCGAATCTTAACCACAAACGCGAGCGGCGTAGGGTGGGGAGCACATTTAGGCTCTCAGATATCACAACGGACTTGGGGAAAGGAGGAGATCATCCAACTGGAAGGAATTAAGAGCAGTATGGTATGCACTTCAAACCTTCCAGGAAGAGCTGAGGGGACATCATTTGCAGGTCAGGTCCGACAATGCGTCAGTGATCGCCTATATAAACAAACAGGGGGGAACGAGAAGTGGAACCCTGTGGTCCTTGGCAGAGGAAATCTTAAAATGGGGAGAAGAAAACATACTCTCATTGTCAGCTGTCCATCTGAAGGGGGACTTAAACAAAGTGGCGGATTTCCTCAGCAGGAAAAAAGTGAAAGAGGGCGTTTGGGAAGCAGGAGGTATTCGAGCAGATTGCTCAAAAATGGGGAATACCTCAGGTACACTTGTTTGCCTCAAAGGAAAACAGGAAAGTCAGAGCGTTCTTCTCCCTGAAAAGAGAGGACGGAGTGCTCGGGGTAGATGCGTTAGCACAGACGTGGGCATTCAACAAGTGCTATGCCTTTCCCCCACCGGTACTGCTACCAGCGGTAATAAGGAAGTTACGTACAGAGAATATAACACTAATTCTCATAGCGCCCTATTGGCCCAGGAGACCGTGGTTCTCTATGCTCAGAGAACTCACAGTGGAACCCCCCCTGGTTATTACCGATCCAGGAAGATCTACTCTCCCAGGGTCCAGTACACTGCCCCCAAGTGCAAAGGTGGAACTTGGCCGCATGGTGTCTGAGGAGCAGTTGCTAGAAGCAAAAGGGTTCTCAGGCCGTCTAATAGACACAATGCTGAAAAGCAGGAAGATTGAGACACGGAATATCTACCAAAAGGTCTGGAGATGTTTTAACAGATGGTGTATAGACAAGAAAGTTATTATACAAAGCTCAGTAGCAGTCCTGGAGTTTCTACAGGACGGGATAGACAAAGGACTAAGTCTTAGCACGCTTAAGAGTCAAGTGTCAGCACTTTCAGTTTACCTGCAAAAGAGATTAGCATCTGATCCGTGGGTAATCAGACTCTTTAGATCACTGAGCAGACAAAGACCAATACAAACTACAGTCTTTCCAAAGTGGGATCTGTCATTAGTGCTGCAAACTATGACAGCAGACCCCTTTGAACCAGTGGATAGTTGCAACCTGAAGATGCTGACGCTTAAAGCAGTCTTCTTGGTGGCAATTACTACAGCAAAAAGGGTCTGTGAGTTGGAGGCCCTATCAATCAGGCCCCCCTTTTTTCAGATTTATCCGGATCGCATAATCTTTAAGATGGATCCGGCATTTCTGCCTAAAGTGGCCTCGAAATTCCACAGAGGCCAGGAGATTGTGTTACCATCGTTTTGTCCAAATCCTTCTAAAGAACAGGAAGTAAGGTTCCATAGTCTAGATGTGAGAAGATGCGTCTTGCATTATTTAGAAGCAACAAAAGAGATTAGGAAGACGGATTCCTTATTTATTTTGATTTCTGGAGTAAGAAAAGGGCATAAGGCCTCAAGACGCACCATAGCCAGATGGCTAAAAGAAGCCATTGAACAGGCTTATAGGTTAGGAGGCATGCAGGTCCCAAAGGGTATCAGGGCACACTCCACCAGGGCAATGGCTGCGTCGCAAGCAGAAGGAGCTGGAGCAACGCTGGAACATATTTGTAAAGCGGCAACCTGGTCCAGCTTTGCCACCTTTGTAAGACACTATAGAGTGGATCTTTGGGCGGCTAAAGATCAGACCTTTGGACGCAAGGTCTTACAAGCCGTGTTCCCGCCCTAGGGGTAAGTGCTCGTTTATCTTCTCCGGTGGCTGTCCTGATAGACGATTAGGGGAAAAACAAAGTTATTTACTGGTAACGTTCTTTCCCATAGTCTTTCAGGACAGCCGGGTACCCACCCAATTATGTATTAAGACATAGAGATTTTCTTACAGGAAATGTGATATAATGAATTATGTGTATCATATGTTCTTGTATCTCTCCAGCGGACTGGAGGTGCTCTTTAAATAACTGAGGAGCCAGCAGGGGGGGGGAAATTTATAGAAGCTGGCGCAGGTGTTTCCAACAGAGGGGAGGAGCCAAGCTCTCAGGTGGCTTTCCTGAAAGACTACGGGAAAGAACGTTACCAGTAAGTAACTTCGTTTTTTTCTCCTTCATTGATGTACGCTGATGAGGCTGCACTGATGGGCACTGATAGGCTGCACTGATGGACACCGATGGGCTGCATTGATGGGCACTGATAAGGCGGCACTGATGCGCACTAATAGGCAGCACTGATGAGCACTAATAGGCAGCACTGGTGGGCACTGATAGGTGGCATTGGTGGGCACTGATGTGTGGCACTGATGGGCGGCACTGAAGGGCATTGATAGGTGGCACTAAAGGACACTAATAGGTGGCACTGATAGCTGGCAGTGATGGGCACTGATAGGTGGCAGTGATGGACACTGATGGGTGGCAATGATCGGCACTGGTAGGTGACACTGATAGGCAGCACTGCTAGGTGGCACTGATGAGACACTGATTGGCACCACTGGTGGGCATTGATAGGTGGCACTCGTGGGAATTGATAGGTGGCACTGATTGCTGGCACTTATGCAGATTCATGGCACTGTGTGGGCACTGGCAGGTGGCACTGGAAGGTGGTAAGGTGGACACAGATGAGGCGGCTTTGCCACTTCCTCTTCGGGACCGATGTCCCTTGCACTGAAGCCGGTGATCGTTTTTTTTTTCTCCTCACGCTGTTAGCGCGAGGAGAAAAAAAAATGATTACCGATCTTCTGTTTACATCACGTGATCAGCTGTCATTGGCTGACAGCTGATCACGTGGTAAGGGGACGGGATAGGTTCCTTACTCCGATCTGTGGTCACCCGAGTCTTTTTGAGTCGGTTATCACAGCGCGTGTCGCGCGCGCCCTGCAGGGGGTGTGCAGGGGGTGCGCAAAGTGGAGGACGTCTATTGACGGCCTCCCGGCAAAGTGGATCTGCACTTTAGCCGTCATTCAGCTATAGCGCAGATCTGAAGGAGATAAGATTACACTTAGAAATCTATTCAGCTCTGTCATAAGGAATTTTACACTTTTATGTTTATTTTCAAAGGGTATAGTGATTATTATCTTGCACCTTATAGTACCTCCTATACAGGGGTAACTAAAGCTGGCCATACACGTTAAGATTTCTTCCATTCAGTCCCGGGGGCTTAACAATAGAAAGTACTGTATTCCCCCCTTCCACGCTAAACAGTGTGGATAGAGGTACCTGCAATGCCAGGTTAAATGAATGGACGAATCTACAGTGCACCCGTGGCTGTCAGAATACCCAAACAGTGCCTGCATCTGATTGGATGAAGATAACTTTTCTATCTGGCTCCTTTGACAAAAGTTGATTGAATACATGACCTTTTTCAAGCCTGTTGGTGCCAACAAGGCCACCAACAAAACAAATTTCAGCCATTTCAGAAGGAATTGAATCCCTGTATGGCCAGCTTTAGGTTAGCAGCTTTATGCAAACTACTGGATCACTTTATGTTAAAAAGGATAGACACATTTAAAGTGTATAGCCAAAACGTTTTATTTCATTTTGGATAGAATAGGAAAGGGTTGGATCCCCTGTTAAGATTTAGTTTCTTTTTTAGTCCACACTTTGTGGCCCTTGGTGGTAAACATTGTGACTGAAACTAGAAGTGATTGGAAATCAAAATGTAACATCTAGAACTAGAACAAAAGATGAAAGTAAATATCCACCTGTTCCAGTGATAAGGGTCTAAGAGGAAACTTTTTTAGAGATTTCCTCTCACTTCCTGTTGAATCTCCTTGTGAATGGGTAAGCGGGAAGCTCCTCAATAACAGATAGCAAAAAAAAAAAAAACCTGAAAGGGGGTGTAACCCCGCGCTGCGCTATCCAGTACTTGAAAAATGTTTTGGCTTTACCAACACTTTTTTACTTGTAGTACAACCTCTGATTGGGCCGATGATTGATGATGATGATAATAATAACACCAATAATGATAGACCACCAATTCTATGCACAATGACACAAGAAAGCAATCTAGGGGAATCTATTTTTAGTTATTTATTGCTTATAACTTGAACAGTGGGAGAGGGTGCAAGGTATGGGATACGCCAGGCTTAGAGTATCAAAAGCAAGAGGACACTCTTCTCTGAACAAAGCTTCCCCGGGATGATTTCTCTGCTGAGCTTCAGTATACAGTTCTCCTCGAGAGAATACGGGAAGGCCAGAAACAGAGATCTTGTGCGAGCAGTTCCCCTGAGAGATTTACACTAGCAGTAATACCCCTATATTACACAGCCACCAGGATCTTGTATTACAGTTAGTACTCATGAGTCCATAGAGCAGCTGCATACTCTTAGCTTCCTCCAGGGGCCTTTTAGTGAGATTGTTCAGACTAAATCCATCAGGTGAAATCTCAGAGTGTCTGCGATGATTCAGGTATAGGCTCCACAGGTCTGCCACAGCTGTAAACTAGATAACTATTAGCTTGAATTAGTAGAAATTCCTGATGGGGGGAAGGGGGGTCGACGCCCCCCACTCAGGCTGGTGGAATCTCTGAAGCAGGGAGCTGTCCTAGAGCTCAGGCAATTTATTAGCCCCCCCCCCCAGCCACCTGCAGGGCATACTTACCAGGAATTGGCTGGAGCTCATTAAGGCTACCTATTTGTCTCTCCCCACCCTATGTTCTGGAAACATCCAGAAAGCAGGAGGGAGCAATCAAATCTGCAGCCTGTGAACTTTAGAACAACCCAAAGCAATTGAAGGTGAATTCACTGATTAGATTAAGACAAAAAAAGTAAATTTACCTAGCAGCCTACCTTAGGAAGCTGCTACATCCTTGTAAGAAAAAGTTTCGCATTCACCCCCAAAAGAGCAGCTGACCTGTATTAAGTTTCTTCTGCCTTGCACCTGTGAAGACACGCTCTTACCTGGACCAGAGAATACAGACAACTTAAATTATTTAAATGGGATTTATTTAAAGGCAAAGTCCTAAAAAGGAATGGGTTAACCCTTTGTCTTTTTCTCCACTTGAAGCACACTCTCCGGAGTCCATGTGCTCTTTTTCTGGGTCCCAGAGCTCTCAACAAGGGTGTCATGTGGATATCTGCCCTTCCCCTAATGGGAAGGGCAACCATCATAAGCCAGCCTGGCCCAGGCAACCAATCAGAAGTGCTCCTATCTCAGGCTTGCTAGGGGCAGGTCTTTTTCAGCTGTAGAAATAGCCAATCAGGATATAGTCCTATCTTATTTTTCCCTGTAGCTGTCCATCACAGGAGAGAAGAGAAAAATATCCTTGTTGTTGTTTATTTCGTCAGCACTGCTGAACAGGATTTAAATAGCCCAGTCCAGTCCTACAAAAGTATGTAATAATAATAAGAAGAATTTAAAGCTGAATTTCAAGAATTTAGCCACTTTGTAAAATATGTGTTAAGTGCACTGAGGTGCATGCCATCTTGTGGATGTATCACTTTAAACACTTTAGCCCTGGAAGAATTTCCCCCCTTCCTGACCAGAGCGTTTTTTGCGATTTGGCACTGCGTCACTTTAACTGACAATTGCGCGGTCATGCGACGTTGTACCCAAACAAAATTGATGCCTTTTTTTCCCTACAAATAGAGCTTTCTTTTGGTGGTATTTGATCGCCTCTGCGGTTTTAATTTTTTGCGCTATAAACAAAACAAGAGTGACCATTTTGAAAAAAACACAATATTTTGTACTTTTTGATATAATAAATATTCCCATTTTTTTAAAAAAAAGCAATTTTTTTCTCAGTTTAGGCCGATATGTATTCTTCTACATATTTTTGATTAAAAAAAATCGCAATAAGCGTATATTAATAGGTTTGCGCAAAAGTCATAGCATCTACAAAATAGAGGATAGATTTATAGCATTTTTATTATTATTTTTTTTTTTTATTAGTAATGGCGGCGATCTGTGATTTTTATCGTGACTGAGTATTGAGGAGAGCCCCAGCCAATCCCTAGCAAGTGGCAGGGGCGCCACCTTTTAAATACTCTTGGGTCATGCCAGCAGGGGCAATCGGGTGGAATATGGAGAAGGAGTGCTTAGGAGGCTGTTGGTGGCCCTTAAGGGTGCCCCCTAGTCTGATGTGGGTGACCTCAAGCCTGGGGCTCGGGTGCTGGAGGGATCCTCTACAATACATGGATGAATCCTGTCCTGGATGCACGGGAGCAGGAGTGAGGACAACGGGAGAGAGTCAGCAGGTCCACAAGTTCTCCAGGAGAAGACAGCTAGGTGGGCTGGTGAGTCTGCAGTCTGGGAGGAGAGTAGCCAGGAGGGCCAGCAGTGCCCGAACAGGTGGTGCTGGGATCAGTAGCCACAGGAATGTAAACTGGACACTGACTTTGCTACACATTTAAAGGGGCCTGCCTATAACAGGCTGTTGCTTCAAGATCTGACTGAGTGCTGTGTCAGGATCATTTTTGTCAAGTGTGCCAGTGAAGTACTGCAAGCAAGTGTGCTGGAGTTCTCTAAAGTCAAGTGGGCATCCCAAAATACCCCTACTCCATATCCCAGTTTTATCACCTCAATAAAAATACAAAAACAAGCATTGGACTGTTTCTTGACTCTGGGAGCCTGTAAAAATTCAATGTGCAGGGTCGGGGTTTCCCTTTCACCAGTGGCTCCTATGTGGGGTGCGCTACAACTATAATACAGTTATTAAAAAACCTGCAAGACAAAGGCATAATGAGCTAGTATGCATAGCATACTAGCTCATTATAAAATACTCACTTTAGATCGAAGCCGCCGCTGCGGTCCCCGCACACTGCCCTGGCCGGCGACATCGCTACCAGAGTTACATCCGCGTATTGCAGGCTCTTGGCCTGTGATTGGCCAGAGCCACGAAGACGTCATGGCACACTAGCTGAAGCAAAGGTACGAACGTGCCATTGCTTCAGTGCGCATGTGCCGATGACATCAGCACATACTAATACAGGGGATATCTTCTAAACCGTGCAGATTTAGGAGATATCCGGGGTAGCTACAGGTAAGCCTTATTATAGGCTTACCTGTAGTAAAAAGTGGATTGTAAGGGTTTACAACCACTGTAACCACTTACGGACCGCCGCACGCCGATATACGTCCTAAGTTTGAAGAGGAATATCGTTGTTATAGCAGCAGCTAGCTGCCATAACCCTGGTATAGTCTTCTTTCCGATAAGAGTGATCTCTGCGGCAGATTCATCGTGAGATCACTTTTATCAGCGATGGGAAAGGGCCCCCCCTCCCGCCGTGCTCGGGTGCCCTCCGCCGCTTTTTTATTTTTTTAAATGGCAGAATTTTTTTTTACGTTTTTTTTATTGCATTTTAGTGTAAATATGAGATCTGAGGTCTTTTTGACCCCAGATCTCATATGTAAGAGGTCCTGTCATGCTTTTTTCTACTACAAGTGATGTAATAGAAATAAAAGTGACACAATTATTTTTTTATAAGAACAGTGTAAAAATAAAAAATAAAAGGGTAAAATAAATAAGAAAATTTTTCTTTTTTAAAATGCCACCATCCCACCGAGCTCGCGCGCAGAAGCGAACGCATACGTAAGTAGCGCCTGCATATGAAAACGGTATTCAAACCACACATATGAGGTATTGCCGCGATCAGTAGAGCAAGAGCAATAATTGTAGCCCTAGGCCTCCTCTGTAACTCAAAACATGCAACCTTTAGAAACTTTTAAATGTCACCTATGGAGATTTTTAAGGGTAAAAGTTTGTCGCCATTCCACAAGCGGGCGCAATTTTGAAGCATGACATGTTGGGTATAAATTTACTCGGCATAACATTATCTTTCACAATATAAAAATAAATTGGGCTAACTTTACTGTTGTCTTATTTTTTAATTAAAAAAAGTGTATTTTTTCCAAAAAAAGTGCACTTGTAAGACCGCTGCTCAAATACTGTGTGACAGAAAGTATTGCAACGACCTCCATTTTATTCTCTAGGGTGTTAGAAAAAAAAATGTATAATGTTTGGGGGTTCTAAGTAATTTTCTAGCAAAAAAGCCTGTTTTTAACTTGTAAACAACAAATCTCAAAAAGATGCTCGGTCCTTAAGTGGTTAATAACTTACACTTTAGAATCCAATGTTTCCAATGTAAAATTACAGTTGAAAGTACGTAAAATATCTCACTATATCAGCTAACTTGAATGTAAAAACACAAACTAGGTAACAGAAGAAAAATTTGATCAGCAAGATCTTTTCAAAAACTGACTAAAATTATATACATTCGACCATATCTAAGAAACTAGAGCTGATGCAGTCTAGCCAATGCAATTTTCTGAATCAGTGCCCCAAATAACCCCAAAAGTGTTTTTGGCTGGGCTGTAAAATCATTACTGATTGAGGTTTGACTATATACAGTAGTTCTTAAAGAGGGAAATTGTATGGTTATCTGGGTACAAAACATTCTAGTGACAGGTTGTAAAAACCGAGGCAGTGACGGAAACTCGGGGAGAGTGGACTAAGGTTGTTCTAAATATGTAAGTGATAGTTAAAGTGGTTGTAAAGGCTCAAGGTTTTTTTACCTTCATGCATTTTATGCATGAAAGTTAAAAACCTTCTGTGTTCAGCAGCGCCCCCAGGCCCTCTAAAACTTACCTGAGGCTCATCCCAATCCAGCGATGTTCACTAGAGCCTCGGCTATCCTGGGTCTCTCCTTCCTCATTGGCTCCCACTACTGTCAATCCCAGCCAATGAGCCAATGGGGAGAGAGTGGGGACGAGGCCGAGCTATGCTCTGTGTGTGAATGGACACACAGAGCATCAGCTCGGGAGAAAGCCTGCTCGGGTGCCCCCACAGCAAGCTGCTTGCTGTGGGGGCATCAGGCAGGAGGGAGGGGCCAGGAAAGCTGCCTGGGGACCCGAGAAGAGGAGGATCAGGTCTGCTCTGTGCAAAACCAATAACATGGTTTCTTTTAAAAAAACAAGCCTTTAATATCACTTTAAGGTTTATTAAAGTTTTAAAGTTTAAAAAGCCAATTTTTGATTGGCTAACGTTATCATTTACTGTCTGTACTCCTGCTGTGATACTATTCTACTCTATAACAAGCTCTGTACATGACACCTATCTTTCTATTCAGGGAAGTACAGAAATTGGTAAATAGAACCATTTCTTTCACAAGTTATCAGCAAGTTATGTACAAACTAGCTTGATTTTTATCCCAGCTGTTTTTATTGTATGTTTCAGGAACAGAATGTTACATCAGTACAAGAATTAACTTTAGTGCTGCATTTTTTTCCCTTGAGTATTCAGGGAGGACTTTCTGAAAGAAAAATGAGTCCATTCCTATGATGTGTTTTTACTGTCTCAGCTTCAAGGTTCTTTTAAGTTTAATAGTTCGGGCAGTCTGCATAACCATCACAACAACCTGATATGTGAATTAGGCCTCCTGACAAACTGCTAATGTGTGATAAAAGACAAATACCTGTTGGCTATGGTAGATAATAATAATAATATTTACAGGTACATTTGAAGATTATGGTTACAATAAAAGATTGTCTATAGAATTAAAAACGTCTTCAGTGGTCCAATCAAATTGAAAAGCCCCATGATCTTGATCAATAACATATCATCCCTGTTACATTATTGGTCAGACAACACCCTTTGTGGTCAATTCAGAATGTTGTGTTATATGCGTAAGTTCAATGCCATGGTTTTAATTTCTTAATGGCACCCAACGCACCTTGTCAATGGTCATGCGTTGTGATGAGCTGTGCATCCATAAATAGCACATGTAGATTTTTCGGTGCATTAGGCAGCCCATTCAGATTTGGCAGACAGCACCCTTAAAGTGGATGTAAACCCAATGTCATTCTTTCTAAACTACTGCCATAGGGGTTATCTATAAGGATATACATGCCTTCTGCATGTATCTTTACCTGTCAAATGTCTCCCCTCTGTCTGTTATTAGACCCGAAAAACTGCATATTCTGTGGGTGGGTCTGTTGTCTGGAGCTCGGTGGGTGGAGTCGTGATGTCAGTAGACTCCCCGCCCACCTCTACACTCCCCTTGTCAATATGCATTTTCTCCTGTGTATTTCTAACTGAACTTCTGCTATGATCTCTAACATCCAGTGAAAAGACAGGAAAGTAACCACATGACTTCAGCATGCCAAATCATGCTGAGGTGTGGAACAGCCAATCCTTGCAGAGCTGCTGAAGAAAGAAGTGGGGGTGAGAATTTAAAAATGCTGCATGTGTCTTATGCTGGCCATACACTATACGAAAAATCGGCCGAAAAATCGTTCATTTAGACACTTTGTTTGTTTTTCGGCAAGTTAATGGGCACAAATCGATAATCGTTTGTGACGTTTTTGTGGAAAAAAACGAACGGGAAGTTTGGAAAATTTGTGCCGAACGTACGATAAATTGCAAGGTTAATGTGTTTCCCGTCCGAACTGTCTGCACTAGGTATATGTAAAAAAACGAACAAAAAATTATTTATTCATGTCCACTGAACAATTTATCGGTCATTACATGATGGCACGATCGTTTGTGGTCACGGTCGAACATTCGTTTTCCGAAAATGTGTTCGGCCGATTTTTCATATAGTGTATGGCCAGCATTAGGCTAGTGCACGAGATGTAAGACACCTGCCACTCATAGCAAGGGGGAGGATTTGACAAAGTTTTTCTCAGTTTGTCAAGATTGATCTCACTGGACAATAAAAGAGGATTGCTCAGAGATGAATTAACTCTGTGTGGCAAGACTGGTTTTTAAATGATAGGAAATCTTATACTCTACAGTATGATAAAAAAAAAAAAAAAAAAATCGGGTTTACATACACTTTAAGCCAATTCACACTATTTTTTATATACCTTGGTGTGATATGGTGTCATTGATCCCTAATGTCACCCCATAGCAACTTGCCGTTGTGGTGTGCTGAGCTTCCAAAAATACTACCTGCAACTTCTTTGATGCTTAAAGTGATTGTAAAGTCTCGTTTTTAAAATTTTTTTAAAAAAAATAACAAACATGTTATACTTACCTCCTCTGTGCAGTGGTTTTGCACAGAGCAGCCTGGATCCTCCTCTTGTAGGGTCCCTCTTCGCTGCTCCTGGCCCCTCTCCTCCTGTCAAGTGCCCCCACAGCAAGCAGCTTGTTATGGGGGAACCTGAGCTGCAGCTCTGTGTGTCCATTCAGACACGGAGCCCCGATCTGGGCTCGCCCCCTCTCTTTCTGATTGGCTGACTGACTTTGACAGCCGCTTAGACACTCGTGGACATTGCTGGAGAGAGATGGGGCTCAGGTAGGTATTAAGTGTGCTGGGAAGGCTGCTACACACAGAAGGTTTTTTTTTTTATCTTAATGAATAGAATGCATTAAGATAAAAAAACCTTCTGCCTTTGCAACTCCTTTAAGGCAGCCTAATAAAATGGATAGGCTGACTTAAAGCCACTTAAGGCTTAATTTTTTTCTCCAAAATAATAAACATGGTACAGTATACTTACCTGCTTTGTGCAATGGTATTTCCCTGATTGGCCCCTTACCTGATCTTCTGGAGTCCCTCGCCAGCTCTCTAATTCTCATCTGCATGTGTCTCCATAGTAAGCCATTTGCTATGGGGACATATGTTCAGCCGCATGTCCATAGACACACACAGCACGGCTTGGCTCTGTCACTGCTCCCTCCTCACAGGATTTGATTGGGAGCAGCAGGAGCCAATGTCTCCTTCTGCTGCCTCTGTGTCATGTGAGCAGAGGAGCAGAGACCAGCACCACTGCAAACGGGCACAGCGCTGGATCAAGATAGGACTCTACATTTTTAATTACCACCAGGGACTGTACTTACATGAATAATGTGTGTCCAGTGTACTGATGGCTGCTTTGTTCCTTCATTCCTTTTCCCCCCAGATACCCCGCAGGTGTGATCTCCTTGTGCTGTGGGGGTTATTACGAGCACATCTCCACCTGTCACAGACTCTCATCAAAAGTGCTGACTATGCCTAAAATCCCCCCCCCCCCCACCACCACCACCATTTATAGAAGCTGTACTATCAGTCCCACACTGAAAAGCGCTCTGAAGGATGAGCAGACAAATGAAAGGTCCACCTCCTCCAGTCATAGAGCTCTTTTCATTGTTGTAACTGATAGTAAAACTTATATTTCTAGTTTCCTGTAAATCCCCCTTAGGCAATTTGTTCAATCTGAATTTAAGATATAGAAAGCACACATTAATAAAGGCCTGTATTCAATAATACATTGTTAAAAATATTTTTTTTACATGTAAGCAGTGTAAGCATTGCAGTGTTCTTGCAGTCTATTAAATAGCAGAGCTAAGACTCGGTGAGGGGAAGCCGCGCAAGCACCCAATTAGGTGTGTTGCATTGCAAGGAGCATTCTGGCAGAAGAAGAAGTCAGGGTGACAGAGATGTAAGCTCATCAGTGTGCTGAGATTTCTTTCACTGTCTAGTCGTGTGGGGTTGGGGTAAGTAGGAGACATACAAGTGTCAAACAGATAAGACCAGGACTGTGCTGTGTAACAGAGCTGTGTAAATCTCAGAACAGAAATAGACAAAAATACAAATTCTTTGGCATGTAAAAACAGCTCTCAAATATGGCATTCATCCATTGGCATTGTCACAATAATGTGCCTTTTCTGGTGCCTTTTAAACAATGCGCAAGTGCAGTGCGTCCTCTATTGGCTCCAGATGGGTTTACAAGGCCATTTAAACTGTGTGCATGCAAAGTGTGCAGTCTCCTTCTCTAGTTGAGCTACCTGTATACTGGGCAATTTTTTTCAAATGCATAAATATTTCCCAAATGTTTCTCTTTTAAAGGAGCATTCTCTGTTTTTGAAGCAAATTCTCCCTTACCTCTTTTCTCTATGGTTGCTCCTCTTTAGTTTTGTTATATATCAGCCTTTCTCAACTTTTATACCCCTGAGAAACCCTTTCATTTTAATAAACGGGTTTCATTAAAATTAAAGGGGAAATTAATAATTTCAGGACTCAGGGTAACCTTGCTAAAACAAATTCATAAGGGGTCGTGGGCAAAATAGCCCCTTACATTGGTGGTCAGTAGAAAGAATGCAACCCTTACAGATAGCTAAAAAGATAATTGAGTCATGCTGTTGGCTTTGCCCAGTGGTTTTGGCCATGGAACTAGGCAGACACCATCCGGTCAATCAGCCACAGCTCAAGGAACCCCTTGAAACCTCTTGGGAACCCTGGTTGAGAATGCTTGATATAGATTATTTGAAGGTATACTTATCCTTGAAGTAAACAAAACAAAACATATGCTTATTGTTTTAGTCCTAGGAGTCATTGTGCAAAAACGTGGCACCTTACTACAATGTTTCATAGCGAAATTAAATAGTTGTCCCCAAAAATATAAAAAAAATACAAGCAAAAACATATATTAATAGATCTGTCATATTGTACTGACAATGCATTATTCATGTGAGAGCACATCATGTAGATGGAATGTATACCTATTAAAATTTGTAACCCTGTTTTTATGCTGCTTTCTATTTGGAGTTACATATTGTGTAATGGAAACATTAATGTGTGTTCTTGTGATGTACGTTGCGAAACCAGTGACTTTCTCTTGAAGTGCGTAACACCTGTCTGTCTTCACATAAGTAATATTCTAGATGAGCTGGGACACTGACCCTGGGGCTTCTCTTCCCATGAATAAATACTTTTGAATAAACAGAGTGTAACGTACCGATCGACATTCCATCACTCTGAGCAATTCCCACATTTGCATTTCTGTATTTGCAGTTTACTCCAGACAATACCAATTATTGCTAATTTTAATTTGTAGATCTCTAACACCTTCCATAGCAGTGTAGAAAGTGAGGATATACAGAGACTATATCAATGATATTAAAACCTACATTTAACCAGGAATAGGCTTCATGTAAAAAAGTATTTACAGACGTAATGTACTGTGTAATTTCTGCATATATTGTGTAGTTAACTTAAGCTGGCAATAGTGGATTTTTGAATGGACATCTTAGTACTTTCAATGAATTGACTTCAAAATGACATTTGCTTTTAACTAGGGATGAGCTTCGTGTTCGAGTCAAACCCATGTTGGACTCGAACATTGTGTGTTCGGCCGTTCACCGAATTATGAACGATATGGGCCGTTCGCGCCAAATTCGAGTGGCGCGTCATGGCCCATAATTCACTGTGGCATCGCAGTGCATTGCTGGCTGATGATTGGCCAAGCATGCACTATGACCCGCATGCTTGGCCAATCACAGCGCCGTCTATACAGAGAGCCGTAATTGGCCAAAGCCAGGGTGGCTTTGGCCAATTATGGCTCAGGGGGTTTAGTACATGCCCCACACTATAAAAGGCCGCCTGCACGGCGGCACTGTGTAGTGTGTTCCGGCGTTGAGAGAGAGATAGATAGACAGAGAGACAATGTCATTTGATTTCAGTTAGATAGAGTAGGCAGGCGAGTCAGTTAGCTGCACTTACAGTGTGTTGTGTATATATATATATATATATATATATACACATCCTAGGTGTTGTGTGTGTGTGTATATATATATATGTATATATACACACTGTATTCAGTTTAGATAGATCCGTTCCTGTTATTCTCTTCCTACTGACAGGCAGGCAGGTGTTTTTACAGTATTTACAGCTACCTGAAGAAAATTGCTGGTGTTCTTCTGATCCTATTAGTCCTATTAGCTACAGTATTTACAGTTAGTGTAGTACGTCCTCTGCACAGTGTGCACCTAAAGCTATCTGAAGAAAATTAGTGGTGTTCTTCTGATCCTATTAGTACAGTATTGCAGGCAGCTGCAGTATTTACAAGTTAGTGTAGTGCGTCCTCTGCACAGTGTGCACCTAAAGCTACCTGAAGAAAATTAGTGGTGTTATTCTGATCTGATTAGTACAGTAACACAGGCAGCTGCAGAATTTACAAGTTAGCGTAGTGTGTCCTCTACACAGTGTGCACCTAAAGCTACCTGAAGAAAATTGGTGGTGTTCTTCTGATCCTATTAGTATTGCAGGTAGCTGTAGTATTTACGAGTTAGTGTAGTGCGTCCTCTGCACAGTGTGCACCTAAAGCTACCTGAAGAAAATTAGTGGTGTTCTTCTGATCCTATTAGTACAGTACCACAGGCAACTGTAGTATTTACAAGTTAGTGTAGTGCCTCCTCTGCACAGTGTGCACCTAAAGCTACCTGAAGAAAATTAGTGGTATTCTTCTGATCCTATTAGTACAGTACCGCAGGCAGTTGCAGTATTTACAAGTTAGTGTAGTGCGTCCTCTGCACAGTGTGCACCTAAAGCTATCTGAAAAAAATTAGTGGTGTTCTTCTGATCCTATTAATACCACAGGCAGGCAGCTACAGTATTTACAGTTAGTGTAGTGCGTCCTCTGCACAGTGTGCACCTAAAGCTACCTGAATTAAATTGGTGGCGTTCTTTTCATCCTATATTAATACCACAGGCAGCTACATATTTACGGTTAGTGTACTGCGTCCTCTGCACAGTGTGCACCTAAAGCTACCTGAAGAAAATTGCTGTTGTTCTGCTCCTATTAATACCACAGGCAGGCAGCTACAGTATTTACAGTTAGTGTACCGTGTCCTCTGCACAGTGTGCACCTAAAGCTACCTGAATAAAATTGGTGGTGTTCTTCTGATCCTATTAATACCACAGGCAGGCAGCTACCGTATTTACAGTTGTGTCCTCTGCACAGTGTGCACCTAAAGCTACCTGGAGACAATTGCTGTTGTTCTGCTCCTATTAATACCACAGGCAGGCAGCTACAGTATTTACAGTTAGTGCACTGTGTCCTCTGCACAGTGTGCACCTAAAGCTACCTGAATTAAATTGGTGGTGTTCTTCTGATCCTATATTAATACCACAGACAGGCAGCTACAGTATTTACAGTTAGTGTACTGTGTCCTCTGCACAGTGTGCACCTAAAGCTACCTGAAGAAAATTGCTGTTGTTCTGCTCCTATTAATACCACAGGCAGGCAGCTACAGTATTCACAGTTAGTGTACTGTGTCCTCTGCACAGTGTGCACCTAAAGCTACCTGAATAAAATTGGTGGTGTTCTTCTGATCCTATATTAATACCACAGGCAGGCAGCTACGGTATTTACAAGTTAGTGTAGTGCGTCCTCTGCACAGTGTGCACCTAAAGCTACCTGAAGACAATTGCTGTTGTTCTGCTCCTATTAATACCACAGGCAGGCAGCTACTGTATTTAGTTAGTGTTCTGCATCCTCTGCACAGTGTGCACCTAAAGCTACCTGAATAAAATTGGTGGTGTTCTTCTGATCCTATATTAATACCACAGGCAGGCAGCTACAGTATTTATAGTTAGCGTACTGTGTCCTCTGCACAGTGTGCACCTAAAGCTACCTGAATAAAATTGGTGTTGTTCTTCTGATCCTATTAATACCACAGGCAGGCAGCTACAGTATTTACAGTTAGTGTACTGCGTCCTCGGCACAGTGTGCACCTAAAGCTACCTGAAGAAAATTGCTGTTGTTCTGCTCCTATTAATACCATAGGCAGGCAGCTACAGTATTTACAGTTAGTGTACTGTGTCCTCTGCACAGTGTGCACCTAAAGCTACCTGATTAAAATTGGTGGTGTTCTTCTGATCCTATATTAATACCATAGGCAGGCAGTGCAATATTTACAGTTAGTGTAGTGCATCCTCTGCACAGTGTGCACCTAAAGCTACCTGAAGACAATTGCTGGTGTTCTCATACTAATAATACTTCAGGCAGGCAGTTGATTCTGCTAGCTGCAGTATCAGTATATATATATATACATTCCAGCTTTGTGCAGCTACATCTCACTGCAGGCCATTAGTATGTCTGGAAGGCCAGCAAGGAGAGACAGACAGTCACAAGCCAATAAAAGAGGGCAAGCAGGCTCTGTGTCTGGAGGCAACAGTGCTGGTCATGGAGACGGCGCATCCTCATCAGCACGTGGCCGTGGGACACGCTTGTCCTTTTTATCTGCAACTGGCCGTGTTGAGCCGCAACATGCGGAAGACTTGGTAGAGTGGATGACCAAGCCATCCTCATCCTCCTCATCCTCTCTCACCCAGGCTCAGGGTACTTTGTCTGGCAAAGCAGCTGCCAACACGGCCTCTTCCCTTGGCTCAATGGCATCAGTCACTCCTTCCCTAGCCCCACCATGTCCTCCTGAGGAGTTCTCCGAACTGTTTGACCACAGTGTTGGGTACATGGTCCAGGAGGATGCCCAGCGTTTTAAAGGCTCTGATGATGGTACCCAGCTAGAGGAAGGCAGTAACGTGAGCCCAGAGAGAGGGGGTGCCCAAGAAGGACAACAATCTGGCAGTCATGTTTCCCCAGCTGCAGCATACTGCCAGCTTTGCTCCAGTGATGAGGAGGGAGGGGATGATGAGGTCACTGACTCCACGTGGGTGCCTGATAGGAGAGAGGAGGAGGAGGAGGCACATCACCAATGAGGCAGGATGCCCTCCAGGGGCCAGCTTAAGGGCAACACACCGACTGCATCACACCACAGAGCTCCGCATGTGCAGGGTGCTGCTGTCTCTGCGCGTTATTCCAAAAGTTCTTTGGTGTGGGCTTTTTTTGAGATGAGTGCATCGGATCCCACCGCTGCTATTTGCAATATATGTCTCAAGCGTATCTCACGTGGCCAAAACATCTCCCGCTTGGGCACCACATGCTTGACCAGACATATGTTAACCTGCCATGCAGTTCGTTGGCAAGCGTACCTAAAAGACCCACACCAAAGAACAAAGAGGACCTCTCCTTGCTCCTCATCAGTTGGGATCTCCAACCCCACTATACCTCAGTCCTCTCTGAGACCTGCACTGAGAGGAATGAAGGTGTAGAATTAGGTGTGTCATAGCCAAGTACTTGCAGGCAATCTGCTATCAGTACACTGACATCAGATTGTACCAGGCGAGCTGGAATCGCCTTCCGTGAGAAAAAGTGGCGTTTGGGAACCTGCCACTGAGGAACCGCACATTCCACAAACTCACGGAAGACGATTCCGGCTCTCTACCGGCATGTGGAAGGCAATGTCTTGGCCTCGCTGGACAGAGCAGTCAGCGGTAAGGTGCATATTACCGCTGACTCATGGTCCAGCAGGCATGGACAGGGACGTTATCTATCTTTCACAGCGCACTGGGTGACTCTTCTGGCAGCTGGGAAGGATGCAGGACAGGGTGCAGTAGTGTTGGAGGTTGTTCCACCACCACGCCTCCAAAATACTACTAGTGGTGATTCTGGCACACCTCTCTCCTCCACCCCCTCCTCTTCTTCTTCCTCCTTGGCCTCTTCCTGTGCTGATTTGTCGTCGTAACCATCGGTGCTCCGTAGGCGTTCAAGGGGCTACGCAAGCACGCAGGCCAAAAGATGCCATGCGGTGTTTGAGCTGGTGTGCTTGGGGGACAGGAGCCACACTGGGGCAGAGATTCTGTCAGCTCTGCAGGGGCAGGTTTAGAGGTGGTTGACGCCAGCTTAAGCCAGGTATGGTGGTTTGCGACAATGGCACAAACCTCCTCTCCGCCCTCCGACAGGGACAACTGACCCATGTGCCCTGTTTGGCTCACGTTCTTAACTTGGTGGTGCAGCGGTTCTTGGGCAGGTACCCGGGCTTACAGGATGTCCTGAGGCAGGCCAGGAAAGTCTGTGTGCATTTCCGCAGGTCATATAATGCCAGTGCTCGGTTGGCTGACCTCCAAAAGGAATTTAACCTGCCCAAGAACCGCCTAATCTGTGACATGCCCACCAGGTGGAACTCAACATTGGCCATGCTGCAGCGGCTGCACACGCAGCAGAGGGCCATCAATGAGTACCTGTGCGACTGCCACCAGGACAGGGACATGGGAGCTTGGTTTTTTTTCCCCACGCCAGTGGGCCATGATCAGGGATACATGCACTGTCCTGTCACCATTTGAGGAGGCCACGAGGATGGTGAGCAGTGACAGTGCAAGCATCAGTGACACTGTCCCCCTTGTCCACCTGTTGGAGCACACGCTTCCTGGAATAATGGGCAGGGCACTTAAGGCAGAACAGAGGTGGGAAGAGGAGGACTCCCTTAGCTCTCAAGGCCCCCTTTATCCAGACAGTGTTCATGCGTGCCCGCCGATCACACAGGAAGAGAAAGAGGAGGAGGAGGAGGAAGAGGAGGATTGCGTCAGCATGGAGGTGGAGCCTGGCACTCAGCTTAAGCAGCAGTCTTTAAGGGATCATTTACAGTCCGAAGAAACCCATGGACTTGTACGTGGCTGGGAGGAGGTGGCTGCGGATCATGTCGTCCTTAGTGACCCAGAGGACTCCGGACCGAATGCCTCAGCAAACCTACGCTGCATGGCCTCCCTGATCCTGCAAAGCCTGCGGAAGGATCCTTGTATTCGTGGTATCAAGGAGAGGGATCAATACTGGCTGGCAACCCTCCTCGATCCACGTTACAAGGGTAAGGTTGCGGACCTTATCTTGCCGTCCACCGACTTGGTCGATCGACTGACCTTCATAAAAATCAATCAGTCTTGGATCACCACCAGCTACCAAGCACCTGATGCTGATGTAACCGAATAATTTTTTTTGAAATGTCAGATCCCTTCAAGACTGCCTATGCTGATGCTGAGTGACTATCCTGTTATGCTGAGTGACTATCCTCTTCCTCCTCTATGATCATGCTGATAGCTTGTAGGAATATTTTTTATTCTGGGCGCCGTCACCAGTAGCTAAGGCCCAATTTTTCAGCCCCTGTTTAACAGGGGTGTGTAATTACAATTTTTGATGCAATATTTTGCAAGGAGGGTTCTTTGCTGCGCTCAACTAGAATATTTGTGAGGGGTTGCAGTGTTGTGGCACCAGCACCAGTGCCTAAGGCCCAATTTTTCAGGCCCTGTTCAACAGGGGCATGTAATTACAATTTTTGATTCAATACTTTGCAGCAGGGCTTGTTCCTGCGCTCCAACTAGAGTATCTGTGAGGGGTTGCAGTGTTGTGGCACCAGCAACAGTGCCTAAGACAACATTTTTCAGCCCCTGTTCAACAGGGGCTTGTCATTACAATTTTTGATGCAATACTTTGCAGCAGGGCTCATTCCTACGCTCCAACTAGAGTATCTGTGAGGGGTTGCAGTGTTGTAGCACCAGTGCCTAAGGCCCAATTTTTCTGCCCCTGTTAAACAGGGACATGTAATTACAATTCTTGATCTAATATTTTACAGCAGGGCCCGTTTCTGCGTCCACCAAGAGTAAATGTGAGGTCTTACAGTGTTGTGGCACCACCACCACCAAAGGCCCAATTTTTCTGCCCCTGTTAAACAGGGACATGTAATTACAATTCTTGATCTAATATTTCACAGCAGAACCCGTTCCTGCGCCCACCGAGAGTAACTGTGAGGGCTTACAGTATTGTGGCAACGCCAACACCTAAGGCCCCAATTTCTGCAGAGTATATAGGGCATCCCCCTACTTTCAAACATCCAACTTACAAATGACTCCTACTTGCAAACGGAAGGAGACAACAGGAAGTGAGATGAAATCTACCCCTAGGAAGGGAAATTCTCTCCTGTAAGGCTCTGTTTCCACTAGTGCGTCCCCAAAGTCACACGATTTACACTGCGACTTTGCGATGCGATTTGTGGTGCGACTTGTTGCGACTTTAAAAGCGACTTTGTGCGACTTGGATGTTCTGCGATTTAGTCATAGCCATGTAATTCCTTATCCTGCTTAGTTATTTCCCCTTCCCCTTTCGTTGTCACGTGTTGTATGTTGGTTAGCAAACATGTTGGCTATGCAATATGTTGGGTCAGCAGTCATTTTGGCTGCTGTAGCAGCATTTATAGATGAAGAAGAGGAGGATAACCGGGGGAGGAGAAGGCATAGGTTTTGGATCCATCCCATCATCGCCCAAAGGGAAGTGAGAGGCCAGTTTGGGGTCCTTTACAACGACCTCTGTGCTCATGAAGACAAATTTTTCAACTACACAAGGATGTCAATTAGAAGGTGAGAACATTTTTTGATGTCAACTTGCAAATGCTGCAAGTTCATATTTATGAAAATGTGTATATGCCTGGTCAGTATGACTCTTTTTATAATTTTTAGGTTTGAATAGCTAGAAGTGTTAACTATAACCTGGTTAAACAAATGGAACTCAATTTTTAAATGTTTGATTTTTACATGGTCAGTGTAGATAATAGCCATATTTTTTCTCTTTACAGTTTTGATGAATTGTTGGCTTTGCTCTCTAGCCATCTAGAGCGACAAAACACACGTTTCCGAAGGAGTATTCCAGCTGTTGAAAGACTCATTATAACATTGAGGTAACTTTTCATACCTACTTTTTCTTCTTCTTAACTTATATGTGGCATTTGGATATCCAAATCATTCTTTCATCCTCTTTACATGAAGTAAAAAAATAAATACTAGCATGTAATTATGGGTGAGATTGTTTTTACAATATTAACTTTCCCTCTACATCACCAGTGTCTTTCTCCTGCTCCTCTTCTTCCTTCACTTCCTCAGGCACCTCCTTCCTAGCTCATTTTTTGTTATTTTTTTGAAGTAGCTTATTCTAAATATGTATCATTATAATAAACTGAATGTACTGTTTGTCATGGTTATGCAATAAAAGTTGTTTGTCAGCATACCTGTTTCCATGTGTTCATCTCCTAAGATCAGCTGTGTCTCACCTGACTGCTTTTATTAACTCTCCTCTAGCATGGCTCCACCCCAGCTCCTATCAGAGAACTCTATATTAACCTCTGCACTGCAGGTCAGCCCTGCTGATCAACCTTTGTGTGTTTGGCTTCCTGTTCCTGCCTGCCGTGTGCTCTACATTTATTTCTGTTACCGACCTTGGCGTGTTCTATACTATTCCTGTCTGCTCGTGACCCTGACCTTTTGGCGTGTCCCTGACTATCCCTGTTTGCCTGTGACCCTGAACCTTGGCGTGTACTCTGTTGTCCTTGTCTGCTTGTGGCCCTGACCTTGGCTTATTCCTTACTATCCTTATCCTTCTGTTGCCTACTGTGGGTGTGAGCTGGGGGACCCTGGGGGTCGCGACCTGGAGCCAGTTGCAGCCCAGTCCATCCTCACCATCAGAGGCTCTGGTGAAAACTTGCTGGCTCTTAGACTCTGCGCCCCAGGAAATCCTACGTCTAACCCCGGTGGGATCCGTGTTGGTGTTCCAGCGACCCTGCCTTCCTTATACCCGGACTCCCATCCCCAGCAGTCAGCTGTAGGGTCCACTGCCTTGTGGTGCACTCCTGATCCCAACAGTGTGCATCTGTCACCTAGCCTCAAGGTGACCTGACACTGTTACATTTTAGGTACCTGGCAACTGGACATTCCTTTGCAAGTTTGCATTATGAGTTTTTGGTTGGCAAAACTACTGTCAGCAATATTGTCCATGATACCTGCAGAGACATCTGGAATGTCCTTAGGGATTTGGTCCTGAAGAAGCCCATTTTCGAAGATTGGTGCAAGATAGCGGAAGTTTTCTGGGATCGTTGCAATTTCCCGAATTGTCTCGGGGCAATTGACGGAAAACATATGAGGGTAGTGATGCCCATCGGCAGTGGAACCAAATACTTTAACTACAAAAATATTTTTCTTTTGTATTACTAGCAGCGGCTGATGCCAATTATTGTTTTAGCTATAATAGACATAGGATCGTATGGCAGCAGCTCAGACTCCAGTATTTTCCAAAGATCATCGCTTGGAAGAATGTTGAGGGAAAATGGTCTGGACCTGCCACAGGACTGTCCATTGCCAGGAACAAATGGGCCGCCAATGCCATTTGTGTATGTTGGGGATGAGGCCTTTGCTCTCAGTGAGCATCTATTAAGGCCTTATTCCAATAGGTGTCTGAGTGAAGAGAAGCGAATCTTCAATTACCGGTTAACGAGGACAAGGCGAGTGGTAGAATGTTCATTTGGCATTTTAGCAAACAAGTTTGCTACATAAACCGATTAATTTAAAACTTGAGAATGCAATATCTGCAGTAAAAGCAGCATGTGTGCTTCATAATTTTGTTAGAATTCGTGATGGCTATCTTTTTGAAGATTCCCTCATGCACGATCTGGAAGGTGCACAATGGAGTGCCAGTAAGGGCACCACCAATGGTGCCACTGTGCGTGAGGGATTCTCATCGTATTTTATGTCTGCTGCTGGTTCTGTCCCCTGGCAGCAGGATGCCATTGCATAATGTATGTCATGCATTTTATTTTAATATTATTTAGATGTCTGTTATGTTTAATTGCATCCAAATGCAGAATAAAAGGTCTTTTACACAAATTCGAAAAAAGGATAAGTAGAAAATGCATAATGTAACCACAATAGTTTTTATTTTCCAGGAATTTTGTGCACGAATGCACCAAAAATTATTTTTTGTTTTGGTGAACTACACCATTTGTTTTTTTGTTTTTTTAAACAAGCACAACAAATATTAAAATAAAATATTTCACTTTGAACAACACAAAAAAGTCATAAAAAAATAAAATATATAATCTGAATATAATCTGAATCTTTTTTACAAGCAAAATCTTTTTGCAAGAAGGCAAAAAAAGAAATAAGTTCCATGAACTCAAAAATTCTACAGTTGTTGTTTTGGCATCCACAACCAACAAAAAAAAAATATAACAAGTCTTAAACCCACAGCAAAAATAATAGAAAATTACAATTGCTCGTAAGTTTTGTTTTCAGTGGTCCCAGAAACTGAACTATTGGTTGGTCCAGGGAAATCCACTGATGGACCAAGGTAATATTTCCTTTCAAGAAAAGGCGGAAACTGACTGGGTGTAGGCTGCCTAAGTTGGTGAGTGGTTGGGGGGCCAAGGGTAGAGGTAGTGGGGGCAGGAATTGGATGCAACATGCGTGGCCTTGAGGGATTCAGCATATTACCATACTGGTCACAGTATGGACGGTTTATTGGTGGAGCATACTGTGCACTTTGAAAGTGAGGGTATTGTTGATAAGGGGGATATTGGGGAAGGGGGGTTGCATATATGCTGAGGATGTTGTGCGCCCCTCACCCACAAAGGATTGAGCAGTTGACATCAAAGCCATCCTGAGTGCATATTTTTTCTCAGGGGGTACCTGTTTACATATGCCTAAAATTACAGTGAGAAATGCTGTGTCTTCACACTGGTTTTCAGCCATTTAAGTGGACATCTGACTGACTACATCTAAAATTTTATCCGTTGGTTTCACAGGCCGGGCACTTCCCCTTGAAGATCTTCGCAAAGGCCTAGAGACATTGCTAGGCCCTGGTTCTGCATCCTCCTCATTCATTGAGTTTGATGTTGACCTTGATTCATCTACGAACAGTTCCTTGTCAACATTGTCTTGGAATTGTTCTTGCTCCTCCTCCGTGGCAGCTTCCTCTGACTCATCTTCTGGTGCCAAACCCTGTGTGCTGTCTTCCCAGCTTGCTTGGGTTCTAAAATACAAATCACATATTTTTAAAGTAAGCATTACAATTTGATATGTACAATTCATAACATATGCCTGCTGATAACTTACTCTCGCATTTCCAACACTGGTTTTAGAAAATCAAGATCCCTGGCATGGGCTAATCTTTTTGAGCCGGAACCACTCCTTCCTTCTAATTTTCGTAAGTACCGGTTGTAGCAGTCTTTGAGACTTCTCCATCGAGTTTGTAACGAGTGCACTACAAAATATAGATAAAATAATAAATTAAAAAAAAATCTTTATTAACTGCCTATAGGTCATTCATTTGCTAGGCTGCATAATTGATATAGATGGTGTTAAAACAACCGCTAAATTAATTACCCATGACACCTGCATAATTTGCCATGTGCTGAAGGATGTTGACAGGGCCATCTTTAAGACTATTTAATATTATTTGGACCGTGGTCAAATATTATTTGCTGGCCCACACACAGATTTACTTTCCTGCAGCCACCGGTTACAGGAAAGTAACTACATAAATTCCACCATCAATACAGATAGTGTTGACAGGGGATTCCCTCTTGCCAAACCATTGTGATCTCCTGGCAGGAGAAGCGGTCCCCAACAAGAAAACACAGTGCACATTGTTAACACACACCCATTGGTTGCAGAATATTTAAATAGGTATCCCAGGTATCATAATATATGCGAGCCACTTCTAACCATGCCCTCTCCTTCTTTGCATGATCTTTGTAACCTGGATCTCTGAGGTCATATATTGCCGGACGTTGTCTGACAAGCCGAATAATTTCCTCATTGTCATGAACTTGTCGCTTGTTCTTTCTAGCCCTAGGCATGCTTCCTGCTGTCTTCAACACTCACATACATCAATATAGGATGATGTGATGATGTATTTGGGAGGAGCAGAGATCATGTGCTTCCGTAGACTTCCGTGGATATTGCAACAAAGTCGCGGTGTCAGACATGTACATACGACTGCATTGCGACTTAATACCTTTCTATGGAGAACAATTCGCACCGAAGACGGAACAAAGTAGTGCAAGAACCTTTTTTGGAGTCGCTGCGACTTGAGTCGCACCAATTAGAACAGGGACCATTGAAATACATGGGTTTTGACTTGTCATGGGACTTGACATGTCACAAAACAACTCGCAGTAGTGGAAACAGAGCCTAAGAGTTAATATGGGAAAAATGTGTCTCCTCTCCACTGATGCTTTATCACCAATCCTTGTTTCACTAAAAACCCCAAATTGTCAAAAAACATTTGTCATTGGGACAGAAAGTGAGGTGAAATCTTCTGAAGAGGTGCACAGGCAGCAAAACAAATGTCACAGGGGTGATAACCCTTCCCTATGTTTTCCAAAAAGCTTAAAAATAGATTTTTTGGCTGGAGCTACACTTTAAAAATGTACCAGTTCAAAATTACAAACAGATTCTACTTAACAACAAACTTAAAGTCCCTGTCTTGTTTGTTTGCACCACCTGTATACTGCTGTTCAGAGTATATAGGCCCTGGGGGCCCCACGCCTTTCCTTTTTTTAATTTGGGTGCGGTAATGGACTGGGGGGGGGGGGTACCCATGCCGTTTGTCTCACTGATTTTCATCCATATTGCCGGGACCCGACATTACATTAAAGCCGCAAGCAGTTTTAGATGACTTTTATTCCTTTAAAAATGTCATTTTGTGCAGGGACTGTTCTAAGCACGGGAAACACACGCCACTTTACAGGCATACTATAGACACCCCCCAGGTACGATATTTAAAGGAATATTTCACTTTTTTTTCACTTTAAGCATCATTAAAATCACTGCTCCTGAAAAAACGGCCGCTTTTAAAACTTTTTTTTGCATTGATACATGTCCCCTGGGGCATTACCCGGGTCCCCAAACCCTTTTTAAGACAATACCATGCAAATTAGCCTTTAAATTTAGCACTTTTGATTTTGAACTTTCGAGTCCCATAGACTTCAATGGGCTTCTAAAGTTTGCGCAAATTTTCAGTCCGTTCGCAGGTTCCGGTGCGAACCGAACCGGGGGGTGTTCGGCTCATCCCTACTTTTAACATTTGTTTCTAGAAAGAATGTCATTTTCCAAACAAAAACTATGCATACAATATGTTTGTTTGTGAAAAAATTCCCATTCTGCTCCTTCATATTTTTTAATTACTGCAGTCCAAAATAAACATCGATTTGAGCCCACAAATGATTAGAGAATCCAAAGAGAGTTCTTGAAATAAAATAAAAAAAAAACATTTCAATGAAATTCTACTAATGTATGGCCAGCTTTAGCATTTGCATTAAAGCGGAGTTCCACCCAAAAGTGGAACTTCCGCTTTAAGTATTCCTCGTCCCCTGACATGCCACAATTGGCATGTCATTTTTTGGGGGGGGGGGGGGGGGGCTGGGTACCTGGTTTGGAGTGGGACTTCCTGTCCCACTTCCTCCTTCCAACTTCTGGCCGCCTAGGTGACACCTCCTCACCCCCTAGGCGGCCCCTCTCTCCTGGCAATCTTCTCGGACACGTCACAGCTCCCAGAAAATTGCCTGGCCATTGACGGAGCGCATTGCAACTCGTGCAAGGGCAGTGCTTGCCCGGCTGGGAAGCTGCAAACTGTCACAGCCAGGTGCCCACAGTTACAATGTCAGCACTGCGAAGAGGAGGGGGAGAGAATGAAGGCTTTGGGCGGCCGCATCACTGGACCGCGGGACAGGTGAGTGGCTGTTTATTAAAAGTCACCAGCTATACTTTTTGTAGCTGCTGACTTTTAATAAACTCAACAACCGGTGTCCGCTTTAAGGTGACTCTGCCATTTCAAGCAGTGATAATGCAGTTATCAGGTATAAAGTAAGTAAAGCAGATTATAATGCTTTCTGTACACCTAAATGCTGGGCCTTTCTGAATGGGTAAAGCGCTGACATTTTTGGGTACAGCCGAAATGTTTCCCACCTTCTCCATCTTCCCCACATTCCTGCTGGCCGACCATTGTGATGGTCTGCCTCAATTACCAATAGAAGTGCATGGGAAGGGGCTGACGAGCTTTGTTACAACAAAGAAGCATTGGAGCTTTGCCAGTTGTGAAAGGCCCAGCATTTGTGCAGTTAGGGATCAATTAAAGTGCTATGTAATACTGTAAAGGCCTTGCTCGTATAACCATATTTTCATCATCATCATCACAAGTAGAAGCTAGATCTAGTAATCTTTCCCAAATTTTGTGGTATTTAGCTGGGCACCCTCTGTGAACATATACAGTATTACTTTCTTATACGGCAGTGTAAGATTAACAACCCATTCCTGGATTGTTGTTGGTAGGGCCCTGAGCCACACCCGAGCAATTAGCATTTTAGCCATAAAGAGGGTTCCTTGCAAGAAAATATGGAGATATTTGTAACTATCTGGGCCGGGAAAAAGACCCAGGAGACATTGCTTAGGGCAAAGGGTTAGTGGAGAGACCATTCAACTGTGTAGAAACCGGACCACCTGAGACCAACTAGTAACCCTGAATAATGGGGCATTACCATATTGAGTGATAGAAGGAACCGCTGGTCTCACCATATCCAGGACAGAGAAGACTGTAATGTTTCTGGTATCTAGGCGAACAGGGGTTAAGTAGGCTCTGTGCAAAATATACAGATGGATAAGACGGTCAGACAGTTTTGGGGAGAGCAGCTTCATTTTTTTTTTAAGTGATTAAGGAAAATTGTTGCCCATACTTACCGTAATTTTCCTTTCCTGGATCCTCCTCATGTTAGCCTACTATGGGTCAGCTCCGCCCCCTCTGACCCCTCCAGGACCACCTTTTTTCTAGCCCATAAAGGGCGGCTGTCGGGCCAGCTCAATGTTCAAATACCCTTCCTCGCGACGGAAGATAGGGTGGGAATCCCCGCCTGAAATGGGGAGGATCCAGGAAAGGAAAATTACGGTAAGTATGGGCAACAATTTTCCTTATTCCTGGACCTCCCCATGTCAGCCTACTATGGGATGTACCAAGCAACCTTCGATAAGGGAGGGAAAGAACAAAATAACTCACTGCTCTGCACACTACCTCGGGTGACACCTTCGCATAAGCTGCCCATGATGCTGCCATACCCCTGGTTGAATGCGCTCTGATCTCTGCAGGAGGGGGAAGGCCCAGGGACTTGTAGGCGATCTGGATGGTCTTCACAATCCAGGATGAGACAATCCAAGGCGGAGCCCATGCCCTTTTTAGGTCCCACAGGAAAGATGAACAGTTGATCTTGCTTGTGAAATTTCGCAGTCCGCTTCAAGTAAGCTGAAATAGAGGAGACTAAGTCTAGCCTCTTCCAATCATCCTGCAACTGGTCCACGGTGAAGGCTGGCAGGACCGTCTCCCAATTCATGTGAAAAGCAGTAGAGACCTTCGGTAGAAAGCTAGAAACCTGTCTGAGAATAATCTTGTCGAGAAAAATCACACAAAAAGGCTCTTTGGATGAAAAGGGGCATAATTCGTAAACTGTCCTGGTGGAGGCTATGGCCGTCAAGAACACTGTCCTCAATGTTAAATGAAATAAAGAACAGGATGATGTCGGGTCAAAAGGAGGAGCCAACAAGGCTTTTAAGACCAGAGTCAGGTCCCATTTGGCAAAGTAAGACTTCAGGGGAGGTCTGATTTTAATGGCTGCCTTTAGGAAATGGACCACGACAGGATGTAATGCCCACCTGGAATTCGCCATCGCCGAAAGGGCAGAAATCTGGTCTTTCAGGTAATTATAAGCCAGGCCATCATCCAGTCATTGCTGGAGAAAATCCAAGATGTTCAAGACTGAAGGAGATTCGGGCTCCCAGCCCCTCTCCACAGCGACGCGTCGGAAAGCCTTCCATACCCGGTGATAGGTCGAGGTTGTAGATTTTTTATGAGACTGTAACAAGGTGCTCAACGCTCGCTCTAATGCCCCGTACACACGATCGGACATTGATTGTACATTCTGACAACAAAATCCTAGGATTTTTTCCGCCGGATGTTGGCTCAAACTTGTTTTGCGTACACACGGTCGCACAAAGTTGTCGGAGTTTCCGATCGCCAACCACGCGGTCACGTAAACCACGTACGACAAGACTAGAAAAGGCCAGTTCAGAACCAAGCGCGGCACCCTTTGGGCTTCTTTTGCTAATCTCGTGTTAGTAAAAGTTTGGTGAGAGACGATTCGTGGCTTTCAGATCGTTTTCTGCGGTTCAGTTTGTGCTTGTGGGTTTGTATCTGCTCTTCAGTGCGTGCAAGCAAACTACGCGTGACTTTAATTAGTCATTGTGTTCTTGTTCGTTCGTTACTGTTTTTCAGGTCGCTCTTCACAAGCCTTGCTGTTCTTCAGTGCGTTCTGTTACTTCGTTCTGAGCAGCCGACCGTTTTCTAGCCATGTTGCGTATACGTACTACTCGTAGAGTTCGTGCTGTGTGGGGGCTTGGTGTTGGGGTCCTGACCTTGACACAAGTCCAGTCCATGAACAGGGTGAGGAGGAGTTCTGGACCAAGAATTGGTTGCTTCAGCGTGACCAGTTCTCTCATATGCCTTTGCTCCGTGAGATCCGTGAGAATAATCCTGATGATTTCAGGAACTTTCTCAGGATGACGGACCCCGTATTTCACTGGTTGTTGGCTTCGCCGACCCCCTATATCAGCAGGCAGGATACCTGCATGAGGCAAGCCATCACTCCGGAGCAGAGGCTCGTCGCTACCCTGCGGTACTTGGCGACCGGGAGAAGCCAGCAGGACTTGAAGTTCTCGACAGGCATCTCCCCCCAGGCTCTGGGTATCATTATCCCAGAGACCTGTTCTGCCATCATCCAGGTCCTACAGAAGGAGTATATGAAGGTAAGATTTATCCTTTAATATCACATTTTATTGTATTGAGTGTTTGCTAATATGTTGTATTTCTTTCCTCATTCCCTAATTACCATGATTGGAATATGCTGTGAATGTCCCCTTTGTTTTCATGCATGCTGTATTTTTATGTAATTTTTTTTTTTGTCCTTAATACATATTTGCCTTCAGTTACCTCCTCAGCATGTTCTCCTGGCCCTACATTCACCTCATGTAGTCACTTAACAATGTATTTTATCAGCTCCATAGTAGTGCTTTACCCCAAACACCACCTAAAATGTTGAGAAATGTGATTTGTGCTTTAAATTCAGGCAGAGTGCCAGAGGCTTTTTTTGGGGGGTTCCCAAATCATTTGGAACCCTCCCTCCCCCCAACTGCTAAGTCAGCTGATCCCAATTCTCTATCTATCCTCAATCATCTATCTGCTGACTTTGCCAAGCCCATACACATTTTACCCATCTCTTTTGTGGTCAGATTTATGGATGAATTCCGCAAAGCTTGTAGTGCAAGGGCCTACCTGTATACTTTCAAATGGTACTGTTTAAAGTTTTTGTATACTATTATTATCTTGATAGGTAATAGCAGAATGTCCAAATGTGCTCAAATGTGTACAGTGTGTATTTATATCTTTGTATTATGACACTTCTTACCTGTCCAGTGGGCTGCCAATAGTGTAACTAAGGAGGGGCTGTTCCAAGTAATACCCCTTATTTAGGCATTCATCTCTCAATGAAGTGAAGAGGGTTACCTGTCCAAGATTCCCCCCCCCCCTATAATGTTATAATTGGCCCATGAGAGGGGGGGCATATGATAGGTGTACCTTATACTTTGGTGTTGTAAAATTCCCCTTAATAAATGTTATCTGGATGTTGGCCAAGAAGGTTTGTGTCTAATCTGCTTTCCATGTTTATGTGCAAAAATACTCATTTTTGTTTTTTTTCCTCAACAGTTTCCTTCCACGCTACAGGAATGGCAGACTGTGGCCTCCCACTTTGCCCAGCGGTGGGACTTTCCTAACTGTGGAGGGGCAATTGATGGGAAACACGTCCACATCGTCCCACCACCCAACTCGGGGTCATACTATTATAATTACAAGGGGTTCAATAGTATTGTGATGTTGGCGGTGGTGTCGGCTAATTACGACTTTCTGTATGTGGACGTGGGGAAGAATGGCCGGATGTCCGATGGTGGAGTCATCGCCCAGATGGAGTTTTACAGGCGTCTCCAGAATGGCAGCTTGGACTTGCCACCTCCAGCAGAGAATGTGGAAGGACTCCCATTCGTCTTCGTTGCGGATGAAGCATTTGCGCCGGGGGACCATCTTATGCGGCCATTCCCGATGAGGAGCCTCACCCCGGAACAGAGGGTTTTTAATTACCGGCTGGCCAGAGCCAGAAGAGTGGTGGAGAACACATTTGGAATCATGGCCAGCCGGTTCCGCCTATTTCTGACACCCATCCATATGGCGGAGTATAAACTTAATCATATAATCCTGGCGTGCTGTGTTCTACATAACTTTTTACGCCAACATTCTGCCAACTATGCTGGCTCAGTTGGGCCTGAGGCCGGAATTCTAAATGAAACAACCCTGACGGCGCTTGAAAGTGGCCGTCCTTGCTTGCCCTCCCTGAGTGCCTGTGATGTCCGGTTAAGATACCTTGAGTTCTTTGCGGGTAGGGGGGCCATCAATATGACAGCAAATTTGTGAAGCCTTTTAGCAAATAAAACCAAAAAAAATACCAAATCTTTGTTGCCATTTACTGCTTGTGTTTGTTTTAGCTGACCCTGACAGAAATGTGGGGAGTCCTGAAAATGGCGTGATTGTGTAACCTTATACAAAGCACTGTTGGGTGTTATTTACTAAAGGCAAAGACACTTTGCACTACAAGTGGACTTGAAACTGCGCTGAAACTGCACTTGTAGTACAAAGAGGATTTGCCCTTAGGAACTAACCCCCATTGTCACAGAAAACAGCAATTACATCACCACAAAAGTGTTGTAGCGTTGAGACAATAATCCACACATTCTTGATTAACAATCTTTTTAATCCCTGCACAATCACATGTGCATTTAAAAGGTTTTTAAAACAAACCAACATGTTTGTTGTCTAACAATTTTTGGGGGTGCATTATAAAAATTATAAATGTCCATTTAAGATAAAACAGGCATGTGTAAAACCAACAAGAAAGACACAAATCTTGAACTTACAAAGTTCACATTTGGTAGAACTTGAAGGCAATATCAGACATGAGTATTTAGGAACTGTGTTTGATATTGCGTTCAGATGGGCTGAAGTCACCCCTGGAAAAGCCAAATTTGGAAGATGCACACAAATTTCCCAATGTCAACATGTGCTAGCTGCCATCACGGGGGATCAAGGGACGTGTTTTGGGGGAGAAACCCCTTCCTCTCAGCTACTTTATTATTGAGGAAGGGGTTGCACCCCCCAAAACGCATCCATTGATCTCCCGTGATGGCAGATAGCACATGTTGACACACTGTGTGCATCCTCCAAATTTGGCTTTTCTAAAAATCGCTAAAACATTTTTAACATTGTAGCACACAAAAAAACAAAGTGTTTTGGAGGGGTTTTAAACTCGCCCCAAAACATCAATGGTGTTTTTATTTTTTTGAATAACATCATTGATGTTTTTATTGAGGTTTTCTAATTGTAAATTACACCCCATGATCTCCCCGATCAGGATCTGGGCACTTTCTGATGTGAAAGGATCTGGATCCACAACATCATGATCACCTAAAAAGAGAGAAACCAAACAAAAACAGGTATCAAAAATATGCCGGAATCCATCTCTTACCTGAGCCTGTGGTCGCAGACACTCACCTGTTGTGGTAATTATTTCCACCACGTCTTCCTCCTCCTGCTCTTTTTCGGTTGGGGGTATTTCCCCTTTTTACAGAGGTGGGGGGTCTGTGGTCTCCTCGGATGAGGGGTGTCCTCCGAGTCTTTTCTCCCCTATGTAAAACAAAAATGCTATACTTAGCACACAGATATTTGATGGCAGAACTATAAATAGGAAACATTGCTTGGAAGTGGGGTACAATTGTCTATTTTGGCAGAGTTCCAAAATGTAGCATTTTCAGTGTCCTTTGTCAAGCTGCAATACTTTACCTGTTTGGTACAAGCTTCACAGATAGAGACCCCCCTATAGTATACACTGGAGCACCTGTGTGCCCCCCCCTAATAAAAATGGTGTTCAGGGGTCCCACACTAGTGCTCCTGCGTCCAGATGTGAAAACAGCTGCTCAGTGTCCTCTCCTTACACAGAATCTAGTTTGCATTCCATTCTAGTAACAATGTAATCCCAACTATTGGTAATGTGAGTGCTAATGCCTCCCTTCTGACTCACTTCCCACCACTGCACCTCAGATTGAAAATAAATAAAACCTAATCTAAAGCTGCCACTTTAAAGAATCAGGATACTGTAAAAGGTGCTTCTCTGTGTGCAAACCGGATGTAGCTATGTGACACAAAAAAAACACAGTGGCACTAGCACTATGAATATATTGAAAAAATATATCCAAAACTATATTTTACCTTTTACAGCATTCTAGTAACAAAGCCATCTACACAACCAAATTAGTTTCATACAAGTAGGGCGTAAAAAATGTGGCCAAATGCATATGGCCAAAACAATGGTGTTTTATAGGCCGAAAGAAAAATGTTTGATACGAACGAATAATGTGCCAATGAACCAGAAAGTTGCCATTTTAAAATGTACACTTGTAAGAAAAGCACATGGAGCAGCACGAATGCAATAAACACAAAAAGAATAGGAACACAGCACAACTACTTACTTTTTTGCAGCACTCTCCGGATCTTTCTGTACTGCTCGTGTTCTCTTAATTTGAGGTCCGACCACCGCTTCCTGAGCTGATCTTTCGATCATCGTACCCCCGAAATGCCGGTGCAGACTTTTGACCACTTGGCCTTTCTGACATTGGGGTTGGGGTAAGGTCCATACTTTCCATCATAGTCAGCCTTCTTAAAGATGTCAACCATCTCCAACATCTCCTCAAAGGACATATTTGAGGCCTTAAATCTCCTTCTGGATCGGGACGTTTCTGGCTCCGGGCTTTCCTCCTCCTCCTCCTCATTCCTGTAATTAGCACGCACCTGCTGTGTATCCATCATGTGCTCTTCCCCCACTGCGCAGAATGAAAAGGGGCGGGGAATAGACTAGAAAGAACGTCAGGGGCGGGCGGAGTTACACGCATGCGCAGTGTGTATAAAGCGTAACACGCGTGCGTATTACGTACGATCTGTGAGCGGAGGAAGGAGCATCGGAGGCGCCGATTGTGATAACGAAGATAAGATCTAAACTTGGGCCTATACAGCTTGGAAATTGAAGCCTATATTGTAACAAGATTAGGAGAGTTTGGCCTGACCTTAGGGTTTGTCTTGTGTTGTGTCTTGCAGAGAAAATGGATGGCTTCAATGACCACAACTTCCTCCCCCTGTTCATAGACAAATACAGGGAGCTGTCCTGTCTGTGGCAGGTGAGACATCCCCATTATAACAATAAACAAAAGAGGCAGGCAGCATTGGAGAAACTGCTGGAGTTGGTGAAGCCGGTGGTCCCCACAGCAACCATCCCCTATTTAAAAGCCAAAATTGGTGGCCTGAGGAGCACTTATCTTAGGGAGCGCAAGAAGGTCATGGATTCCCAGAGGTCTGGAGCTGCAGCAGATGACATTTATGTCCCCAGGCTGTGGTACTATGAGAGACTGCGATTTCTGTCAGACCACACTGAAGTCAGGGAATCCCTCTCAACCCTTCCTTCCACTCTTCCTTCCACCCCAGATGAGACTTCCGATGTCCAACTTGGGCCTTCCAGCCAGGAAGAAGTGGAGGAGCCCAGCTGGAGTCAGGTATAGCATTCTTCTACAGATTTCTGGTCAATAAAGAAATGATCTTTACTAGATGTTATTAATAATCACTAATTGCTGATTGAAAAAAGTGTTTTACATATCAATAGACAGTAGTGGGCAAAAATAATTGGGACAAGAATGAAAAATGCTGGGCTCAGAAGGATAGTTTGTTATATTTGTTAACATTCAATTTGCAACAGTCATGAGATGAAAATTGTGTGATTGATGAATAAAAAACTAAAACAATGTCCCTTTTTCATACACAGGAAGACCTAAGCCAGGAGGAGGCTGTGGAATGTGGCAGCCATGAGGAGGCGGGGGTTAGTGGCAGCCAGGAGGAGGCGGTGCTAAGTGTCACCCAGGAGAAGCCTGGGACAAGTCGCAGCCTGACAGAATTGCAGGTTCCTCCCCTCCGCCTTCCATATAAAAGAGCAAGGAAGACGACTCCCGTGCAGCATTCAGCGCTCAGGCTCATTCAGGAGGCTTCTGCGTCCCTCCGAGCCTTACCAACTCCTGAAGAGGCCTTTGCCTGCATGGCTGCCACAAAACTGCAGGGCATGCAGGAGGGTCAACGCCAGCTGTGTGAGCAACTTATTTATAAAGTCCTGACTAAGGGAGTGAGTGGCGAAATCACACCCAAGACCGACGTGATTGAGTTGGACCATCCTCCTCCTCCTCCTGCTGCCACAACTCCACCACCACAGCCACAGCGTGGAAGGAAGCGTGGAAGGAAGACCAGAGAGTGATGGCCCTGGGTTCAGTCTGGTCTGACAAAAGCTGCAGTCTCTTGTATGACCACAGCCTGGGGACACCGATGTCATCTGCTGCTTTCCGGATCTCTGGGACTTCTGGACCAGACTGCACTCCCTTAGATAAGGACTCCTCAGGCCACCAATTTTGCTTGAAAATAGTTGATGTGTGCCCTGGGGGTCCAAGGCTTCACCCATTTCTGCTGTTTCTCCAGTGCTGCCTCCCTCTTTGTTTAGTTGTGAGCCCTTAATAAATGATTTTTTTGGGAATATTATACTCTCCTATGTGTGTTTTCATCCAAAAAGGACAGTTTGTTTGTGAGGATTCAGGTACATTTCTAAAGTACAATGTGAAATTAACAAGAGACAAAAACACCAAACAATCTCCTACAGATTAAATAGAACAACATATCAATGGTGTTGTGGTAACTTGACACACAAAACACACACAAAAATATTCTGGAGTAAAACTAAAACTAAAATAAAACAAAGATCAGCCTTGGAAAAAATACAAACCTAAAATAAAATAAAATCTGCCTTAAAAAAAAAAAAATTGTCAGATGTGACAAATCAAAATCAAAATATATTAAGGGAAGCCTGATAAATAATAAAGAAATAAGTTTATGAGAAGTGTGTGTGAATATGAGCAGCAAAACTATTTCATTCTTCTCACATTATAAAGAAGAAGAGAGTGCGCTGTATTAAACCATTTTTAACATTGCACCATGACGAAAGTGTTGTATTCATTGCGAACGTTAAGTTTACCAGACCGAGCTGTTCCGTCTCGGAATTTCTTCTGAGCATGCATGGCACTTTGTGCGTCGGAACAGGACACACGGTCGGTATTGACGCGATCGGATTTTGTTGTCGGAAAATTTTATAGCCTGCTCTCAAACTTTGTTTGTCGGAAAATCCGATGGAAAATGTCCGATGGAGCCCACACACAGTCGGAATGTCCGACAACACGCTCCGATCGGACATTTTCCATCGGAAAATCCGACCGTGTGTGCGGGGCATAAGAGGCTTAAATCCGTCAGAGATCTCCTCTCAATTTCCACGCCATTAGCCTCAGCTTCCTGGGGTTTGGATGACATATTTTGTTCTGGAGCAGGAGATCCTGACAAGGTGGTAGCGGGATTGGTTGACACATCTTCATTCTCCACACCAGCAGAAACCATGGCCTTCTGGGCCAAAACAGTAGAATTTCTATGGCTGTGACCCTCTCCCTGTAAATCTTCAATAGGGTCTTGAGGATTAAAGGAAGCGGAGGGAACACATACACCAGGGTGAAGTCCCACGGTTTGGACAGAGCATCTTGGCCGTAAGCTTGTGGATGGTATGTTCAGGAGAAGAAGCAAGGAAGCTGGGCATTCCTCCCCAATTCCATGAGGTCTATTACAGGCAACCCCCAAACTCTGAAGATCCTTCGCAGGAATTTCGTATTCAAGGCCCATTCGCCGGGATCCAGAAAGCTCCGACTCAAATGGTCTGCTAAGGTATTCTCGGGCCCTGGGAGATAGGCTGCCATCAGGGAAACAAGATTTTTTTCTGCCCACTGGAATATCTGGCATGCAACTTGAAGTAGGACCCGGCTCCTGGTGCCCCCCTGACAGGACACGTACGCAATAGCGGTCTTGTTGTCGGACAATATTTTGACAGCTTGATCTTTCAAGAGTGGTCGGAAGGCTAGAAGAGCGTGCCGGACGGCCTCCAATTCTAGGAAGTTTGATGTTTGCGAGACCAACCCTGAGCCTGCTGGTCCAGGCAGTGGGCTCCCCAACCCAGGAGACTGGCATCGGTAGTCAGTACCACCGGCTCCGGAGGCCGAAGGGATGTGCCCCGGGCAAGGTCACGTGAGACTGTCCACCAAAGCAGTGATTGTCTCATCGACATCGGAATGTGTATCCTCTGCATCAGGGAGTGACGATCCCATTGGAGAAGGAAATTGCACTGAAAAGTTCTTCTTCACCACCTGGCCCATGGGACTACCGGGATCGTGGCTGATAATACCCCGAGATAGCGCATGCATTCTCTTGCTGCAAGGAATGGACTGGTCATTACTCTCCTGGTTTGGATCTGAATGTCCTGAATTTTCCTCTGAGGGAGAGAGACTCGACCCCGATTTGTGTCAAACTTCACCCCCTACTTAGTATTCTAAAACCTGGGTTGGCTGCATTTGGCTTTTCCGATAGTTGACTAGCCAGCCAAACCGAGCTAGTGTTTCGCAGGTGAGGGCCACATGTTAAAGGAGAAGATGTTCTAAAGAGGCTAGCAGTAACAGATCATCCAAATAATGAAAGATATGAACGTCTCTGACTCTAAAGGGGCGCGATGATGGCTGAGAGCACTTTCAAAAAGGTTCTGGGTGCTGTGCAAAGGCCAAACGGGAGGCACCGAAACTGGTAGTGAGAGCCTTCCACCGCAAGCCTGAGGAAACAATGATGAGCTGGATGGATGGGAACATGTAATTAGGTTGATGGGGACCATCCTGTCTCCCTCTTTCACCACGGATATGATCATCTCCAACGACTCCATCTTGAAAGGCGGGACCCTCATATAAGAATTTAGAGCCTTCAGATCTAACACTGGTCTGAAACCTCCCGAAGCTTTTGTTACTAGGAACAATGGGGAATAGACTCCTAGACCCCATTCTCGCCTTGGCACCGGGATAATGGCTCTCGCTGTCAGCAATCCATCTATATAATTTTGCAAACAGTGCCTCTTCTCCGAAGAAGCCGGAACTCAGGTTTCCATAAACAGGGACTGCGGAGGTCTTGACACAAACTCAAAACGATAGCCATCTCGAATTATAGCCAAAACCCATGCGTCTTGAATTTCGTCCGCCCAAACCCCCTCTAACTGAACGAGCCTCGTTCCCACATGAGGGTCTTGGGCGGAGAAACCTTCAAAGGGTCTTATCGGAGGCCTTCGGGGCTTGGCCAGGTTTGGACTTGGAAGCCTTCAGAAAGGATGAGCCAGCTGGTCTCCATTGCCTGGAGAATGGCCTGCCAGGCCTGTAGGAACTTGCTTCCCTGAAATTTTCCCTGGATCTTCTTGGCGGGCGAAAGGGCTGCCGCTGTCTTCTCCTTTCTTGCGGAATTAAGCCCGATTTACCGAAGAGTAGTTTGCCATCGAACAGCACCGAACATAGGCTCGAAGAATTGTCTGCCGACCAGTGTCTTAACCACAATGCTCTTCGGGCTGCCACTGTCAAGAAACTACTTACCGAGGCCGAGATGTCGAGAGCGGTTCACCCTTGCAACTAAGCGCAGTCCGCCCCCTGGAGGTGGTACAGGGAGTGCATGGCACAAAGAGGCACAGGCTACCCAGTGGACCGTGGAAGACTTGCGTGGAGGTCCTTGTGGGGATGAGCCGCTGTGCAGAGACTGGCAAACAGGAGTACTTGCTGGAAAAGAACAAACAGAAAGTCCAGAACCAGGCTGAGGGTCGAACACCAGGATCAGCAATCCAACTACAGGCTGTGGGATGGTGTCTGGAAGACACAAAGCAAGTCCAGGTTACAAGCAGGAGGTCAAGGCAAGGAAACAGGAGACAAATCTGGGTCACAGGCAGAGGGTCAAACACAGGAGAAAGGCGGAGATCCGTTTAAACAAGCCAAGGTCAGGTCCAGGAGAAGAGCAGAGGAGTCAGTAGCAATCTGGGTCACAACAGGTAATCAGGCACAGGAGACAGGATCAAGTTTTAAACAGGAAGCTGAAGACGAACCAGCAATTTGTCTGAGCATAAGGGCAACTTTTATAGGTAGCCCAAAGGGTCGCGTTGAGCGTGCGCCAGTGCCTCTGACAGTGCCCCCCCACAAGGGGTGGCCTCTGGACACCCAAACTGGACATCAATTCTGGATGTTCTCGGTGAAAGGCCTGGATCAAACGTGGGGCATGAAGATTTCCAGAGGGTTCCCAGGAGTTGTCTTCAGAGGGATACCCTTTCCACTTAATTAGGTACTGGAGCGGTCTACCCTTTTTTCTGCAACTCAGTATATTCTCCACTTCAAATTCACTTTCCCCATCTATTCTGACTGGTGGAGGAGATGGTTCTTCCCTGCCAGGAAAAGGGCTGGAAACAACAGGCTTCAGGAGAGATGCATGAAATACTGGATGCACTTTATAAGAGTTAGGTAAGGCTAGTTCAAAGGCCACAGGATTGACCACCCTCTTGATTTTGAAGGGACCAATGAACTTTGGCCCTAATTTCCGTGAGGGAATTGGCAATCTGAGATTGATGGCTGATAACTATACTTCTTCACCTACCTTAATGGCTGGATTCTCCTTCCTTCCCTTGTTATAGTGCTTTTGGTAATCTTCCTGGACCCCCACAGTAAAGGCACAGGTTGGTCTGACGCCTACGTAATCTTTCCTCCGGGGTAAGAGGAGCACGGACCAGTCCTAATTGCATGGGCTCGACCTCAGGAGTGGTGGAGACTGGAGGAGCCGAGTAGGATGGATGGATGGGAGCCGGCTTGGGGAGTATCCAGCTGGGACAAAGAACCTGGAAGCGCTCTGAGCGTCGCTCCCGCATATGCTGATCCAATTTGGTAGCTGCTTGGATCAAGTCCTCCAGAGTATCGGGGGTCTCTATCCTGGCCAGCTCATCTTTCAGAGCTTCAGACAGCCCCTGACGGAACTGGTACTTGAGGGCAGGTTCATTCCAGCCGGTGTCAGCCGACCATTTCCGGAACTCAACAGTATAGTCCTCTACCGGCCTTCGCCCTTGGGATAAGTTGTGTAACATTGCCTCAGCCGTGGCCATGCGTTAGGGGTCATCGTATAGTTGTGCCATACTTTTCGAAAAAGGTATCCACTGAATTTAGCAGAGGGCTCCTCTGTTCCATTAGGCTATGGGCCCAAGCTTGGGATTCATCGGCTAGGAGAGAGATGATAAAGCCGACCTTTACTACTTCAGAGGAAAAAGTCCTGGGTTGCAGAGCTAAGTACAAAGAACAGGCATTTTTAAAGGCTCTGAATTTTCTGCGGTCACCAGAGAATCGCTCCGGTGTGGGAACCCTGGGTTCAGGGGAAGCCATAATCACTGTAGGGTTGGATGATGTCTGAGAGGAGGAGGCCCCACTGGGAGGTGCAAGGGCTGTGGTTGCTTATGGGGGTGCCCCGGAGAGTTGCTGAAGGCAACTGTCAATTTGGGTGTAGCCCTCTTGCAACTTCTGAACTGCATCGGTGAGTGCCGAGACTTGCTGACACAGGATCTCAAGCGGGGAACGCGCTCTGTCGGCCTCTGACATGGCTGGTTCGTACTGTGAGGAAAGTACTTACCGAGGCAGAGATGTCGAGAGCGGTTCACCCTTGCAACTGAGCGCAGTCCGCCCCCTGTCTTTCTTTGGCAGCAGTGGTGTTCACACCACTCCACAGACTGCTGCCAAGGAATGACAGGCTGGAAGGTGACTCCCTTTTGATACTTCTTGTGGGACCACCACGCTTCCTACAAACAACCGTGGGATTGGTATTTGTGGCATGCCCTTCCCCTCCTGGCTTTGAGGGCCTGACTCTTTGACTCCATACACTAGAAACTAAGTTTTTTAGTGACCTCGGGTTCATGACCAGTCAGACCCTGTTTATGGGCACTGGCATGCTCCATCCTTAAGGGTCGACTGTGCCCGTCCTCGGGGGTGCCCTTTGTGGAGTTACTGCAGCCCTTGACTTTTCCGCCCATTCTGGGATTTCAGTCTCTGCGTCTTATGCCAACACTTTTTCTTTCCCTTTGTATTTCTTTCTGTTTTCCGGTCTTGGGCCCCAGTGGAGCTGTGACTGGTCATATAGTTCTTGCTGGATGCAGAGAATGTCATGGAAACCCCTATGTGAACTTGAGTGATGAAAAATATTATTATCCTGACCAATTGTTGCTACCCTTGAAGAGGAGGTCAACCACCTTTTCACCTCGAAACGTCGGGTCTTATGGTTATTGTTGTTCAATCAACTTTATCATTACAATTGGTCGTTGTTTTATGTATATCAATTTTCCTCAATTGTATGCATCCATTTTATCTATGTATTACTGTTAGGTCATGATGATCCTCTTTTATATATTTTATATTATATTTTTATATTTTTTATTATCAATAAATATTTAAAAACGTTTTAAAAAACCTCTACTATTCTTGTACTATATAGGAAGTGACCCTCTGTAAAGTCCCTTTAGATTAGCTACACTCCTTTGTGAGTGTGTTTCTGTTCAGCATATGTCCCTGCACCACAGGAACCCACCTCCTTGGGACATTTACAGCCCATCGGGGGGGGGGGGGGTTTCTGTGCCGGGAGAGGCTGAACCCGAACAGGAACCACGTAAATTCGACCCATATTCTTCACTCACATTTTAGTATATTATATTTCTTTTTTTTTTTAAAGGCGTCCGGAGCGAGGACGAAAAAAGAACATTGAGCTGGCCCGACAGCCGCCCTTTATGGGCTAGAAAACAGGTAGTCCTGGAGGGGTCAGAGGGGGCGGAGCTGACCCATAGTAGGCTGACATGGGGAGGTCCAGGAAAGTCATTTTAAAGTAACTTTTAATGTGATTTTCACAATTTTATATAATTGCCTGTTCATATTTTTACTGTGTTAAATGTAGATATTTGTTTTAATTTATTATACTCGTCCCGAAGGAGCCGCTAGAGATTTTTGGGTCCTCTGTTCTCTATAATGAAAGAGATATTCAGTAAACAGGACACAATAACAATAAACTGCTAGCAGACACTAAAGGTAAATCCAGCAACACCTCAAATGAACATGTAAATCTAGACAGTGCTGCACAATTAATAAATGTCCATAATTAGTTGGTGTGTGTTAAACTAAAAACTGTGTAGACAGTGCAGGTGACACACACATAGGAGACAAGGATCACTGATCCAGTGACTGTGATCCCTCCACCACACCTGTGTATCCTGCCCCACGATGAGAAAGTCCCGCCTTTGGACGTAACGCATACGAGGGGTCAGGAGTCACGCATGACGTCACCCGCGGTCATCTTCTTTGATATTATCACACACTTTTTCGCCGGCACTCGGATCTGAGTGCGGCTGCATGTAAGTGCAATATCTTTCTTTTAAATGCAATACATTTTTATACAGAAAGCACTAGATTTTGTTATTATCTCGTTGCATAGCTGGTACTTATTACTCACTGACTTGGATGAGCGCTGGACCCGCGGATTCCACTGTTAGGATTGCCATACCTGCTAAGTGATTTCTGCTATGTGACCTGTTTCAGGTTGAATCATTGAGGTGAGAGGCCATCAATGTGTGGTGGAGGGATCACAGTCACCGCATCAGAGATCCTTTTCTCCTATGTGTGTGTCACCTGCACTGTCTACACAGTTTTTAGTTTAACATACACCAACTAATTATGGACATTTATTAATTGCGCAGCACTGTCTAGATTTACATGGTCCTCTGTTCTCGCCTCAACTCCAAGAATAACCTCAACCCCCCTGGCACACCTGGTTAGCTAAAATTAGACATGTGCACTGCCAAAAAATGTGTTTGTTTTCGTTTCATTAGTTTTTGTTATTTTTAGTTTTTGCGGGTCATTCATTATGATTCGTAAATTAGTCAATTTGAAAATTCGTAAATTCATAAATTTGTAAATTTGCTAATTTGTATATTTGAAAATTCGAAAATATGAAAATCCGAAAATAAGAAAGAAAATCCAAAAATTCTAAAGAATAACGAACTAACTAATAATAAAATAAAATTAACTATTAAATTATAGGTATTGGAATTTCCTTTAAAATTTGGCTGTTAGTGAACATAGCGTAGTTACGAATTATCCGAAATAACGAATGCTGCATCTTAACAAGTGGAATGGAACAAATTAATAAATAATAATAATAAAAGTTATTATTATTTTTATTATTATTGTTATTTCTTATTATTAATTTGTTACGTTCCATTAGTTTAGATATGGCATTCGTAACTTCGGATAAATTCTTTCACTAACAGATAAATTTGAAAGAAAATTCCAATACTTATAATTTAATACCGTATATACTCGAGTATAAGTCGATCCGAGTATAAGTCGAGGCCCTAATTTACCACAAAAATAATGGGAAAAATGTATTGCCCCGAGTATAAGACGAGGGTGAGAAATGCAGCATCTACTGTAAGTGGAAAAAGAGGGTCAAGAATGCCCATCTGCAGCTGTATACCTCCCTTTGTCCTGTGCATGTGTCCTGTGAATGTGTCATGTGCATATGTGCATGTGTCATGTGTCCTGTGCATATGTGCATGTGTCATGTGTCCTGTGCATATGTGCATGTGTCATGTGTCCTCTGCATATGTGCATGTGTCATGTGTATATGTGCATGTGTCATGTACCTGTGTCCTGTGTATATGTGCATGTGTCATGTGTATATGTGCAGGTGTCCTGTACCTGTGTCCTGTGTATATGTGCATGTGTCATGTGTATATGTACCTGTGGATGTGTCCTGTGTATGTGTGTCTGTGTGCATGTGTCTGTGTGCATCCTACCTGTGTCCTGTGCATGCCTCCGTGTGCCGCTCTGCACCGATCAGCGTGTGCTATTACTATTTGGCGGCCATTCACTGTTAAAAAGTCGTGCCTTCTCCTCGTCCATGATAGGTAGAAAACTCCATTTCCCAGCAGTCAGTGGTCAGCCTATCACGGACATTCTCTCATCCTCATACCACGGACGAGGATGAGAGAATGTCCATGATAGGCTGTACACTGACTGCCTATCACAGACGAGGAGGAGGCGCGGCTTTGGAACAGTGAGAGGCTGCCGAGTGGTATGTAGCACACGCTTGCCGCTGTCTGCCTGCATGACACGCTGATCATGCAGGCAGACAGTGGCGACTCAAGTATAAGTCGAGGGGGGCACTTTCAGCCCCAAAAAAGGGGCTGAAAATTTCGACTTATACTCGAGTATATACTGTAGTTAGTAATGGTTAAGTTATTATTAATTAGTTATTATTTCAGATTTTCAAAATTTTGGATTGTTACCAGAAACAGACAGAAACACCAGTAGTGATAAACAAGTTAAATATATTATCACGGTTTAAAATATGTGGATACTTACAGCACTGTTAAACCTTACTGCAGTGTTTAAATAAATAAACAAAATAGAAAGTTCATATGCAGCGCTTAAGTGGATGCATAAAACCCAAAAGGACAAGTGGAAAAGAAGGAATAAGGAGGGTCCCCTGCACCGACTTCAGCGTGTGAGCCCACACAGCACACCAACGTGCTGATATCAAATGCCCTTACCAGAAAGTTGATTAAAAGAGAAGTATGTTTTTTTTTTTTAATTCACGCTTAGCTTGGTGGATGGAGCATCAGACCGATGCTGCAGCTGTCTCCCGCCGTCTCTGCACTGAGAACTGAGCCGCAAACATTGCCGCTGGCTCGGTTTTCACAGATCCCCGAGAGGAGAGCTGCTGACTGTAAGTCAGCATCTCTCCTCTCTGCTCCTCCACGCTCACTGGAGCACTGAGCTGTGGAGGGGCGGGGAGAGGCCAGCTAAGATGCTGAGACTGCCATAAATCAAGGCAGCTAGTGGATCCAGACTTGGGAAGTCGGGATGACACGCTGCCTCGAATGACAGCAGTGACGTCAGCGGAGAGCGGACTTCAGACCGTTCTCCGCTGAAAACGGGTCACAGGAGTGCAAAACGAATTGCACTCCTGTGACCCAGAGGAGAAACCCAGCTTAAAAAGCTCAGGCTAGACTTTTCCTTTAAGTCGGGCCTCACAGGGAGCTCAATCCTTCTGCAGTAATAGACCAGAATGATCCAACTGCACGGCCAGGCATCAAGGTATTCCTCCAATGCAGAGCAGATAACACAGCCACAGGATGGACATCAGGATTCCTCCTACTTTTTCCTGGGATTTCAGAGTTTTCACAGCTCATAAAAAACTTGATGGCTCAAAGAGTCACCATCATAAAATAAATGATGGTGAAGTATGTAGGGATGTACGATTTATTAAAGTCCAATGCAAAATACAGCTGTCTTCATAAAAATCACTGATAAAAATCCAAAAATACCACGGTTCATAGTGTGCTTATGGCATCAGCAGACCACCTAATGCATTTCAGCCAATAGGCTGTCTTCAGAGATGTGATCAGCTGATGCAATCATGCAGTTAAATATACATAGATCAGAACTGTCATTACTGGACATGTGACGCCCAAAATCACATGGGCCAATAGATAGGCGGCCAAACAGGAAGAAGGAAGAATTCCTATATTCCACAGGCCGATCATGTAACGCCCAAAATCACATGGGCCAATAGATAGACAGCCAAACAGGAAGAAGGAAGAATTCCTGCACTCCACAGGCCAATCACGTGAAACCCAAAATCACATGGGCCAATGGATAGATGGCCTAGCAGGAAGAAGGAAGAATTCCTACATTCCACAGGCCAATCATGTGACGCCCAAAATCACATGGGCCAATAGCTAGATGGCCAAACAGGAAGGAGGAGGAATTCCTGCGTTTCACAGGCCAGGAACATGAGAATGGATATTTAGAAAACGAATTCCAATAACCGGGAAGGAGAGTCCCAATTATCAAGGGCTCCTATAGTTAAAAAAATAGCATACACACATACCTATATTACTATTCTAATACAAACTTAGAACACGGCTGTTCATAATAGATGGTAGTCATCAGCATCAGACAAACCCAAAGGAATGTCTCCATCTAGTGGTCAAGTGCTCAAATTAACAACCTCAAAAAAACTAATGTTCAAACACATCTACAGAAAAATTACCAGAAAAAATGCACATCAACTATTATTGATAAAAGAGTTAATGTTCCAGTCCACATTGAGTCCATAGGGGACATAACTTTTAATTTCATGGATACAGCATATCTAAAGCCTAGAAATTTCCCATCTGACAAAGCTTCCCCTCCAATGTGGGGTGAACCTGTCAATAGCAATGAAAGAAGTGCCAGCAAGGTTTTTGTCATGGCACTCCAAATAGTGTCTTGAGACACTATGTTTGGGAAAACCCCTCTTAATATTGGCCACATGCTCACCAATCCAGACATTCTTGGCTCTGACAGTGCAGCCCACATATTGTAGGCCACACAGACAGACCAGCATATATACAACATTAAAGTGGATGTAAACCTGATTTTTTTTATATATATATATATCATACTGTAGAGTATAAGATTTCCTATCATTTGAGCCCAGTCTTGCCACACAGAGTTAATCCATCTCTGAGCAATCCTCTTTTATTGTTCAGTGAGAAAAATCTTGACAAACTGAGAAAAACTTTGTCAAATCCTCCCCCTTGCTGTGAGTGACAGGTGATTTACATATCTCGTGCACTAGCCTAAGACACAGGCATTATTTTTTAATTCCCTCCCCCACTCCTTTCTTCAGCAGCTCTGCAAGGACTGGCTGTTCCACACCTCAGCATGATTTGGCATGCTGAAGTCATGTGGTTACTTTCCTGTCTTTTCACTGGATGTTAGAGATTATAGCAGAAGTTCAGCAGAAGTTCAGTGTTAGAAATAAACAGGAGAAAATGCATATTGACAAGGGGAGTGTAGAGGTGGGCGGGGAGTCTACTGACATCACGACTCCATCCACCAAGCTCCGGCCAACAGACCCACCCACAGAATATGCACTTTTTTGGGTCTAATAACAGACAGAGGGGAGGCATTTGACAGGTAAAGATACATGCAGGAGGCGTGTATATCCTTATAGATAATCCATATGGCAGTAGTTTAGAAAGGATGACATTGGGTTTACATCCACTTTAAGAGAGGTGCAGGTAATGAAAGTGACTATGTCAGAAGACTTAGATGTGGCAGATGATTCAAAGGTATTAATCCGCCTAGCTTTATTTTTATTACGGCGACAGATGCTACATTTTCAGCATGGGTAATAACCTTTGAGTTTTTGAAAAAAAGACACACTATTGGGGACATCTAAAATATTGGGCACTACTTGGAGTCTTAAAGGGAAGACATCCCTAAAAATGACATCTGGGGAATCAGGCAGATCAGGCCCCAAAACCCAATCATTTCTCAAGACTCCACAATGCCTGGAAACTATCTTCCTAATGTCCCGGTATTGTCGTGAAAAAGTGGTGAGAAATGCAATATTAAAATCCTCGTTAATCACCTTTTTCACTTTGCCATCCAAAAGGGTGGCCCTATCTCTAGTCCCTACACCAGAGATAATCCCATCCAGTTCATCAGCTGAATAACCCTTTTCAATGAATCTTGCTCTGAGGACCATAGATTTTTTAATATAGTCATCATAAATAGTACAATTACACCTAAGACATATAAACTGGGTTTTAGGAACACCTTTCAGCCAGAAGGAATGGTGACAACTCCCTTGGCCAATATAACTATTCCGGTCCGTAGACTTGAAATAGGTAGAGGTCACAATAAAGCCCTCCCACACCTCAATATTAAGGATCAGAAAATTAATCTGAGAAGGACTGACCTCATATTGCAACCAAATCCCCAAAGAGTTACTATTCAACTGCTCTAAAAAGGAACATAGTGACGGCTGATCTTCATCCCATAAGAGGAGAACGTCATCAATATACATACCCCAGAAGACAAGCACCGGTCTCCTGTTGGCATAGACGACATCCTCCTCCCATTTCGCCATGAACATGTTCGCAATACTAGGGGCAAACTTGGCGCCCATGGCAACACCGCGGTTCTGGAGGTAAAAAAAGCCTCCAAACCAAAAATAATTGTGCGACATGGCAAAATTCAAAAGTTGCAGCACAAAGTCTCTCTCTCTCTCTCTAATCCACTAATGATAGGTGTACCCGGTGGATTAAGTAAATCCTTGTGGATTATTGGAAGATAATAGATGACTGGCACCCTAGGTGCCATAGGTACAAGAAAAGATTTTTCTTAGTGAGCAACCTGTCCTCAAAACCAGTGTCTACAAGCTTATTCAGCTCTTTCTTATACTTAGTAGTAGGATCATTCAAAAGATGTACATACAGTATGTGTCTGTATCAGACAAAATCCTATTCATTTCTTCAACGTATGCAGATTTGTCTAGTACAAAAATGCCACCCCCCTTGTTAGCGGGATGGACAATAATGTCATCTCATTTGCTAAGGGACTCCAGTCCTCTAAATTTCACATTATTGTAATTCTTTTCAATTTTCAGTTGATCAATATCCTTCAACACTAAATCTTTAAATACTAAAATGGATGAAGAAACGCTACCTGGTGGATCAATGAGGGACGCATTAGCCAACCCAGATTGTCTAATCCCCCTTTCCTCCACATTAGTTAAACTAGGCGTTTTTTTTTATATATTTCTGCAGGTCGATAAACGCACTAAATTTATTCAGAGGTTTATCCGGGGCGAATTTCAGCCCATGGTTCAGCACAAATTTTTTTTATCACTAAGTGCACCTTTGCTAAGATTGAAAATCCCCATTTCTTTTATACTCTTCTCCTCTTTTTGTCTGTGCCTCCTCCCCCCTTTAGTCCCTCTTTGGGTTCCCCACCTCTTTCGTTTTTCTGGGGGCCTTTGGGAAAAAAAGAAGGTTGTTGTGGACCATTAGTAGGTTGGCGAAACCTTCCTGAGAGTGGGTGGGCTGAACTACCCCATTGGGATGAACGTTGCTAAGAGAAATATGGTCTTGGAGTGTGATAAGCAGAATGTTGAGTAATATACCTGTTATCTGGCTCCTGTCATGAATCTGCAGTAATAATTTCATGCACCATCAGTATGCTTACCTCTGGTCTGTGTATCAGCCTTAGGGCCTGCACTCTTACACCTGAATGGTTAAGTAATCTTCCCTCGGTGTGGCTCCACCCTAGCCTCAACAGGAACCACTATTTAACACTGTGTTTTCCAAGCCTCCCTTGCCTAGCAATATTATGTGTTTAGTTTCCTGTGTGCTATTTCCCGCGTGCTCTACATCTGTTTCTGTTTACTGATCTCGGCTTAATCTTGACTATCCCTGCCTGCTTGATACCCTGACCTTTGGCATGTTCTCTGTCTATCCTTGTCTGCTAGTTGCCCTAACCTTTGGCTTATCTCCTGACTATCCCTTGTTGTCCTGGACTGCTGCTTCCTCTCTATCTTCCAGTAGCCTACCGTGAGCGTGAGCTGGGTGACCCTGGGGGCCGCTACCTGGAGCCAGTTGCAGCGCAGTCCATCATCACCACTAGAGGCTCTGGTGAACACCTGCTGGCTTTAGACTCCGCACCCTGGGGATTCTTATGCTCCAGCTCCCAGTGGGATCCGTGCTGGTGCTCCAGTGGACCTGCCTTCCTGAACCACCCAGAGTTCCATCTGCAGCAGTCAGCCATAGGGTCCACTACCTTAGTGGCGCACTCCTGACTCCAACGATGTGCATCTGTCACCTGGCCTCAGGTGACTTGACAGTTTGCTCAGCCATGGACCCAGCTGATGTGCCGCTACCTGTCGATGATCAGCTGCAGGGCATAGTCCAGGAATCTAATCAGACCCAGGTGATGCAATTTCTTTAGGATTTGGCTTCCCGCTTTGAACAACATTCCACTTTGAACAACAAGCCTCCTTAGGATCCTCGGTTCGACAACCTCAACTGCAATCTGCTGCCGTATCGGTTCTGGTCGCAGCCACTAACCCTTTGCATTTACCAGCTCCGTCCCGTTACTCTGGGAAATCCAAGGTCTGCAGGGGGTTCCTTAGCCAGTGTACCATTCATTTGGAACTCCAGCCTCAAAACCTCCTGTCTGATCGGGCAAAGGTAGCCTATATCATTTCCCTCCTGTCCGGCGAGGCTTTAACCTGGGCTGCCCCTGTGTGGGAAAGGAATGATCCAGTCGTTTCCAGCCTGTCTAATTTCTTGAAACTCTTTTCGGAATATCTTCGAGGAACCAGGTCATGTCTCTTGAGCGGCCAGTGCCGTCTCTTTTTTGCGTCTCTGTCAAGAGTCTGCTTCTGTGGGACAGCATGCTCTTTATTTCCGCATATTGACTGCTGAGCTGAGCTGGAACAATGAAGCCTTAGTTGCAACCTTTTTGCATGGCCTTTCTGATAGAGTGAAGGATGAATTAGCGGGAAGAACCATCTCCGCTGATCTGGACGAAGTCATCTCCTTGTGTAACCAGATCGGTAATTGTTTTCAGGAAAGGACCCTAGAAAAGCGATGCCAGCACTCCTTGGTCCTTAGTCACCATGAGCTCCCCCTCTTGGACCCGTGGAGCATCCCCTGCCAGCTGAGGAACCTATGCAGCTGGGCCAGACCAGGCTATCCCCAAGGAATGTGCTAAGCGCAGAACTTTGGGCCTGTGTCTCTGTGGGGGCAAAGATCATTTTCGTGACACATGCTTATTTCATCTGAGAAACACTCGTGTCTAATACATCTGGAAGGTCGTGTATTGGAAACAGAAAAATAACATTCTCATCTCTTTCTTTCCATGTTCCTTCATGTTGGCGCTTCCTCCCACTCGGTCTTGGCTTATCTGGATTCCAGAGCCGTTATGGACTGGAGAACTGCATCCCCAATGAACCTTACCCTTTAACCCCTCACTACTCCATTGGTGGTCTCTGCGATTGCTGGACTGTTCTTCCAGGGGGCCCTATTGGCTTCCAGACCCTCCCTGTTAGGGATACTCCACCAAGAGTGGATATCCTTCCTTATCCTACCTAAGGCCTCAACCCCTATCGTATTGGGGCTTCTTTGGTTGCAGCTCCACTCTCCACACATTGACTTGACTTCTGGGCAGATCCTGGCTTGGGGTTCCTCCTATTTTTCATCCTGCCTACTCAAGGTTGCCCCTAGGGAGAGACTTCTCGTGGCCACCACCTCAGTATCCTCTGCTCTTCCCGCTGCAAATAGCGATTTCCGGGATGTGTTCTGTAAAAAGTCAGCTGAGGTGCTTCCCCCTCACAGGTCCTTTGACTGTGCCATTGACCTTGTTCCCGGAGAAACTCTGCCCAGGGGTCACACCTACCCCCTGTACATCCCAGAGACCCAGACCATGTCAGAGTATGTTGCGGAAAATCTAGAAAAAGAATTCATCCAGAAATCCTCATCGCCTGCAGGAGCAGGGTTCTTTCTTGTTACCAAAAATGATGGTACTTTAAGACCCTACATTGATTATCGAGGCCTAAATGCAATAACGGTCAAAAATCAATACCCCCTACCTTTAATATTGGAACTATTCAACAGGTTGAAAGGTGCCTCCATTATTACTAAGTTGGATCTCAGGGGTGCATACAATCTGATCCAAATACGGGAGGGTGATGAATGGAAAACTGCGTTTAACACGAGAGATCGGTATTACAAATACTTGGTCATGCCCTTTGGTTTGTGTAATGCCCCAGTGGTGTTCCAAAACTTTGTTAATGAAATCTTCAGGGATCTGCTTTACCAATTTGTTGTCATCTACCTGGATGACATTCTCACCTTTTCGGATAATCTGTTCACAAAGACTATGTCCGGATTGTACTTCAGCGCCTTTAAGAAAATAATCTGTACGTCAAGCTGGAGAAATGTTCTTTTGAATGTTCCGAGGTCCTGTTTCTGGGTTGCTTTTTCTCTAACTTTGGTCTTCGTATGAATCCTGGAAAGGTCTCGGCCATTACCAACTGGCCTCTTCCCACCGGCCTCAAGGCCACACAGTGCTTTCTTGGGTTCACTAATTATTACAGGCAGTTTATTAGGAATTACTCCTCTATTGCTGTGCTTATTATTGCCTTGACCAAGAAGGGTGCCAATGCCAAGAAGTGGCCCCCTGAAGTTGTCTCTGCCTTTTATGATTTGAAACAGACCTTTATGTCTGGACCTTTGTTGAGGCAACCTGACCCTGGGGACCCATTTTTGTATTGAAGTGGACGTTTCCTCAACTGGGGTGGGAGCTGTGCTTCTTCAATCCTTTGAGGAAAAAGGTCAACCATGTGTGTTTTTCACCAAAAAAATAAAAAATCTCAGGCAGAGAAGAATTATGCTATTGGTGATTGTGAACTTCTTGCAATTAAATTGGCGTTGGAGGAGTGGCATCATCTCTTGGAGGGTTTCCCACATTCCAGAACAGTTTTCACTGACCATAAAAATCTGCAGTACTTACAGAATGCCAAATGACGGAATCCCAGACAAGCCAGGTGGAGTCTCTTCTTTTCCCGTTTTAACTTCACCATTACGTTAAAACCTGGTTCCTGCAGAAGTTGGGCTGATGCACTCTCTAGGTCTTTTGACATTCAGGATGAGGAACCTACCCCTGAACCGGAGCCGATCATCCCTACCTCATGATTTATTGCCCATTCTACCACCCTGGAGTCAAAAATTCCTCCTGGCAAAATCCATCAATATTGTCTTGAATTTTTCCTCTACGTATCATAGTCAATCCAATGGACAGACTGAGAGGGTTAATCAGGAGTTAGAGGTCTTTCTTCACACCTTAGTTTCTGCTCATCATGACGATTGGTCCTACCTACTCCGGTGGGCAGAATTCTCTCACAACAATCATGTGAACATCAGTTCTCAGAAGACACCCTTTTTCACAGTTAATGGAAGACATCCTCAGCTCCCTCTTCTTAAGATCTGTTCTCCAGATATTCCAGCTTTTGCTACTGTTCAACAATCGTTCAATTCTATTTGGGGTAATGTTCAAGATTCCCTCCAGGCAGCTGCTAATAAATTTAAAGGTTTTGCCGACCGTCGCAGGCATAGCCCTACATCATTAAAATATTTGTACCAGCCTGGAAGGTCTGGTTCATCCTCCTGAGGGGTGATTTCAAACCTCAGACTCCTAGGGACCATATTTATTTCTAAATATTTCTCAAGAAACACCACGTCCCACTTGCCACAAGTTTCTGAAACCATGAGGTTTTCTAGTTGGGTAAAAAGACCTCCTATAGCCGAGGTATTTTGAATCTCCAGATTGGAAAAGGCAGAGTATCAATACAATAGCGACAACTTTCAATATTTAGCAAGTGTGAGTATATAAAAAACAAAACAAAACAGTAATCTATATACCCATAACACAGGTGCTGAGAGGGAGGAGAGAAGGTTTGTCAACTTCTCAGCTCTTCTGGGCTATGAACACCGTTGAAAGGTAAACAACAAAAATGGATTAAACAGGTACAGTGAACAACGTTCTGTAGCATTACCAGTCCCGGGGTGAAGAATACCAGTGTCTTCTACTAGCAAACGATGGAGCTCTTGTTTAAAGAGTAGGTTTAATCAAGTTCAAGGGAAGCAGTAATCATCTAGGATGTTCTGTTAGGTAGTGATTTGCAAGGACAAACTGCTAAAGGTGGCATCTCCAAACTAGCATCCTCTGACACTAGAAAGGTGAATAGGTGTCTGCATGCAGTGTCTGTACTGTGCTAAGGAGGATGTTGGGTTTACACCCGCTCACCAATCCTCTGTGCGATGACAAACTGGAAATTCTAAGTGCTGGTTCAGGCTCCTGGTGATCTAGTGAGGCCCCAGATCACCTCATGACAACCGTTCAAGATGGCAGGTAGCGAAACTTGGAAAGTGATTGGACAGCGGCCGACTCGGTACCTGGATGGGAAAAGCGATCACTGAAGCGGTGGGGGGTCGTCTCCACTGGGCTATATGGTGCTGGGCTGCTGAGCAGGGTCCCTGGGCTGAATGATGGTGGATCATGTGGTGGCCTCCTTATCCTGGTGTCCCCCAGCTTGTCCTCCCTCTCCTGACAGCACTCTCTTGGTAGTGCTGTGTAGAAGCCTGTCTCTCTCTCCTCACTCAGGTGCACAGGCTGGCACAACTCCAGGAGCTTGTTTTTGGCTTGGGCTCTCCCTGTCTCCTCTCTCTTCTCTCCCCTTCTCTGTTCCTTGTCCTGCTCCTCTCACTCCTTCAGCCTTTCCCGGGCTCCAGGACATCCCTCTCCCTATTTTCAGGCATGCTGGGGGCCGTAGTTTATGCCCTATTAAATCCTATGGGCTGCATTGTCTCTGGAACTTCATGTCCCATGATGCTCCCCTCTTGGCTGCTGATTGGTCCCTCTCTGCAGCCAATGGAGAGGCAGGAGAAATCAGAGCGGGTGTGATCTCTGAAAGCAACGCTCTGTCCTCTTCCTGCACACGCTGCTTGACAGAAGAAGGGGGGCAAACAGGGGAAATGTACTGACAGCCCGAGCTCTCTTCTCCCCTTGTCACAGCGCCACTCTGTCCCTGGATAGCTAGTTCGGTTTCCTGCTGAGGTGGTGTTCCAAGCGGGGGGGGAGAAAGCCCACAGTACAGCCGTTCTGGGTCCCCTGTGGCTCTCTCTGCTGTCCAAGGTGACAGGATGCAGGAAAGGAGACAATGGCACCCTGCAGCTCTGTCTCTCTTTGTGTCCCGGCGAGTAGAGCAAGCGGGAGGGGAAATCCGCGGCATCCGCTACACTCGGAGCTGAAGCTGGCCATATACTAGTAGATTTTTGTACAAACAATCTTGACAGTACATTCTGTAATGCCTACAGAGACTTGACAGCAGGGATGAGCCGAACACCCCCCGGTTCGGTTCACACCACAACATGCGAACAGGCAAAAAATTTGTTTGAACACCGTTAAAGTCTATGGGACTCGAACATGAATAATCAAAAGTGCTAATTTTAAAGGCTTATATGCAAGTTATTGTCATAAAAAGTGTTTGGGGACCTGGGTCCTGCCCCAGGGGACATGGATCAATGCAAAAAAAAGTTTTTAAAACGGCCGTTTTTTCAGGAGCAGTGATTTTAATAATGCTTAAAGTGAAATAAAAGTGTAATATTCCTTTAAATTTTGTACCTGGGGGGTGTCTATAGTATGCCTGTAAAGGGGCCCATGTTTCCCGTGTTTAGAACAGTCTGACAGCAAAATGACATTTCAAAAGGAGAAAAAGTCATTTAAAAGTACTCTCGGCTATATGAATTGTCGGTCCGACAATACACATAAAAGTTCATTGATAAAAACGGCATGGGTTTGACGTGGGGTCCCCCTAAATTCCATACCAGGCCCTTCAGGTCTGGTATGGATATTAAGGGGAACCCCACGCCAAAAAAAAAAAAAAAACGTGGGGGGCCCCCTCAAAATCCATACCAGACCCTTCAGGTCTGGTATGGATTTTAAGGGGAACCCCGTGCCAAAATTTTAAAAAAAAATGGCGTGGGGTTCCCCCAAAAATCCATACCTGACTCTTATCCGAGCACGCAACCTGCCAGGAAATTGTACCAGGCCACATGCCCTCAACATTGGGAGGGTGCTTTGGGGGGTCCCCCCAAAGCACCTTGTCCCCATGTTGATGAGGACAAGGGCCTCATCCCCACAACCCTTGCCCGGTGGTTGTGGGGGTCTGTGGGCGGGGGGTTTATCGGAATCTGGAAGCCCCCTTTAACAAGGGGACCCCCAGATCCCGGTCCCCCCCTGTGTGAAATGGTAAGGGGGTACAAAAGTAGCCCTACCATTTCACAAAAAAAATGTTAAAAATGACAAGAGACAGTTTTTGACAATTCCTTTATTTAAATGCTTCTTCTATCTTCTTTCTTCTATCTTCTTACTTCTATCTTCCTTTGGTTTCTTCCTCCATCTTCTTCTTCCTCCATTCCTCTGCTTCTTGCTCCGGTGTTCTCGTCCGGCATCTTCCTCCGCGGCGTCTTCTTCCCTTCTTCGTGCTCGGGCCACTCCGCATTTATGGTGGGAGGCTCCCGCTGTGTGACGCTTCTCTTCTTCTGACGGTTCTTAAATAACGGAGGGCGGGGCACCCCGGTGACTTCCCTGTAGCTTCCCCCGTGACGTCAGAGGGGGGCGGGGTCACCCGTTACGTAAGAGGCAGTTTTTGACAAGGCCTTTTTTTGAAAAAGACAAAAAAAAAGTCTCTCGAAGTAGATCTAAGTCAAATCACGATGAACGCCAGCCGCCGATCCACGCGGAAAAACCCCCGACCTGCACTGATGCTTGGCTCCCACCTAATGACAGCTCCGCCACTTATTTGCTGCTAAATAAACGAAGGCACTGTCCACACAATGATGTCACTGGGTGACTCCACCCTATTATGATGTGATCGAGCCAGCATGCCACCGATGAGTCAGCCCCCACAACCACTGGGCACTTACCTGCAAACGGAGCCCGCACCGTCCCTGCTGCAGGCCACATCCATCTTCCCCTGGTTTTCCTTCCAGGACACATGCGCCTGGGAGCCACCAGTCACGGCACTCGTTCCTGAAGAAACGGCATGGGCGGCCATTCCTTCAGCGCGCATGCGCTGAAGACTACATCGGCGCAGTATACAGTAAATATCTCCTAAACGGCACAGTAAATATCTCCTAAACGAAAAAGAAATAAATAATTATCATAAAAAAAAGAGTCCTTTAAACAAACTTCCATAAAAGTGACAAAAAATGAGTAAAAGTGCGGGTCCTACTCCCTTCATTAAAAGACTCACTGGACTTCATTGCCATTCATTCTGATGACTAAATATGAAAAATTACACCTTGGAAATATAATTGGAATGTTATTGGGTATTACTGATGATCTTTCAACTTTTTGGGTATATTATGCTTGAATTACTGCAAAACAAGTCAGAGTCTTACAGAAATTTCAGCCCAATAATTTTTTTAAAATAGAACACTCCCATCACATCTTGAAAATTCTAGGCTTGACTTTTATATTTAGAACTGAGTTATTTAGTAAGTATTTGATTGCATTTTTTTATGAGATGTGGTATTCCACAGCAGTAGTTAAGCTACCAGGGCTGGTTCACACCATAATACATGCATTCACATGTGCCCCTGAATGTTCCTGTGCGGTGTGTTTTAGACAGCCCATTCATTTCAATGAGCTGCCAAACGCGTGGGAATGCGCAAAGACTGTGGCAGGCATCATTTTTAAACTTGTTCTGCACCAAACTACAGTACCATGCATTTTGGTGGCCGCAAATGCAATTATCTAAATGCATGGGAGTGCCATTAACAATAATGGCATTCACACTGTCTGCAAAAGACAGCACGTTCTCACACAGCAAGTGGTTTGAATGGGCCGTACAGACTTTGTCCTCCTTAAGTCGGCCAAAGACGGTTCGAATCTCGGCCGGTTCAGCAGGGATTCAAACCATGTATGGGCAGGCTGAATCCATCCAAGTTGATCGATCGATCAACTTAGGTACAACCAGCCTGATGGATTTTGCATGCGAGCGATTATTGCTAGCAGCTGTTCCAGCCACTAGCAGTAATCACTGTGTTCCCCTTGGGAGGAACAGCTCCCCCCAACCTCCACAGGAGCAGTGACTGTGTTAACGGGGAATCTAGGGATTTTCTTTCTGCAACCAGTGGTTGCGGGAAAGAAAACCGCTCCATCCATGGCCAGTATTAACAGATTGGTGTTTATTATGTGTTTATTGTGGAATAGGCACATTTCTTGGTAAAAATATTTCTCAACACTTACTGGATCTTTTTTTCTTTTACTATGTTTTTCCCTGTAACAGGGACCTTCGGTTATAAACATAAAAATCCCCTGAAATATCCTTCCTATTTACAACATGTAGTAACATGCCACACATTTACTGTAAAGGAAACCACACATTCACAATCAGCTGTGGCTTTTTCACTAAACAGAAGTAATTGCTTTCTATTTTATGTCTTTTTGCATTGAATTCATTTATTATTCCTTTCTGTAATACTCTTTTTTTAGGACTAATTTTACATATCTTATTGCCCTTCTTCCAGAATTAAAATACTGGAAAAAAAAACTTACATTTTTTTCAAACTTTTCAATATACTATTGTGTGTGCTATATCTTAAAAAAAATACCCAATGATCTTGCCAGATATCCCCTGAGATGATAGCGCCTATGCACAATAGAATGGTGGTGTTCTGTGGTCCTCTTTTGTTTGTGTTATTCCAGTAGGGTGAATGAGTGTTGTCATCCTAGGACTGGAGGTGCAGAATAAGCAGGTAAAAAATATAAGAAAACGTATGAAAAAAAAAAAAATGCAGCCACCATGTAAGCATCTCCAGGTTTCCTCCAGCTCCCACCATGTTGGCAAGTGACACTGTCTCGCTTCTTCACTTCTGAAGCCACTGCCCACTTCAAATGCAGGTTTCTTGCTAACAGGCTAAACCCTGGTGACATCAGGGGATTTAGGTCTCCACTCACCAATGGCATGTAGCCAAGTCCCGGGGCCCCTGAGGCCTAATGATGACCTCCAGGGTTAGGGACAGCTGACATCCTTCTGTTACATTCTTTTTCTACAACTACATCTAAGAGTTTGCAAAAAAATTATTTGAGCTTTCAAACCTGAGAGCGAATGTCCTGGCAAAAACTGGGATGGGTGGGGAAACAGGAAAGGAATAATAATAACAAACAATACATGTGGCGTACCACATGGCGTAAACATGTATAACATATACATGAGCGAATGGCAGTTCACACAGAGCAGATAAATATTAGACATTATGTACAATTTACGTGTGGTGTACCACCCAAACGGTCGAGGGAAAAATATAAACAATAGCCTTATATCCTAACTATCTATCTAATATATACAGTAATAAAGGGCATGAATAGTTAGCATTTTTATCCATGTCGGGTCACTGTCTCTCCTTGTCCAAGGAAGACGCAATGGTGCAGGAACACCTGAAAGAGAAAATAAACAGCAATGCACATGCATCCTATCCCTATGATAATATAGTGCAATATGTACATAAATGAACCTTAAAGCAGAGTTCCTGCCGAAAAAATAAAAAAATAAAAAAAGTCAGCAGCTACAAATACTGCAGCTGCTGACTTAAAAAATAAGAACACTTACCTGTCCAGGGGACCCGTGATGTCCTCACCTGAAGCCGACCTGTCCCTCAGCTCCGGGTGTCTCCCAGAAGACAGCGGGGGACGGAGGAGGGGCCAGACATTTCGCTGAAAGTATGAGCAAATACCTGGATTAGACAGGTATCTGCTCCCCCCTCTCCCCTGAAACGTGCCAAATGTGACACCGGAGGGAAGGAGGAACCGGATAAGTGGAAGTTCAATTTTTGGGTGGAACTCCACTTTAGGAAGGTATTAATTGTCCTCAGCCGAGAATAGCATATCAGGGTAAATACACCCTATAACATGTCTAAACTACACACATATAAATTACAGTGGGCCCCATCCTCCTCCGAAGATGCCACCTCCTTCCACAACTAGTCTACAGAAACTTTCCTTAGCATGTTCTATCAGATATACTCATAATATGAATAAAGGATCACTCAGGTTGGCACCGCTCACGCCAGCTAGTGACCAGCATAGGAAACAGTCCTGGTACATTGAACAGTCCATCATTCAAAGGTAAGGTGAAAATTTGCCCCTTTGCCACAGCTCATTCTACCTAACTAGCTAAGCACCCCAGTGTTTTTGACGTTTCACAGTCCATCAACATTTTCACTCAGGGTGGAACAACATTTCCCAGCAGTTTCCCTTCTTCTTAGGTATAACTACGGGGACAAGAGGCACGGCTGCATTCAGGCAACAAGCAGCCAGGCCATGGTGCAAGGGACCGCACTTCTGAATGGTTGCAATGGTAATCTCAGTCTGTCCTCATAACAGCCGGGGACTGAGAAAGATTTCCTCATTGGTTGAAGAACAAACCTGCTGAATGTCACATTAACGGATTACTTTTCAGAGGGAGGCACGCTGGCAATTTCAAACACCAGCCCGCATGACTCAAGCGGGCACTCCCTGTATCTGTGGGCAATATTCAGTCCAGCACAGTTTCAGCAATACAGCCAACAGGAATGTTCTCCAATAGCAGCAATTTTTTTTTCTGTACGAAGGTGGAGCGGCTTTTCAGCATAGCGTTCTAACTCAACAGAGGACACATTTGTAATCCACATAGGGTCAGTATAACACAATTCGATATCTTCTACCAGTAATATCCGGAATCAGGTAACTTCAAGGCCTCTCCTTTTGCATTTACCGTGGTAATGAAATGTTTAATGTCCTTCTTGTCTGGCCTGCAGATGATCACACATTCTAAGTTTATTTTGCGACCATAACCCCAGGTGTGCAACACTGAAACATCTCTCAGCTATCTTGGGTGACAGCTTTGGAAAGTCCACCCGCAAAAAGGATTCGGAGGAAACTGTGCACAGCTACCCATTGGGTTTCTTTATATAGATTTTTTTTCTTCTAGATGAGCTGGTATGTAAGGATATAGGTATCCGCATTCCTCAGCCACTTTCTTAATGATAATTTGCTGTACCTTGGACAGACTGGGAAAGGTCTTAGGGTCTCCATATCCAGACAGAACCCGCGTGTCTGGAGCACGCCGAAACCACGTACCTCGCAACAGTATCGGGCTTGCAATCAAACGTAGTTGCTTCTATCGGTTTGGTAGGAATTCCTTTAGAGACCCAGTGATCCTCCTCGAAGGATTTAGTAACACACACAGTTGGGGCAGTGTTAGTAGACAGTTCAATCTTAACACTTGCATTGGCCCCGGGGGAACCTCATCCTCCTCCAAATCACACAACTGCTCCTCTTAACTCTCACTCCCCTTTCCAGTCCAGGACAAAGTGTCTGAAAACAGTTCATAGATCCTGTCGGAGAGGATGTCCGAATCGGAAATGGTGCAGCATTCTTCGGCCGGGAGATAGTTGCGTTTGGCACTGGCTTTGTCTCCCTTAATGGCCACAGCTACCACCTCCCCTCCTTGCACACTGCTTTAACCCCTTGCAGGCTTACCCAACTCTGGTACCCTTTTCCTCGGTGACTCCGACATCAAATTGAGCAGGTGGGCCCGACCACAGCCTCGGGGAGCGACCAAAGCGCTGGGTCCTGGGGCAGTCATCGAGACAGAAGGAGCAGCTTCCCGCACGACTCTGGTGATGGCAGGTGGGCTCTTGATATCAGTCCCAGCCGGGATAGTGACATTATTGTCCCACTCCGCTTGCAGTGTCCACAGAGGTTGGGCTGGTGAGACTACCTCAAGCAGGTGTTCCCCGCAGCATCCACAGATGATCCAAGGCCTCAGATGTGTGGCCAAACCGGAACACTTCTCCCAGATCAGTCCCAAAGCCTCATAGGCTCCAGCCGTGTACAGGGCAAGACTACCCTTAGGTGTATGCCACACTCCAGTGTCAGTCAGAACGTTTTTTGACTCACTTAGACCAAAACCAACACCTGGAGCATACATCTTCCAATCTGCCATCGCACTTCCAAACTGCGCCATCCTCTGCAACCCACAACCAGGCAAACGTGGCAGCACTTCCTTATCCTCTGCAGAGCGGGGGTGTAGTTACTTTCTAGAAACTTTAGCGCCCACACTTTTCCTTTTGGGGCACACCAAATCTGTAATGGAGTCCGTTTTAACCCTAGCAGTGCTGGCAGGAAGTGTCAAAAGACCAGGCTGGTACTCTCCCATGAGCAATGAGACTTGCTGGTTCTTCCCCACATTATTGGAATGCACCATAACACAGTCTATAAGAAGAAATGTTACTTGCCACTTTCCCACGGAGCCAAACAAAATCCCGTTGTAGCTGTAGCCAGTTGCCATGGGCGACTGCTGCGTGGATAATGCCTTTGCCCCACGTTGGGTGCCAAATGTAGCCAAGTCCTGGGGTCCCTGAGGCCTAATGATAACCTCAGTGGTGGGGATAGCTGTGTAGAGTGGATTACAAGGCATGGTGGGTGTAATGCAAGGCAGATTGATGGGCGCCAGACAATTCTTGAATGCAAAGAGATTTATTGTCTCTTAAACAGAACTGTAGAAGAGAAGGTTGGGGCCAGGAGTAGTTAAGTTAGGTTAAGTAGATACAATGTTAATTGGCAGACTCCAAGACTTCTATAGGCAGACAGCCATGCAGGGAAAGGTATCTAGCCAGACACCACATCTGCATGAGTAGGAATGCTGTCTCATATGGCAATAGTCTTGTAACAGTTTCTAACAAAGGTTGCAACGAATTCCTTCACTTCTCCTACAATCTCCTATTGTAGAACTTCACTCCGCTGAGGTCCCAGTCTTTCACTAGACTAACAGATCCATTCGCCACTGGATCTTCTGAGCTCTTCCAATCTTCTCACTCAGTATCTTCCCCGAATTCCTGCAGAGTCCCTAGCCAGGCACTCACAGATACTCCTCAAGAGTCACCCCGCTGGCCTGCTTGGTCTCTGGCTTTGCACACAATAATGCTCTGCAAGCATCCCCTCCACTGGCCACTGGCTGGGTCCCTGGCTTGACACCTGCTGAAGTTTCCCAATTCTTCACCATCCCCGGCTGGTGAAAATACTGCTCAGGTACTTGCTTCAGCTACTCACAGTGGTCTTCGGTAGCAAGGTGGATGGTCCCTTCATGGTGAGAGCTTCCCTTCTACCTCCAACCACAGCTGGTTCTCCGGCTGGCAGAACTGCTGCTTCTGGTTGGACTGCAAGCGGCAGTCCCAACCTTATGCTGCTCTCTTGCTTCTGGATAGGCCCTCAGACAGCCTAGCAACCAGATGACCCTGGGATAGGCCCAAGGCTTATGGCCTAGCAGCCCGGGGCACTACAACACAGGTCGACCCAGACAGCCATCCAGGTGGCACAGAACCTCGATCACCTGACTCCACCCAAATAAATAGGCTCCCCCAGCAGTCCAAGGGACCCTAGAAAATCCCTACCCATTGGCCGAGACACCCCATTAATTCCTAATCTGTCCTTGCAATGTCCTTGTCTTATCTAACGTCACCAGATACCCGGCCATCTAGTGACAGAAGAAAGAAGTGCAGCAATTCCAGAATTAGGGTGAAATCAATTGACCTCCTATCAATTGGCAAATAAATTTGATAGCAACCCTGCCTAAACATCAGGGTACTACAGGCATAAGGGGCAGGGTTTGCAGGGCTTGAAGAGGTGAGATGTTCTTCCTTTGCTTGCATTGCTGAACCAGCTGAAATGGTCAAGGTACATAACATACACAGGGAGCCTCGAATAAGAAAGCTTGGCAATCCTCACACCAGGCCCAGAGTGCCACCACCATTAACTGTCCGCAATTAGGGCACACAGGAATTATGGCCTCCTCTGTCTCTTATGGAGCAATTACAAAGCCATTTTGTGGGATTACCCTCAAGCCAATGTTCACTGTAATGCAGGCAACCTGGGGCTTAGCCCCCTCCTCTATAAAGTACTTCAGTGTGTACATTTCCTCACATATGTTTGTTATGCCGGCCGGCGTTTTTTATACATAACTACACGATTTTACTTCTTAAACTGTAAGTGCATTACTTTATTCATTAAAGCTCTTTTGGATTTATTACACTATGGCCAGTTTATTTCCTTTTTGGACAGCACATTGAGGAAACAGATCTCCTAGCTGTAGCGAGTGAATATCCTTACTTCCCATCATCACCTGTAAAGATTCCAGGCTGAGTCGTAAGCCATCTGCCTATAAAGCTTGTGAGTTGGTGTATGTACTGAGGGAACGATGATCTGAGCCTGGAGAGAGCGGAAGTATTTACCACATCTAAAAGGCCCTGGCTGGGTTGTAAGCCATCTGCTCATACTGCTTGCTGTTTCGTAAGCGCAATTTACAGCCACGGTGGTCGGGCACCTTACCTTATTTTTATGTACACATTGTGGTGTTTGTGAGACCCTTAGTGCTTTTATTGGATGCCCATGGTTAAAAGCCTTTTTGGACATTTTTTTCTTCTTTAGCGCAGTTTCTGTATTTTATATTGGACTTTTTGTGTTGTCGCACTGTATGCTGCTGCTTTTTTGATCCAAAGTTATTTTTTCCAGCGCGTTTTTTTCTATATTTCCTCACATGTTCCCTAAGTAGACGATTTAATTACATATGGTGCTGATCACTTAACACAATTTCCTCTTTCCTCACTCCACCCCCCATTACCACTCCACCCGGTGAGGTCAACACATCATCTCCTGGTGTGACGTAACCTATCCTGCCAACTACACCAAATGTAAGTGGCCCTAGGTTTGACACCAGCTCCCGCCATGCTGGCCAAGGGCACCTCCCTGCATCTTCTCAGAATAGGGTACACACATACCTGTATATACCTGTATATGGGAGAAACTCTGGCATATTGTGTCTTACATACTCCAGGTCTGAAGTCCACCTCAATAAAGAATGCTCAAATGGAAAGCCTTTCAACGCTTTATGTAAAGTAATAGGACTCTGTACATTCTGTACAGCTACTTCTATAAGTTCACATATCAGGCCATCAGTACATTCCAATTCAGTGCAAATAACCTTGAACTCAGAAAGTCCAGCCATCTCTCCCTTTCTCTCTCCATCGTGAGTCCCCCTACCGTGCATCTCCACCTTGGATCTCTCCCTAGGCCTAGGTCCAAAAGGCCTTCTCCTCTTCAGGCCACAAACCTACATAGCGTAATGAGGTAGACACTATAAGAAAACCAGGCGAATGTTCGTCCGATTTTTCTCGTTGTTTTTACAGAAAATTGGAACCGATGAACGAAAATGTGTACGAAAATTCTCACAAAAATTCTTGTACGACAAAGGCTTTTTTTAATTGTTTATTGTTTCTGATGATGCGTAGTCTTTCTTTTCAGATTTTTCTTGTATGAAAAACGTACAAAAACTGTACACATTGCATGAAAATCTTTTGTTCTGTTCCTGTACGAGAAAAATTTTGGAGTTTGTTTTTTCGGTAACTCATACGAAAATTTGAAATCATCTGTCGAAAGTTATGTACGCGCTATATAAAAATCATACGAAAATTCTTTGGACGAAAATGTTGTTTATTGTTTCTGATTATGCGTAGTCTTTCTTTTCTGATTTTCCTTGTACGAAAAACATAAAAAAACAGTACACATTAAATGAAAATCGTTCGTTCTGTTCCTGTACGAGAAAAATTTTGGAGTTTGTTTTTTTGGTAACTCATACGAAAATTTGAAATCAGCTGTCGAAAGTTATGTACACGCTATATAAAAATCATACGAAAATTATTTGATTTTCTTATAGTGTGTACGAGCCTAAAGTCAGAGTTGGCCTGTTCCCATAATCCTTCTGTCCAGAACCCCGTCTACACAAGATTATAAACGCCACAGTACTCCCCCCACTTACATCACCCAGAGGAGTGGTCTCCCTAAAAGGGATAGCAACACCTCCTTATAACCACAACTAATGCCCCGTACACACGGTCGGATTTTCCGGTGGAAAATGTCCGATCGTAGCGTGTTGTCGGAAATTCCGACCGTGTGTGGGCTCCATCGGACATTTTCCATCGGATTTTCCGACACACAAAGTTGGAGAGCGGGAGATAAAATTTTCCGACAACAAGATCCGTTGTTGGAAATTCCGATCGTGTGTACACAAATCTGACGGACAAAGTGTCACGCATGCTCAGAATAAATAAAGAGATGAAAGCTATTGGCCACTGCCCCGTTTATAGTCCCGACGCACGTGTTTTACGCCACCGCGTTTAGAACGATCAGATTTTCCGACAACTTTGTGCGACCGTGTGTAGACAAAACAAGTTTGAGCCAACATCCGTCGGAAAAAATCCTAGGATTTTGTTGTCGGAATGTTCGAACAAAGTCCGACCGTGTGTACGCCCTATAAGAGTTGGTATGTTGCAATATGTCATTCTTTTGTTTTTTTGGGTTTAAATATACAATTTAAACTTACCTTTGAGTTATATTCATTACCATGATGTCCCCCTCACAATGCATGTGCATGTCTGTTTATACAGGAAATCTCTAATGAAGTCAATGAGGCAAACACAAAACTACCAGGAAGGAGTAGTGGAAAATGTGACAGAAAGATATTTACAGTAAAACATCATGGTGAAAGAACTTTAAGGGCATTTAGGTTTAAATTATATGAACATATGGCAATTAGTATGTGATGGCACAGTTACCACATAATGGATGATGCTTGTCACCCAGATCTGCCATTCTCCCCACTGGCAGTCTGACCATCTTTGCATTTCTGGCTCCATAGTTAAGGAGGAGTCAGAACGGGCTGACTGCCAGTGGGGAAACAGCACAAAAGCGACAAGCCTTTAGGTAGCACCATCCACATGACTTTGATAAAATATTCTCCAGTCCCTAAATGATTGCTGGATTAAAAAAAACAACAGCCCTATCCAAAAGCCCTTTATACTTAACCTGTAGCTGCTTAACAGGACACTATGTCCACAAGTCTTCTCCTTTTCTGTTTACTTCCTCTTTTGGATGCTTCTGCAGGTGAACATGTCAGTGCCTGCCTGATGTGGATATTTCCTATTGAATGGGCTGCATAGGGTCCTCTCAGCATTGAGGAAACTACAGACATCAGTGGAGGGAACTGGTGGTCTCAAGGGAGAATGGTACTACTGGATCAGCTTTCCCCTTCACCTGGACCTGGGGTGTTGGGATATAGGGTGTTGGGACAGGATGGGGCACTTAGGTGAGTATATCTGGCTTCACGAGGCTAGTGAAAAAATAGTTCTTGGCCAGAGTGGGCCTTTAATCTCTAGCAGTCTCATATAGCACATCCCCAGTCTCTGACTGTCCTCTGCAACAATTTTAAAGTTTCTAATAAAACCCATTGCATGCCTACAGTCTCTCACCATCTCTGGTAGATGGTCTCTGGAAGTCAACTACCGTATATATTTTTTGGGGCTGAAAGTGCCCCCCTTGACTTATACTTGAGTCACCACCATCTGCCTGCATGACCAGCGTGTGCTACATACCACTCAGCAGCCTCTCACTGTTCCAAAGCCGCGCCTCCTCCTCGTCTGTGATAGGCAGTCAGTGTACAGCCTATCACGGACATTCTCTCATCCGTGGTCTGAGGACGAGAGAATGTCCGTGATAGGCTGACCGCTGACTGCTGGGAAATGGAGTTTTCTACCTATCATGGACGAGGAGGAGGCGCGGCTTTTGAACAGTGAATGGCCACCAAATAGTAATAGCACACGCTGATCGGTGCAGAGCGGCACAGGTAGGATGCACACAGACACAGGTACATATACACATGACACATACACATGACATATGCACATATACACAGGTACAGGACACATGCACATATACACAGTGCACAGGTACAGGACACATGCACATATACACATGACACATGCACATATACACAGGACACAGGTACATGACACATGCACATATACACAGGACACATGACACATGCACATATACACATGACACATGCACATATACACAGGACACATGACACATGCACATATACACATATACACATAGGACACATGACACATGCACATATACACAGGACACATGCACATATGCACAGGACACATGACACATGCACAGGACACATGCACAGGACACATGCACAGGACACAGGGAGGTATACAGCTGCAGATGGGCAATGTTGACCCTCTTTTTCCACTTATAGTAGATGCTGCATTTCTCACCCTCGTCTTATACTCGTCTTATACTCGGGGCAATACGTTTTTCCCATTTTTTTGTGGTAAATTAGGGCCTCGACTTATACTCGATTCGACTTATACTCGAGTGCAAAAATGCCATGCTTAAAATTTAAGAAAAGTGCCATGACAATAAGGAAATTATTTATGGTACCTTTGTCCCGACAAATTATGCAAATAGGAAGGGAGAGGCTATATTGGACTTTAATGGTACCGTATATCAACTGATGCTAGACAGAAGAAAGACTCTGATGTGAGTTCTTACAAAGTAGTGAGAGGACAAACAATATTCGAAGAGCTCACTGGCTCAGGTTAGGCTGTTCACAGATAGAGTTACCCAGCATGTTGAAAATACTCCCCCTTCACCAGGGCTTCATTTAAAAGAAGAAACTTGAATGGACTTGAATCTGTGTAGGGAAGCTAATTGCTGGAATAGGAGAGTTAATGGCCAGCAGTATCTGCGTGATTAAGATCATGTTTATAATTTTTGCTAGGTTTTGAAAATTATAGCTAGATATAATGTGAATTTCAAAGGTCATTTTATTAAAGGAGAAGTAGAGCCAAAGCTATTTTGGCATTACTTCTCCTCTAGGTCACAGGAGTTTGCTCAGTTCTGCACTTCTGTGACCCGTTTTCAGCTTACAGCGGCTTTAGCATTCCGTCGGCTGACATTACTCAGCCCATCCAGGCTAAGGAAAGATCCCGACTTTGCAGTTGGGATCCAGCCAGATACCTGGACCGGCACCTAGCTCAGCCTTTCAGAGATCTGCTGAGATTCTGAGCCAGCCCCTCCCACCCCCTCCACAGCCCAGCACTTCAGTGAGAGCTGATGACTGGCAGTCACAACTGACAGTGAATGGGCTGCCCTATACGGAATGCAAAGTCGTAATGTCAAAATTGCGTAGTGGAAATGCTCATTCCCGCTACACAATGGTATGAACAGGGCCCTATATACATTTTTTTAAATCCCCCAACTGTAGCACCCTCCTCCTGGAGCAACTACCATATAATTTTATAAACATTTGCTTACATGCCTTTTTACACTTGATTTTTAGCCAGTCATTTGACTTTCAGGGGTCTCCTTCACCTTCTCCCTGCAGTGATGGTGGATCCAGGCTCCAAGAAGCACCCTAGGATCAAATGAAGTAGGTTGAATGTTGATCATTGTCATTCAGCCTAAAAGAGGACCCCTACTGGATCACAGGGCAGTGAAAAGACAGGAGGTGAGGTCAGTGAAAGCTGAATTTTATTTTTTTCCAAGTAATGGGTGCATATTTAAAAAAATAGTAAACCTAAACTGGGCTTGGAATACTAGTGAGCATTTAAAAGCTATAGCAACAGGACTTTGGAGGCATAGCAGACTTTTTCTGGTATGAAACTATGTCTAATTCTGCTTAAGGAAGGAAAAAAGAGCTTTTCACTAAAACAAATAGATCTTTGGTCAAGTTACAAAGAGCAGCTGTTTTCCTTGTTTCTACTTCTGTTTTTCTACTGAAATGCTGATTAGTGTTACGGACAGCTGGGTGAGTAATGTAACATATATGGCTTTTTAGTAGTACAGGAACTATAGTATACTGAAAAACAGTGCGCCTAATCAGTTTACTATTTTATACACAAAAGGTGAAAAGGGTCTAAAAAGTGGATTGACTGAATCTGTGCTTTTAATGTTTCGTTGGGCAGTGTGTATGATGAGGCCACAATGTAGTGCACTGGGAACAAGATTAGAGATTTTGGATACATTCTGGTGTCACTTTGACTTTGGATAGAAGTAACAGGTGCTTAAAATTGGTCTTTGGGTGTCGATGGAGCCTTCCCACCGTAACCCTATAGAGGTAATCTTGATAAAAGCAAGAGGTGGCCTTGCTGTAAAACATTGCAATGATATACACCTGTCAAACAGGTGCAGAAAAACTGGTCTTTGGGTGTCAGTGGCGCCTTCCCATCATAACCCTATAAAGGTAATCTTGATAAAAGCAAGAATTGGCCTCGCTGTAAAAAATTGCAATGATATGCACCTGTCAAACAGGTGCAGAAAAAATTATCTTTGGGTGTTAATTGTGCCCATGAAACCTATACAAAAAACATTATTCCAGATTAAATGACTGAAAACCCTCGAAGCTAGGCAGCCTCAAAGTCCTGCAGAGACTCCACATTCCTAAAAATCAGTGACATCGGCATCAGGGGCGTCATAGCTGGTAATCCAGGACTGATTCATTTTTATAAAAGTCAAACGGTCCACGGAGTCTGTGGACAGACGCGTTCTATGATTGGTAACGAAACCCCCTGCAGCACTGAATGCCTGTTCTGAAAGCATGCTGGATGCAGGCTAGCCCAACAACTCAATAGCATACAGGGCAAGTTCTGGCCAGTGGTCTATTCTCATGACCCAGTAAGTCAGTGGATCGTCAGCTGGAAAGCTCTCCATCTCTGTTTTGGCCCAGACGTAATCGTCCACCGTGTGATGCAGACGCTGCCAATGGGATGTGGAAGCTGACAGCCCTGGGCGGCGAGGACTAAAAATATTCCAAAATGCCTCACTTAGGCCTTCTCCAACGCTGCTCTCTTGACCAATAGAACACTCAAAGCTACGTTTTCCAGGACACTGTAATCTACTGGAGTCAGAAAAAACTTTCAATAAAATCCTCTTTAACATGTCCTCAAGTGATTTTATCTTCTGCACTCTCTGTGGGGACGGGATGAGTTCTGAGACCTTCCCCTTATAACGGTGGTCAAGGAGGGTTGCCAACCAGTAATCATCCTTCTCTTTTATGCCATGTATTCTTGGGTCCTTTCGCAGGCTTTGAAGCATAAGGTTGCCCATGCGCCCTCAAATTTGCAGAGGCTTGAGAAGCAGACTCCTCAGGGTCAATCAGGATGACAGCATCTGAAACTTCCTCCTCCCAGCCACGTACTACTCCCAACGGTCCTGGGGTTTGAAAGCCATCGCTTACAGATTGACGCGTGTCTTCCTCTTCTTCAAAGCCTATGAAAGTGCCAGAATCCTCCTCCTCATCCTCCTCCTCCTCCCCTCTCTCCTCCTGTGTGTTCTGTGACATAGGGAATGATGGTGTCTGGATAAAGTGGGCCTTGAGAGGAAGGGAAGTCCTCCTCTTCCTCCTGCTGCTCTGCCTCCAGTGCCCTGTCCATAATGCCACACAGAGTCCGCTCCAGCAGGAACACAACAGGGATTGTTTCACTGATGCATGTACTGTCAGGGCTCACCATCCTAGTGGCCTTCTCAAATGGTGACAATACAGTGCATGCATCCTTAATGATCAGCCATTGGCATGGGGAAAAAAAGCCGAGGCAGCCTGAGCCTGTCATCGTGTCGTACTGGCACAGGTACTCGTTCACAGCCCTCTGCTGCATGTATAGCCACTGCAGCATTCCCAAAGTTGAGTTCCACCTGGTGGGCATGTCACAAATCAGGCGGTTTACGGGCAGATGAAATTCCCACTGAATTTCAGCGAACCGAGCACTGGCTGTGTATGACTGCCTGAAATGGCTACAGACTCTTCTGGCCTGCTTTAGTACATCTTGTAACCCTGGGTCCCTGGGTAAGTGCTTACGAAATGCTGCACCACCAAATTGAGGACATGTGCCAGGTTTGAGCCATTATTGGACACCACCATTTCTGTCTCCAGCTGGCATGGTGTGAACCACCTCTGGGCCTGTCCCTGCAGATCTGCTCCGGTGTGGTTCCTGTCTTCTAAACACACCAGCTGAAGCACTGCATGGCACCTTTTAGCCTGACTCTGGTAATAGCCCTTCGAAAGCTTAGGGGGTACCTGATGTTCATAGGACAATGCTGCGGAGGATGGCATGGTGGAGGAGGAGGAAGGGATAGAGCTCACAGATCTGGCATTATCACCACCAGCTGTATGGAGACATGGGGGCACAACAAGCTGCAGCACCGAGCCCTGTCCTGCATCCTTTCGAGTTGCAAGCAGTGATACCCAGTGTGCTGTAAACAAAATATATCATCCCTGCCCATGTTTGCTGGACCACGTGTCGGCAGTAAGATGGATTTTACAGCTGACTGCCTTGCCCAACGATGCCAGAACATTCCCTTCCATATGATGGTAGAGAGGTGGAACAGCCTTATGTGAAAAGTAGTAGCGACTGGGAACCTGCCATGGTGGTACAGCACATTGTGCGAATTCACGGAAGGGGGCAGAATCCACCAGGCTGAAAGGCAGAAGTTGGAGAGCCAACAGCTTTGACAAGCTTGCATTCAGACATGGGAATGTAGGTGGCAGGGACTGCACACTTGCCTCTGCTTGTGTGACAGAGGATGAGCAGGATGAGGAAGGTTTAGAAAGCCAGTCCACCACCTCCTCTGCATGCTGTGGCTGGGTAGCACGAGCAAACTCACTAAACAGAGGAAATGATGCCCTGCCTGAGGACTGACCACCACGTCCACCTTTGCCTGTGGACACATTTGTTGCTGGCCCCCTTACAGTGCCAAGGAAACGTCTGCCTCTCCTTGTTGTACTCCCAGACATTATTGGGAGGGAGGGGGCGGTGCTTATAAGCAAATGTAAAGAAAGAGTTGAAATCTGTACGTAGATGCACTTTAATAAATGTAAAGAGGTGTTTGGTGCACTTTAATTTGAGTACTCACACTACACAGACATACTCCACTGATACACTATAATATACTGCAATATAATGCGCCAAACGTACAGTGAGGCACAGAACTGTATGGAATTAAATTATCAGTAATGCACACAGAACTATATGGAGTTAAACTGGTAGTATCGCACGCAAAACTATATGGCTTTAAACTGGCAGTAGTGCACACAGAAGTAAATGGCATTAAACTGGCAGTAACGCACGCAAAACTATATGGCGTTAAACTGGCAGTAACGCACAGGGAAGTAAATGGCGTTAAACTGACAGTAATGCACAAAACTATATGGCTTTAAACTGGCAGTAACGCACACAGAAGTAAATGGCATTAGACTGGCAGTAACGCATAAAACTATATGGCGTTAAACTGGCAGTAACGCACACAAAACGATATGGCGTTAAACTGGCAGTAACGCACAGATAAGTAAATGGCATTAAACTGGCAGTAACGCCCACAGAAGTAAATGGCGTTAAACTGGCAGTAAAGCAATCAAATAGACGGTGTTCAACCGTCACTACACTGACGCTATCTGAACTGTCCCTACTTTAGCTATACACTAATGTAAAGATTACTGAAGGCCTCACTACCCTACACTGAAACTATCTGAGCTGTCCCTACTCCACACTAATGTATGTACGAATGACACGGTCTCACTACACTACAGTCAAACTACAGTATCTGAGCTGTCCCTACTCTAGCTGCACACTATGCAAAGCTGAATGATGGTCCTCCTCACTACACTCACACTATCCCTAGACTGACACTAAACTATACATTCTATTCTATTCTACACTGACAATTGAAGCAAAATAGCACAGTATAGCACACTAACTAATAGTACTGAACAGAGCCCTGTTCTATCTCTCCACGCCGAAATCACACTGAAAATGGCTGCCATTCAAAGAATACTTTTATACTGTCACTTTATCCATGATTGGATAAAGTGACGATGACAGTGTCCAATCATGACTCTGACAGTGCTCTGTGCCCTGATTGGCTGAAGATTTCACTGCTTCAGCCAATCAGGGCTTGCAATGCACTGTTCAGCGCCGCAATGCATTGTGGTTGGTTTGGGGGGGGGGGCGAACAAATGGTCGAATGACCCATTTGTTTGGCTGTTTGCTGAATGTCCGAACAGCAAAAGTTCACCCGAACTTATGCTTGGGTCGAACCATTCGCCCATCCCTATTTGTGATCAGTGCACTGTTTAAGTGGCTGTTCACACTAAAACACACTTTGCGCTAATGTACATTGACATGCACTTTAAATGCTCTTTCGACTGACTTGAATTCTGGATTACAGAAGGCAATACAAAAAAAAAAAATTTAAATTAGCATACAATACTTTTCTCAATGCAATTAGATTAAATACATTCATGGACACTGCCACCATTGAAATCTTGTGTAGTTTTCCAGCAAAATATTTTCTTTAAAATGTAAAACACAAGAAGATAAAAATGAATAGCCCATTAAAGACAGAATAAAAAAAAAAACAGCTTTTGCTACAATATTCACTTTCAACGCCCAGATTTGGCCTGCAGTCATTTTTTTCTGCAGCTAGATTTCCTCAGTCTAATGGGCGGGATCATTCAACTTACTTCCTCTGAGCCCAAGTTGTCCTGGACCTGCCCCAGCCTATGGCTGGACAGTGGAATGGGAAGCAGCACAGTGATCATCTCATTGTCACTCAGCATCCTTTTTGCCAGTACATGAACTCAATGGCAACTTGTTCATCTTCTTCCTCTCATACGCCAGCTCTGCTATACAAACTTTAAATGAAAAATTTAGGGTGTGAAAATTGGCTGGCCAAACAATTACTGCATAGTAAAAGATGCAGTCATTGTTTGGGTACTCAAGATGTGATATGAAATTTGTGTACTACTTTGCGAGCTTTATGTTGCCCTGTCCCAACTTTGAGACATGTTGCTGACATCAATTTCAAAATTGCCATTTTTGTTTTTCTTAAAATGGTTAATTTTCTCAATTTAAGCATTTAATGTGTTTTAATTTTTTTGTGAACAAAATATGGGTTTATGAGATTTGCAAATCCTTGCATTCTGTTTTTATGTAGATTTTGCACAGCATCCCAACTTGAAATTGGGGTTGTATTTGGTGAGTGATAGGAGTAACAAAGTGAAGCTGGCCATACACCTATAGATTATCTGCAGATTTTCTATGGTTAGATAGAAAATGTGCAACAGATCTCTCCATGTTCGCTAAACTGTGTGGATGGAGGAATCTCCCACTTTTTCCATCTAACCATAGAAAATCTGCAGATAATCTATAGGTGTATGGCCAGCCTTAGTTGCAGTTAGCAATTGCAGGCACTATATTCCAGTTAACCCCACAGCTGATAATTAGATAACACACAGAGCAGTCATTAATAGCACTGTGTTTCAGCAGCAAATTACTTCACAATTACAAGTGTGGTATCAGTATTTCACTCAATATGGCAGTAAGGCACTGTTCTAGGCTAGGCGTGTTTTACCCCAAGATGGCTTCTGCTGGAGGGGTGATGTACTATATGATGATGTAGTGGCACGTCTCTCCCGTTACATAAACTGCTCAAGTGACCAGAATGTTAGCTGGGCACCAGCGAAGCTGTGTTACCCCAAAAGTAAGACCTACCCTGAAAATAAGACCTACTGGGATATTCGGGGTGGGCTGTAATTTAAGGCCTACACCGAAAATAAGCCCTAGTTTAAAGTGGTTGTAAAGTGCTAGAATCCTTTATTACAGTAGTATATAATGTAAAAGGTGTGTGTTTCTAATTGAATCAAATACCTTTGGTACAGCAGCGCTCAACTGATCTCCCACTGCTCTCTTCTCCTCTTCTCCCAGCTATCAGTGGGGGATCTCGAGCCCCCTCCCTCTGCAGTGCTCGGGTCATGGAAGCGCCGAGCGACACTGTTCCGAAGGTATTTGACACAATTAGATTACAGAAACACACACCTTTTACATTATATACTACTGTAAAAGAGAGGATTCTAGCATTTTACAACCACTTTTACTATGTTCACACTGGGGATTCATGACAGGCAGGGAGGGAGAGAAGACAGCACATTAAATTGCAAGCCCTACTCCGAAAATAAGCCCTACTAGTGTTTTTGGTTGCCAAAATTAATATACGAACATGGGCTTATTTTTAGGACCGTAAATTGGACACGGTATTACTCACCCTAACAAATGTGGTCTCTGCCCCTTACCTATCCACTCGCTCCAGTTGCCTGAATGGCACGGGCACCCTATTTAAATAGTGTTCCACCTCCAAAATGGCTGCTGGAGGTCTTTAGCAGTTGCAGCATTCAATCAGACAGCTGCAACCTCTGTGACAGCTACTGGATCTCTTAAGGAACAATCTTCCTCCAAAGATCCCACTCCAAGTGGCACAGTGCCAGCTACTGAATGGAAGGCAAGTTGCAGTTGTCTACATGCGAATGATGCAGTTTATTGATTACAATAGCTGGAAGCAGAGATTCGGCTATGAGATTTCTCTCATTCAGCCTGAAGTTTGAAGGGGGAAAAGTCTATGGGTGTATATGAATGAATTTAAAATCTGCCCCCTCTCCCCGTCCATTTATAAGTTTAAAAAAGATTATGCTGCGCTAGAGTGTGTTGGACATGCTACTAAATTATAGCATGATAGAACAAAGCTAATGTTAATAAACATGAATACAAATGTGAAATATGACAAATAAATACGTATTTATATTTATTAGCATCCATCTATTATTAGGTCCGCTTACCTTGTAGAGGTATTTTTGTTTCCCTCATCCACATGCAATTATTTAGACGCAGTTGTTCTATCATGCTATAATTTAGTAGCATGTCTAACACACTCTAGCGCAGCGTAATCTTTTTTACATTTGTCATTTGCACGCGTATGAGACGTGTTTAACGCACGGAGCTGGGTACTGTTTTACTAAGTTTTGTGTGGCTCGCAGGATCTTTCCCATCGTTGTCTACATTTATAAATTGTTGTTCATTGTGTGAATGGTTCACAGAATAGAAGGCATTCTGTGAATGGACAAGGGCAGGGATGGTGGATGAACAGCACTAGTGCTTCCATGTATGACAGTCGCAGTTCTCGCAGCAGCTGAAATAAAGCTAAAGGTGAACTATCCAGCAAATGAAGGGATGAAGTTTACACTACAATCCTGGACATGACATAAATGTCATTAGAGGTAACTTTTTTTTTTTAACACCAGAAATGACAAAAACCTCTCAGTTCCATTTTAAATGCGATGCTTATGCAATCATTACTTTGCAGCTGTTGCTTTCACTTTCTCACTTTCTGCTTCTGGCAACATTTTCTAAGCTTTACTTTAGAGCACCATCATCTGTTGATGTTCACAACCTCTGAGCTGGGATTTTAGAAAAATGTAACAGTTGACATACTGTCACCCCCTGCTTGTTGAAGTTAGCTAAGTATCAGCTGTCCATGAGTGAATGGGCTGGAGAATTTGGGACACAGGTGCATGCTCTCCACCATTCATCTGGGAATTCCATTATTATTTTTTGTCAATGTCCTCTTGTTCTCTATGCTGTTTTAGAAGAACTCAAGTAAGCACTATTTGCATTTTAACTGGTCACATACTATTAGAACCTCTCCGCCTAGTTCCCCCTGAATTTAAAGTTAACATGGGAAGTTCTGATGTGGAAGTGAAACAGTTAAAATATGATGAAAAGTAGAAAGCCTGGGAAAAAAATACCACATTCAGCAATATATAAAGCAAGTATAGCATTGTTAAAGCAGAACTCCACTATGTAGCAAACTATATACTTTGCCGAACCCCCCCCCCCCCCCCCACACTTATACACTCTTGTCTTCCATGCAGTTTTTAGCCCTTTTTCTTTTTTTAATGTATTCTAATCTTTTTGAAATCGTCTAGATGCAAAGTACATCCAACATTCTTTTGTGCATACATTGGCATGGAGTAAAGATATAATGATTTCGGACACATCCTGTGTGCATATGTGAAATGGACAGTAAATTTCATTTGATAGCATAAAATATATCATGTTTGAGCACAAGGAATGCATTAAGATTACACTGATTTATCTTACAAAATATTTTAGTTATGTTTCCAATATGCTTTTGGCACTTTTTAACATTTATTTGATTTAATTATCTACCTTAAAACCTGAGAGAAAAGAGGGTCTACATAATCAATTACTTATCATCCTGCTGTGCACTGGCTGGTGGAAGGGGCCAGGTGGAGCTACCACATCACTGCACTAATGCTCCCAACAACGACTGACGTTTAACAGACATCATGTTTGTTAAAAGTCATTGTAAACCCTTGATTTGTTTAACCACTTGGCAACTGGGCACTTAAAGGGGTTGTAAAGGTAAAAAATTTTTCACCTTAATGCATTATATGCATTAAGGTGAAAAAACTTTTGACAATACCGCCGCCCCCAGCCCCCCCGTTTTACTTACCTGACACCTCGAATCTTCGCTGCTCGTTCCAGTCATCTCTATTGCAGCTCAGCCTGGTCGCTGATTGGCTGCAGTGGATGGATTGAAAGCAGCGCAGCCATTGGCTCGCGCTGCTGTCAATCACATCCGATGATGCGGCGCGCCGGGGGGCAGGGCCGAGTGATACAATGAGCGGCTATAGCCACCGGCTGTATCACGGGAGCGCGCCCGCAAGAACTAGCCACCATGCGAGGGAGCTCGCATTAAGGTGGATAGTTCTTGTGGGGAGGAGCTGAAACAGCCGCCGAGGGACCCCAGAAAAGCAGGTTCGGGGCCACTCTCTGCAGAACGAGCTGCACAGTGAAGGTAAGTATAACATGTTTGTTATTTTTAAACAATAAAAAAATTACCTTTACAACCCCTTTAAACCCCCTTCCTAACCAGACCAATTTTCATTTTTTGGTGCTCTCACAATTTGAATGACAATTACTCAGTCATGCAACACTGTACCCATATGAAATTTTTGTCCTTTTGTTCACACAAATGGAGCTTTATTTTGGTGGCATTTAATCACCGCTGGGTTTTTTATTTTTTGCGCTATAAATGAAAAAAGACAGAAAATTCTGTAAAAAAAAACACATTTTTCTTTGTTTCTGTTATAAAATTTTGCAAATTAAGAATTTTTCTTCATAAATTTTGGCCAAATTTTATACTGCTATATATCTTTGGTAAAAATAATCCAAATCAGTGTATATTATTTGGTCTGTGTGAAAGTTATAGAGTCCACAAGCTATGGTGCAAATCACTGAAAACTTAATACACCTGATGTACTGACGGCCTAGCTCATTTCCTGAGACTCTAACAAGCCAGAACAGTACAAATGCCCACAAAATGACCCCTTTTTGGAAAGTAGACATTCCAAGGTATTTAGAAAGAGGCGTGGTGAGTTTTTTGCAGTTGTAATTTTTTCCCACAATTCTTTGCAAAATCAAGATTTTTTTTTTCTTTTTTTTCACTTTTGACAAGTGTCATATTATCAGGTTATTTCTCACACACAGCATATGCATACCAGAAATTACACCCCAAAATAAATTCTACTACTCCTCCTGAGTATGGCAATAGCACATGTGTGAGACTTTTACACAGCGTGGCCACATACAGAGGCCCAACATGCAGGGAGCGCCATCAGGCGTTCTAGGAGCATAAATCTAATTTCTTGACTTCCTCTTTTGAAGGCCCCGGAGCACCAGGACAATGGAAATGCCCAAAAAATCCCATTTTGGAAAGAAAACAAGCCAACGTAGAATCTATGAGGCATATTGAGTCTTTTGAACATATCATTTTTTTCTACAAGTTTTTAGAGAATGTGAAAAGAAAATGAAACACATTTTTTTTTTACACAAAGTTGTCCATTTATACAATATTTCTAACACATGTACATACCAAAATTTACACCCCGAAATAGATTCTCCTACTCCTCCTGAGTACAGCGATACCACATGTGTGAGACTTTTACACAGCTTGGTTACATACAGAGGTCCAACATGCAGGGAGCACCATCAGGTGTTCTAGGAGCATAAATGTCAAATATAACCACTGGGAAGAATTATGTTTAAATTCATGGTTTTGCATCAGGGTCTATTTAATATATACTGTGAGAAGCTCATACTGTAAGTGCAAAAACATCAGAATTCAGAATAAGCAATTTCATTACCAGAAAGAAGCCTGTAGAACTTTGCAAGACTGAAAACAAGCTGAAATTCAGCTTTAAGCCTAGAACACATCAGCCGAATGTCAGGCGACATTCGGCCTGTGCGTACTGCAGCCGGTCTGACAGAAGCTGGCTGTTTGGCCACCTTCTGTTGATGGGGCATAACTGAAAATGGCCTGCGGATCAGCGCTCTCAGCCAAAGGCAGAGATCGCTGACCAGAGTGTTCTGGCAGGGGGCGTGCCCCTGTCAGAACACAATAGCACAGCATGTGAGATCTCTGTACTAACATTGCATGGTTAGTACAGCGGCTCCTCAAGAGCTGTCAGTTTTTTTTTTTTTTTTTTGTTCAGTCCTGCTGGGTTGAATGAACAAAAAACTACCAGTGTGTAGCAGGCTTTAAGGCTTGTTTCCCCCTGCCTGGACAATAAAACAATTGGTTTTTGCATGCAGACTGGTGTCCAATGTGTACAGGCAGTAAGGGGAAGTGCCTTTTCACTTTTACTGGCACTCTTTATCTGTATTCTATTACAGTGTCACAAATAGCATTTCATTCATTCATTCTAATGGACAAGTAAGCTGTGTTTTGCGGGGAAAAAAATGCATGTCTGGATTTTTACGCAACACACTGCAACCCACCTTAAGGCAGTGTTGTGGTATGAACAGGGCACACAGAAAACACTTTTTTCTGTGTGCCCTAGTCTGCATTGATCTGTGCAGATGAACGGACCCCTAAAGTAAAAAAGGTACAATTTTTTAAATGAATTATATTAATTTTTTTCAAATGGTCCTTTTTTAAAGCAATCTCCTAAATTTTAGTTAGGCACAAGCTTTTCTTGGACATATTAAAGTGACTGTAATGCAAGTAATGCAAGAGCTTCTCATTTATGCTGTAGCAGATTATGCGTCAAATGTTTACATGCTGTGTGTCTCACCAATGTCTTCACATTTGCACAATGTTCTAATTAAAACAAATAAAAGAATTCCAGACTATTGATAACTGTGTCTGAAAATGCTGCTAATATTAGATTATAACTTGTGAAATGTCACTATTCCTGAATGTCTCACTTGTGCATAAACCTTATTGCACATTGTATATCCTTATTTGTAGTTATGATCTATGTATAATCCCTTTGTAAATAGACACAACCCAAGATCTGGTTGTCTGTCATTAGAATCAGGGCGCCCCAAACAGAGCTCTACAAATGGCAAATACAGGACCAGAGTGATGGACATATTGGAAGGTTGCATTCCACAGAGAAAAATTGGATACTGATTTCTAATAGCGTGGTAAGACCTCAAGCGCTCTTATCAGCTAAGTGTGTGTTTGAAGAGGTTTATAGATATTTCATGGCACTTGAACTGACCACTTGAAAAACATTTTTTCCTTTAGTACTAATAAAATACTTAGTTGTTTTCTGACGTGCCCCACAACCTATTGCCTGACACTTTTGTGATCCTCTAGGCCAGGTAACTTGTTCTATTGGCAAAATTGCTTTGGAGGACAAATACAGGCAGGTGGTATTATGACAGAAAAACTGTGCAAGGTGTCAAAAAGCCCTAAAGCCTGGTACACATTATTAGTTTTTTTTTCGTTCAAAACTAACGCATTTCATCCAATGGGACGTTATCAATGGGTCATGTGGTATTGACGTGCATATACATTTATACCCATGTTGTTGTTATACCGACTTTTAAGGACTATGGGTCCTTTTTTAACATATTATTGTTTTATCTTTTTAAATACTTTTTTTATCAGATGTTTTGGGCGTTTATGCTGCTGTGATGGCAGTCTCCTTTTTTTTCCTCCTTGTTGCATCATTTTATCACAGCGCGGATAACACTTTTTGTATTATTTTTTTTAAATGGTGGTGTGATGTTGATTGAACTCTGTGTACAGTAGTGCAGATCTTACTGGGGAGAAAATTGAAAATTTAATGTCAAATACGTATTGCAATTTTCCTTTCCTGTTGAGCTCCATGGCAGCACACCTGAGAACAGTGCCTGGTACCTGGGAGCTGGTACAGCAAAAAGTAGACAAAAGGACACACTGCAATTTGACCGGCAGTAGTTGAGTAAAGTAGGAATCCATAGGCGTCGCTACCTCCACACCTTCTCTGTGAATGCTGGTCTTCTGAAGGGGTTGACTTAATGGCAATGCTGTAGGGGGGTAAGCACACGCCAGACAGGCAAAATCAAATCAGCCATAGTGACAATCCTTTTCATCCAAGGAAGCCTCCTTGCAGATTACAGTGCGTGCTTTTGTCTCCTTTTTTCTATCCCAGCTCCTCGGGTCCAAGGCACTGTTCCTAGGTATGCTGCCATAGAGCCGTCAGGGAAACGATCATTTGTGGTGGGGTGGAATCTGTCTGGTGGAGCATGTTCTTTTTATCTAAATTCACCACTGGGTGATAAGGACAACATCAAAGTCTAGGGTTTTGGGATAAACTAATTTTGCAAATCTTTACAATTTTTTAAAAATACAATAAGACTATAGGTTATGCAAAAACAAACAGATTATTAGTCCTAGATATGTATGCTTTTAACTATGAATATGAAGCAAAAACATTGTAACCAATGAAATTAAATGTTATTTTGGAAAATACTCAATAAGGTTAATCACCATAACATTCTATTATGGAAATGCATAAAATGTGAAAACACACAAGTGATTTAATCAAAAAAGTTTGTAACCCGCCTGACCTCCATCATCTTATTCACACTTTAGCAGCAGGTGTGATGGGGGTAGGGGGTTTGCTGAAAGATTATGTTGTACAAATGAATCACTGGAGAACAGGCTGAGGGTGCTGGGCACTGAGTTGGTTTTAACAGCTGCCTACTCACATAACCACTTTAAAAGAAGTGGCTTCTGTACAAACATTGTTTTTAGGAAAGTGATATAATGATTGGTTTCAATGCTATACCCACCTGCTTATTAGGTGATAAGATAAATTTACATTATTTAATAAATAAATACATGCTAGGTCTGCATTATAAAAATCCAGTAGTGACATTTAACCACTTGTGAGTACACTGATAAAATGGCAGTGGCATTGTGTGCCTTTGTTGTATTGTGTGCCTTGACTCTCCTAATGGTTTTAAAACTGGACATGCATACCCAGGTCTGGACCACTTGCATGAGAATCCACTGAAGATTATCATCCATGGATAAATGTTTTCAATGCTGAGCTGTAACAGTTAGAGAGAAAGTGAAAGTGGGCACAGCACATGCATAGTTTTTGATAAGAACCCTGTGCCCAGGGCAGCATCTGGAGGATCTGACTGTTCTTGCTCTATCCAAGATCAGTCTTTCATGAACTGATGCACCTATGCCAGGCGTCAAGTCCACTCTCAAATACATGATGTTGGCTTGTGTCCCCTTCCCACCCCTTTGGCGGGAACAGTACCCCAAAGATTGAAGGGTCCCCAAATTGTATGACCAAATATGATTTGTACAGTGAGTAAACTGTCACTGAATGTTGTATAGTTGTATTTTAGACAACTTCAGCCACATAGTGAGTCCAACACCTCTACTTCTTGTGGTCTAGACCCCTCAACATCTGGATCAGGGTGTGGTTAAACCTCTTGCAAGTCTTTTTACCTTGTGGGTGAAGTGCCTCACCATGACCAGTACATGGTGATAGCCATCTTCAGATGGGTTGAGTGTCAGGAAGTCAACAGTACTTCCAGTGTAGCTGAGGTGTCACAGGTTATGGGTGACACTTGAGTGAGTTTCCACTCCTTTTGACCTTAAACAATTTACACAGTATCAGCAGACCTGCTCAATCAGCTGGAACAGCCCCACGCACATGGCTTGCCTCTGCAACAAGGCATTCGCCTTGTCTACAACCCAGTGTCTTCCACATGGATTCCCTCGACCATGGGTAGTCCTCACACCCTCCAGAGAACGATTTACCCAGTTACTACTGAGTCATGAGGAACAACACCTTGTGGTACAGTGTGACATCTTTCAGGATGTTGGCCAGATTCCTCAGTGAAAACACAAGATCCCTTGATATAATTTATAATAGGTTGTTCATACCACCTGGTTAGTATGGCCAATAAAGTGCAAATTTTCTCTAGTAAAATGGTGGATTCTGGCGCCAAATGTCAGTAGTGGACAACAGTATATGAGTTGGGCATTCCTGGCAGTTGACCTCCATCACTTGTGGGCACCAAAAATGTAAATTCTACTGCGCTGGAGGGTTGCTGATGATGTCCGTGCTTCCTGTGGACACAGGGAATGACTTATGTGAACCAGAAAGGTCACCGGCATGAACAAAGTCCCCACATCCATGACACAAATGCACATCAGTTAGAGGGCATAACAGGTATGGGACAAACACTCACTGTCGCAAATTCACCCCAGATGGAAACAAGAGGCTCAACAGACGGAGGACAACCAGGCCCAACTTAGCAGGCAAAAAAGTATGAGCCCATGCATGCCGGGTGTCATCCCAAACCCTCCGATCGGAAAGAACACATGAAGGAGAAGGCCTTTGTCATTCCCTCTGTCTAATGTGCTGACATCATCAGCGATGCCGTGGCACAGTGGAATTGACTTTTTTGTTCCCACTTGGCCATATTGATCACGTGTAAATTTGCTGTCCCCTCAAAATAACTCAACATACAGCCAATAATGTCTAAACCGCTGGAAACAAAAGTGAGTACACCCCTAAGTGAAAATGTCCAAATTGGGCCAAAGTGTCAATATTTTGTGTGGCCACCATAATTTTCCAGCACTGCCTTAACCCTCTTGGGCATGGAGTTCCCCAGAGCTTTACAGGTTGCCACTGGAGTCCTCTTCCACTCCTCCAAGGTGCTGGTGGATGTTGGAGACCTTGCGCTCCTCTTCCTTCTGTTTGAGGATGCCCCACAGATGCTCAATAGGGTTTAGGTCTGGAGACATGCTTGGCCAGTCCATCACCTTTACCCTAAGCTTCTTTAGCGAAGCAGTGGTCATCTTGGAGGTGTGTTTGGGGTTGTTATTATGTTGGATTACTGCCCTGCGGCCCAGTCTCCAGGGAGGGGTCATTCTCTGCTTCAGTATGTCACAGTACATGTTGGCATTCATGGTTCCCTCAATGAACTGTAGCTCTCCAGTGCCAGCAGCACTCATGCAGCTCCAGACCATGACACTCCCACCACAATGCTTGACTGTAGGCAAGACACACTTGTCTTTGTACCTGGTTGCCACCACACACGCTTGACACCATCTGAATCAAATGAGTTTATCTTGATCTCATCAGACCACAGGACATGGTTCCAGTAATCCATGTCCTTAGTCTGCTTGTCTTCAGCAAACTGTGGGCTTTCTTTCTGGGACGACAGCCATGCAGACTAATTTGATGCAGTGTGCGGCGTATGGTTTAAGCACTGACAGGCTGATCCCCCACCCCTTCAACCTCTGCAGCAATGCTGGCAGCACTCACACGTCTATTTCCCAAAGACAACCTCTAGATATGATACTGAGCACGTGCACTCATCCTTCTTTGGTCGACCATGGCGAGGCCTGTTTTGAGTGGAACCTGTCCTGTTAAACCGCTGTATGGTCTTGGACACTGTGCTGCAGCTGAGTTTCAGGCTCTTGGCAACCTTCTTTTAGCCCAGGCAATCTTTATGTAGAGTAATAATTTCTTCCAGATCCTCAGAGAGTTCTTTGCTATGAGGTGCCATGTTGAACTTCCAGTGACCAGTATTAAAGAGTGAGAGCAATAACACCAAATTGAACACACCCGCTCCCAATTTACACCTGAGACCTTGTAACACTAACGAGTCACATGATACGAGGGAGGGAAAATGGCTAATTGGGCCTAATTTGGACATTTTCACTTAGGGGTGTACTCACTTTTGTTGCCAGCGGTTTAGACATTAATGGCTGTGTGTTGAGTTATTTTGAGGGGACAGCATATTTACACTGTTATACAAGATGTACACTCACTACTTTACATTGTAGCAAAGTTAATTTCCTCAGTGTTGTCACATGAAAAGATAATAACATATTTCCAAAAATGTGAGGGGTGTACTCACTTTTGTGAGATACTGTATATACTTCCTGTTGGACCTGTAGTTGATCACAATTTTGAGAGGAGTTTTCTGTTTGGAGCAGTTTGTGTATTAGTTTCCGGGGCTCCCAGGGGAGATATTTTATTTTTTGACTGGGTAAGACCTTTATTTATTGAATGATATGTGATGTTGATCGTATCTTTATACTGTTAGATTTTTATGATATTTTGGTTGCTTTGTAGTGGATTGTGACACTGTTCCCTCTCACTATATTTGGAATTCTCCATGTTGTCCCATCACAATGATGCAAACATCTAGGTGAGATTGAAATACTTTGACACAGTATTATAATGTAATAAATCATAAACTCGCGCTGTGAAAAGTGAAAAAACCTTTCCCGCAGACCATCATGGCGCCCAACGGCGCTGCTCTTTGGCTCTTTTGCGATTCTGAATGCTGTGTACTGGATCGCTGATGCAGATGTGAGTTTGGACGCACAACCTTCAATTCATTTTATGCAACCAAACTATTCTTACAATTTTTTTTTTTCTCATCTCCCGCTTATTCATGTATTTATTTTTCTCTTCCTATTTTTCAATTTTTTTTAGAATCATTCCATGATGTATGCTCCTGACGAGCGGTTACTACACTGCGAAACGCATAGAGCCATGTATTACCATTTCTCCCTAATCATGGAATATATAGATTTCAATGACTGCATCTATACCCACAATTAACCATTATGGCAATAAGATTATTTTATTATTACCTTTTGTTTTATTTACTATGGCCATTCTGGGTCTAACCTTAGCATCAAATATACACACACATATTTTTGGTTACCCTTGCTTTATATGAACATCCGATATGACTTATTGTGAAATTTATGTACTATCAATCCATGCTTCACTATATAGAGGCTTGTTGCCCACAGCATTTGTAGAGGTTGGATGCCTAAAATGTTTTTTATACACCATGGATTATACCAATAAATGTATTTTTAGTCACTTGACTTACTCCTGTACTGCTGTGTGCTTCATTTAAAGTCCCACCTCTTCTTCTCCTTTATTTTAAACCAATAAACGGGATGGAGGCGGGCATCCCTTTGGTGCCTACCTCATTTAAAGTCCAAATCCATTTTCCCTATTATTGATATTGTAATTTCTTCAGTGTTGTCACATGAAAAGATAATAAAATATTTCCAAAAATGTGAGGGGTGTACTCACTTTTGTGAGATACTGTATATACTTCCTGTTGGACCTGTAGTTGATCACAATTTTGAGAGGAGTTTTCTGTTTGGAGCAGTTTGTGTATTAGTTTTGGGGGCTCCCAGAGGAGATATTTTATTTTTTGACTGGAAAGACCTTTATTTATTGAGTAATATGTGATGTTGATCATATCTTTATACTGTTAGATTTATATGATATTTTGGTTGCTTTGTAGTGGATTGTGACACTGTTCCCTCTCACTGTATTTGGAATTCTCCATGTTGTCCCATCACAATGATGCAAACATCTAGGTGAGATTGAAATACTTTGACACAGTATTATAATGTAATAAATCATAAACTCGCGCTGTGAAAAGTGAAGAAATAAAAAACCCGCAGCATCTGTCCGGGGGGTGCTACAACCTCAAAAACAGAATATATGTATATAAACACTGTAAGCGTTGTTTATGTACATACAGTATCTCACAAAAGTGAGTACACCACTCACATTTTTGTAAATATTTTATTATATCTTTTCATGTGACAACACTGAAGAAATTACACTTTACTACAATATAAAGAAGTGAGTGTACAACTTGCATAACAGTGTAAATTTGCTGGCCCCTCAAGATAACTCAACACACAGTCATTAATGTCTAAACCGCTGGCAACAAAAGTGAGTACACACCTAAGTGAAAATGTCCAAATTGGGCCCAAAGTGTCAATATTTTGTGTGGCCACCATTATTTTACAGCACTGCCTTAACCCTCTTGGGCATGGAGTTCACCAGAGCTTCACAGGTTTCCACTGGAGTCCTCTTCCACTCCTCCATGATGACATCACGCAGCTGTTGGATGTTAGAGACCTTGCGCTCCTCTTCCTTCCATTTGAGGATGCCCCACAGATGCTCAATAGGGTTTAGGTCTCGAGACATGCTTGGCCAGTCATCACCTTTACCCTCAGCTTCTTTAGCAAGGCAGTGGTCATCTTGGAGGTGTGTTTGGGGTCATTATCATGTTGAAACAGTGCCCTGTGGCCCAGTCTCCGAAGGGAGGGGATCATATGCTTCAGTATGTGACAGTACATGTTGACATTCATGGTTTCCACAATGAACTGTAGCTCCCCAGTGCTGGCAGCACTCATGCAGCCCCAGACCATAACACTCCCACCACCATGCTTGACTGTAGGCAAGACACACTTGTCTTTGTACTCCTCACCTGGTTGCCGCCACACACACTTGACACCATCTAAACCAAATAAGTTTATCTTGGTCTCATCAGAACACAGTACATTGTTCCAGTAATCCATGTCCTTAGTCTGCTTGTCTTCAGCAAACTGTTTGCGGGCTTTCTTGTGCACCATCTTTAGAAAAGGCTTCCTTCTGGGACGACAGCCATGCAGACCAATTTGATGCAGTGTGCAGCATATGGTCTAAGCACTGACAGGCTGGTCCCCCACCCCTTCAACCTCTGCAGCAATGCTGGCAGCACTCATATGTCTATTTTCCAAAGACAACCTCTGGATATGACGCTGAGCATGTGCACTCAACCTCTTTGGTTGACCATGGCAAGGCCTGTTCTGAGTGGAACCTGTCCTGTTAAACCGCTGTATGGTCTTGGCCACCGTGCTGCAGCTCAGTTTCAGGGTGTTGGCAATCTTCTTATCGCCTAGGCCATCCTTATGTAGAGCAACAATTCTTTTTTTTTTAGATCCTCAGAGAGTTCTTTGCCATGAGGTGCCATGTGGAACTTCCAGTGACCAGTATGAGAGAGTGAGAGCAATAACACCAAATTTAACATACCTGCTCCCCATTCACACCTGAGACCTTGTAACACTAAGGAGTCACATGGGAGGGAAAATGGCTGATTGAGCCCAATTTGGGCATTTTCACTTAGTGATGTACTCACTTTTGTTGCCAGCGGTTTTAATGGCTGTGTGTTGAGTTATTTTGAGGGGACAGCAAATTTACATTATTATACAAGCTGTACACTCACTACTTTACATTGTAGCAAAGTGTCATTTCTTCAGTGTTGTCACATGAAAAGATATAATAAAATATTTACAAAAATGTGAGGGATGTACTCACCTTTGTGAGATACTGTATATACAATATTATAATGGGCCATTTTTTAAAAAATATATTCTTGTTTTTATATAATTTTTCATATACTGCTGCTTACATTTTCTCATTATGGGGTGTTCGGTTTACAGCAGAGCCTGGGTTTAGACATTTACAAGCCTTATACAATTTCCCCTTTTTGTGTACTGACATGCAGGGCTGCTGACAGGGGGTACCCCGGTCCTATTGTAGGAGGCCTGGGCACACAAGGGAGCCCGGACAGGGAGGGGATTGGTTCCGTGGGACGGGATTTAATTACAGTAATGATGTCCTGTGCGGCTCTCTGCAGCTGCTGAAAGCTGTTTTCTCCCCTTCTCTCTCACACTGGCTTTTAGCTACTGAAGGAGAGACACAAGGGCATTGTTCCTATATTAGCCCGCTGTCCTGCCACACCAATCCCCCTTCCTGTCCTACCTACATGGGATTCCCTCCTGTGTGCCTGGGCCCCCCCAAAGCTCTGCCAACTTCCCTGTCTGACCAGTGAATGTGGGTACACAGGAACATCTGTCAGGATGGAGAGTAGTTGAAGGGGCCAGTAAATATGTGACTTTAGTGACTGAATGGACATAATGTGCTGTTAGTACTAATTGCTTCTGTGTCCAATGATAACTGAGCATAGTAAACAGTGTTTACTATGTATCTGTTTTTGAATGAACAGGAATCCCTGTTTCCTGTTCAATAATCTGCAGTGCAGCTGAGACTACAGAGTAAGGAATTGAAGAATGCATCTTCAATTCCTTTCCCTGTCTCAAAGGTGAGATGTCAGTCATGGGTCTGATTAGACCCCTGATATCTCACCAAAGAACCCCCCCCCTCCCCAACAGTGTGGTAAAAAAATGTAAAAAATAACTTTTTAAATGTAAAAAATAAATTATAAAAAATATTTTAAACATTGTAAAAAAATCATTTTAAAAACATTGAACAAAAATAACGTTACAGAAATTGTAAAAAGTAATAAAAAAATTTAAGGGCTTATTCACACATGTTCTCTGGCCTATACAGTGCAAATGAGCAGTTTGCTGAAGCCGCCTGTTACTCTATGAGGATGCAGTGGCTGTATGAACACAGCCATAGGTCCTAATTTTTCAGGTGGGCAGGGGTGGGTGAGTGGCCCTGAATGCACACATGTCTGCATCCACCTGCATCCACACACCTGTCAAATTATGACCTGCAGCTGTGTTCGTACAGCCGCTGCATCCCCATAGCGTATTACAGGCTGCGTGCACACAGCAATAGCCACATAAAAAAAAAAGAAAAACATTGATTCACACTGTACATGTAAATGAGCATGAGGAGGACATGGGATGGGGGAGATAAGACTGGAAAAAAAAACTGTAGTCTGTACCCCGCTTAAGTCAGGTAAATCAAGTAGTAGTCACATTTTTGGGTTTTAAAATCTTTCAGCTCTTTTGCCAACAGAAAAACTTCTTTAACAAAAAAAGATAGGGGTTATTTTTAAAATAGATTGGCATTAAATGTGAGATCTGTTTTTTGTGGCCTTTCTTCAGACACATAGCTTTTTGTGGTTCCTTCAATGTGGTTAAACAAGACATTGGTAGACCTGGGATAAATAATAAATTCATACCATAGGAAATTGAAAAGGACAGAAATCTGGTGGTTGGGCCTTTTTTTCTGCTGCCACAGAGCATTGCCACAAATTAAAGTGTCAATGGGTTCACAAAGTATGTGAATTAAATCTAAGCGTATTTACCAAAATAATTAGCCACTAATGAGTGGAGAAGGGCTTTATCTGGTAGATTGTGTATAATGCTTTCTGTGATTTAGTACAAGATAAGAAAAACTATCAATATGGCTTATACCTACTACACACAATAAGAAAATCGGACAAAAGATACGGCTTTCGGAGTGATCATCCTATAATCTGTTTGTTAGTACACAGCTTTTGAGAGCCGATCATGACAGTTCATGAGAAATTATCCGAAGGGACAAACGCGAAAACTTTTCTTGTACAATAACCGAACAGACGATTTTCGTTTAATCAGTAAAGTATTCGTCCGCAAAAGAAAAAAAAAAACAAGACCACGCATGCTCGTAAATTAAAGAATACATTACAATACAATACATTACATCATCGTGAGGAGTTGTATTCTGTCTTACGAGAATTTTCAGAACTCTAGTAACTTTTTTCTTTTTTCTAGATTGGCATGCAAAAAAACGGACAATTATTCATCTGATATTCTCACAGTGTGTACCAGGATTCACTCTATATTAACTAGTGTCCATCTAGAACAGTGTCTTAGGCCGTCTGCTCTTTGGAGTCGTTGGCAGCATTAGTGCAATTGATCACTGTCTATCAGGCTCATATCTGTCCTCACTGAGATCTTATAACATTCAGTTAGAGGTTCATATGAGCAGCATAGATAGGAACGCTCTTATGGCTAGACAGTGTACTGCTGACTGCAATGCAAAACACCTGCTGTCTGCACACTGTTCATTTGTTAGGCCTTTAAAACCTCAAGCTCACATATCCACGTCACAATTACATAGCACAATGTGATGCTATCTGAAGGAATTTAGTTAAATATCCATTAGTCAGGTGCTCAAGAGTCTTCTATAAAATGATTTTGTGTACTGATGATGCAACACTTCTAACAAACAGCAGCACCTTTCTCTGCTATACAAACAACTATCCCAAATTTGATATAAGCATTCAATTTACAGGTCCATAATTCCCTTACGTTATTAATTGTCCCGCTTAACTTAAGTTTCTGATTTCATCTTCTTGGGAGCCTGCAAAGTTAAGAAAACTTTTTACCCTTTTGACCTTAGCACCGCAATTCTAAGTGATAAACTAAACATTCATGAAATCTTAATGAGATGGGAGATTAGTCCTTTCTCATATTTCAAAGAGTGACATTACACCAGCATTCTCTCATTGGAAGATACCTGGCTTCTGGTGCAAGACGTCTATCCGAAAACTTTTTTTTCCATTTTTTGTCCCTGAAACTTGCTAACTAGGATCACCTGCCAGAAGCAGAGAGGTGATGCCCAAACACCAAAAACTTGTGGCTTCTGAAAATGACGGTATGGAATCTTAGACTGGTATCTCTTCTAACTTCTCATTTACTGAACTGAATTGCTTTCTTGTGATCATGGAAAAATGTACATCTTGACTCCATTTACATTTTAATTCCAATGTAAATGGTTGTTTCTCATGCTTAAAAATAAAGATTTTTGAACAGATATATTAATTTACTTTTATGCCAAAAAATGTGTTTAATTGTAGCTTTTATTTTTTAAATTTCTTTTATAATGATTGATATTTGCATGAAAAAAAAAATCCCTTGTGGATTTGTGCTCATGCATCATATGGTATCCTTTTATTGATGTGTACTGCAAAATGCTTGCTACCTACGATTTATCGGATAGGGACTTTTCCATAATTTTTATAACTGCCTAGCAAAAAATAAATTGTCTTCAATCGGTGTATTGTTCCTCCATCCCTTCCCTCATTTTACTGTTTGACAGTGCTTCCTACAATTAGTCTCAAGAAGGTGCCTTTAAACCATGTTTTGGTAATTAACTTTTTTATAGAATTCAACAACAACAAAGATTTTTAGCTATTTTTCTTGGTAACTGATGTCTTGAAAAATATACCATATGCGTGTAAAAAATACTATACACAGCATATTGTATTTCTACTGTCCTTTGCTTTTTGCTCTCTGTTCATTTAGTATGTATTTGAAGGATTTAAATCTTGGATTAATATATTGTATGGCTTCAATTCTCCTTTTACTGTAGCGTTAATATGCTAATGGTAAATGCCATCATGCATAACATAGTGTCAGAATAGTTTACAATTTATTCCATACCTCTGAATGCCTATAATAACATCTGTCATTTATTTTTTTTATCTTTGGCTAGAATAACTTTAGTTTGAGCAGTGTTTCCTTTTGTATGCCTAATTTAGTATTCTACAATATGAACACTAGGGGTCGTTTTCTTACTGGAGCATACCAGTTTCTATATGTAGACAATATTCTCTCTGCAAACTGAGTTTTCTCTCGCTTAAAGAATACAATAAAACTATCAGGTCTTTGAATAACCTGTTATGTATAGGAGAATTAAAAACAGGATAAAAAACAGTATGTTGCCCTGCCTTTACTAAACATTTTCACAGTTCGCTGTCTTCAGAACCTGTGCTAGTGTGTGCACCTGTTTCAGGTTCAGGTTAGTCATTGCAGTTCCTCACCTGATTCGTATGCTTGCTTCCTGTTCATGTTACCCCAAGCAAAAGATTTCTCAATATACACCTTTATATCTTTGCTTCATGCGCTTCCTATTGAAATAAATGGAATTGCATCAAAACATGTTGATGTGCTATATGATGCGCATTGAGATTAAGTTCAAAGTGCATTACAATTAATAATAATTAATAATGTGTGACAACAGATGTAAAACTCATCAGTGGCTGTGAATAGTCCCTCTACCTTTTCTAGACGCCTGTGCCAAGGCTTACTCTGTCTGTGTGCTTAGGTGTTCATGCTGAGAAATGCTGGAGAGCCCTTTCTCTGATGTCATGGTTGGGAAAGCTATTTAAGCACAATTTCCTTTTGCCTGAGCAAGGGCCTCTTTGATTTTCTGTTTCCATGCTCCTATTCACATAACTTCTGTTTCAGGTTTGATACCCTGTTTTTCTGATGGTCCCAGTTGGTTGTGTGTTCTGACCTTGTGCTTATTTGACAGTGATCCCATCTCTTGATTCTGTACCACATCTCATTATTGTCAGCTATTGCTAGTCCAGTTGTATCCAAGGGATGTAACCTAAGAGCTGTCCACAGTAAATCGCATCAGCACTTGTGGGAATATCTAGGAACTTTCCACAATTGGTGAGCGTGAAATTGGGGTATGGTGATGAGAAAAACACTTACCTCGAACAACAGATGAAAACAGAATTAAATACATGCTGGCTGAGCAGGTGGTTAAAGGGCTGCAGAGAATGTGCAAGACTATGTGATAGTAAAGTAACACTAGGAGAGGTACATCTAAAGATGTGCAGTATCAACTATAATGAAAAAGAGTGGCAGCCAAAGGATGAAGGGTAGTGGGATAATACAGACAAAAACTAGATAAATTGTATCACAGTGATGTGTCGAGCAGATTAATGAAAGTTGCGCAGAGCTGTGAAAAAGACAATTGCAACATGGAAAAAACGTTTCACCTTGCAGAGGGTGCTGAAGGGGACTAGAAAAGGTGTGCATGCTTGAGTAAGTAGCACTAAAGCTGCAGTGATAAGGAGTGGGAGGCTGGCTGTGCAGAATGATGTGGATTACTGTAATGGGGCTAAGAGTCAAGTAGTGTGGGACAAAAAGATCAGAGGAGAGGAATGTGGGACTTGGAAGGTTGCGAAATGTTTAGTAAGTTGCATAGCAAGGAGATGGAAAGGTGTGTCATAGGAGCAGTGGCGTAGCTGGAACTTTGTGGACCCCCGATGCAAAAGTTGACCTGGGGCTCCCCCACTACCACTTGCCGTTTCTTTTGCACACCAATATACTCCCACCATGCGCCATGATTAGGTGTCGGTAACTAAAGAATTTAAAGAAATTAACCTTTTTTGCGCTTGCTCCTTCCGGCACTTTAGGAGGTTTATAACGCTTGGAGGCAGGGCGGGGTTTAAGATCACATGACCGCCATGATTGGCTGTCATGGCTGTCCTGTTACCTGAAAGCAGCGATCGGGAGCTTTTGGTTAGGCACTAGTAACTCTGTCGGGAGCGCGCAGCGTGCGCACTCTTGGCACAGTTGTATTGATGGCAATTCATGCAAATATGCAGCCTCTCGGCATCAAGGACCAGGCGCAGAGAGGCCACATATTTGCGTGCGGCTGGCGCCAGGGGGTTAAGGCCTAACTAAATTGTAAGGAAAATATGGAAAATATAATAAAACAAATGTCTCTGTTAAAATTTAGACTTACCTTAAAAGTGGACAGTGTAAGTCAGAAGAGCAGTGGACAGTGTCAGAAGGGCAGTGGACGATGTCAGTCAGTGGGCAGTGGATGGTGTCAGTAGCACTCTGAGGACTCATACAGTACAGCAGTTAGACTCCATTATCTCCAGTCTCTGTATTCTACTGCTCTCCCCACCATCAGTGTCTCCTCATCGGAGTTTCCCGGCAGCCCCCTCACTGTAGCTCCCCCATCAGTGTCCCCCTCACTGTAGCCCCCCCATCAGTTCCCACCTCACTGTAGTTCCCCCATCAGTGTCCTCCTCACTGTAGTCCCCCCATTAAATCAATGTTCTTCTCACTGTAGCTCCTCTATCAGTGTCCCCCTCATTAGAGGTACCTCCATTAGTGTCCCTCAACACTGACACCTGGGAACAGACAGACACAAACTAGTTCCCTTCTTCAGAGCTGTAAAGAAGGGAGCTAGTCTCCTGAAACGCAATAGTTTACCAATCAGATGGTCCAATGATGGTGTGTATGCCTGCTGTTTTTATGCAGTTGTTAGTATTAATTCGTCTTTGGGAATTTAATAAATTGTTTGGTGGTACTGCACGAGGAGCTTGTGTGTGTTTTTGCAGACCTGATCAGAAAGCCCATGTGAAATGGGCCATAGTAAATTAACCCTTGTGATTCTCTTCAGGTGATATACAACTTTTGTTCAAAATCAATCCTCTCTAGGTCAGTTGTATATATTGCAAAGATTTTCAACATCATTACATAGTCTTACCCTGTCATTTTTTCCAGAAAACATAACAAAGCATTGCACTAATTCCTCAAACAAACTGCCAAATGATAGGGGTTGCCTGCTATGATCAAACCATTCATGAATCCTGGCATCCTTCTCTGTGCAGTACCTTTAGAAAGCAATTTTATCAAACATAAAAGGTTTGCTGTACCTAAAATAAGCATAAAGCGTGGTAAGTCAGGAATTTTCTAACATGTACAGAACATCCCTAGGGTTGCTATGGTTTCCTTGTTTTATTTTTTACAACAGTTTGTTTGCATTTTTCTTCGTAATTTGTAATGACATATTTGATATTTTTCTTTTATTGAAAGCACAATTTTCACAAAACATAGCAACTATAATAAATATTTATCTTGTACCCACAGTACGAATTGAAGTGGATGAAAATGCAGGTAAGAAACATTTTTCCTTTATAATAGATGTAAACAGTAAGGATTGGTTGAAAGCTCTTAGGGTGACCCTTAGGTCAATAAGAGGCCTAACATATGTTCATGTTGTGGTGGAAAAGAAGTAGATTTTGAGATATTATTTGGCATTGATTTCTTTATTGTTCTCTGGTACACTGGCAGTATTAAAGCGGAGTTCCACACAAAAATGGAACTTCCGCTTTTCGGAACCCTCCCCCCCTCCGGTGTCACATTTTGCACTTTCAGGGGGGAGGGGGGTGCAGATACCTGTCTAAGACAGGTATTTGCACCCACTTCCGGCATAGACTTCCATGGGAGTCTATGCCTCTTCCCGTCCTCACCGCGCTGTTTGCTGGGAACACACAGCTCCCAGGAGAGAGCGGGGACCACTAGGGACGCACAGCGCGACTCACGCATGCGCAGTAGGGAACCGGGAAGTGAAGCCGCAATGCTTCACTTCCTGATTCCCTCACCCAGGATGGCGGCGGCAGCTGCCGAGAACCGAGCGGGTTCTCGGCGTCCCCTGCCAACATCGCTGGACCCTGGGACAGGTAAGTGGCCATGTATTAAAAGTCAGCAGCTGCAGTATTTGTAGCTGCTGGCTTTTAATATTTTTTTTTTTGGCGGTGTGGGTGAACCCCCGCTTTAAGTAGAAAGCAGCTGGTAAAACAGGAGTCTGTCTCTGTCTCTTCTTTTTCCTAGGTCCAGGCAACTTATTAATTCTTAAAGTGGTAGTAAACTCTGTTCAACCACTTGTACCTACAGGCACGTCTATAGTAAGGCTTACCTGTAAGCACTGGGAATATCTCCTAAACTTGCAAAGTTTAGGAGATATTCAGAGTGCATGCAGCCGATGACATTACCGGCATATGTGCTCTGAAGGTTCGGCATACAGCGCCGGACCTTCAGAGCCTGTACCGTAAATGGCGGCTCCCACACGCTTGCTGACTCCACTGACTCCAGTGGCGGGTCCACTGACTCCAATCCATCTCCTGATGGAACAGAGCATTAGGGGACAAGCTGCACATGCTCAGTTTGGAATGTATTGCTAGAAAGTGCACGTGATCAGCACAGGGCCAATCAGCACTGAGGTCAGGGCTCCTGCAGACTTATAGGACAATCAAGGGAAAATGAAAACTCCTACTACAAGCAGACACTGTTAGAAGTCACAAGACTGCTATATACTGCTGATGAAAAAAGGTATTTAGCAGTTTATATTCACTAAAACTATTGCATTTCCATGTTCTGTGCAATGTGGGAGACCAGATATAGTGAATGCAGGGTCCTGGCTTTAGTAACAATTTAACTTTAGCTAAAAATTATTTTTGTATATATATAATGTAAAAAATAAATTATCACTAATAAAATAAATGGTTGCTGACGTATTTTGGAAAACTTATGTTCATTGAGCCTGTACAGTAAAGTAAGTACATAGAGGATAGCAGGTCACTTGCTCTACACCTCCTCTATTCAGAAAATGTCTTACATTCTTCTAAACACAAAGTATTCTGTCATTGGAGGACTCACAGATTGCCTGGCACCCTGTGAAAACACTTCAAGATGTTTTCTGAATTGAGGAGGTGCAGAGTATCTGATCAGCGGTGATCTGTGTACTCTAGCCCAAAAATGTATTCTCCATTCTCTATGTTGGGCATTTACTGTACTGTACGCGCTGAAGTGAGTTTTCTCAAACACAGCAGCAGCCACACATGCAGACACCTACAGTAATTAGTCCTACTTTATTTTTACAGTGCAAATTTTCACAAATACTTTTTCTCTGCCGTTCAGTTTTAAAGAAGAATTCAACTATTATTATTTAACTCTAAAATGACAGGATAACACCATTCTTAGAAAGAGCAATAACTCTGTTTACATTTTTAATATTTTAATATTGGAAGGATCTTCATCCCTTTTCTGAAGTGCAAGGACATGAGATAGTAAAAAGACCTAAGCATTCTTGCTTTGAAGTGGATTAAAAAATAGTACAACATGGAACAATTTATTAGCAACCGATTTCAACACATAATCGCCAAACCAAATCGCAGGTTTTCCTTTGACAAAAACTTTCAGGATAGGTGAATAGAGCTTTTATTACCTTCAGGAGCCATTTCAAGTCAATTGAACAAAAAAAAAAAAAAAAAAATGCACCTTCATTTCTCTTATGACAGGTTTTATATCCAGGTAGTTTGTGTATGTCAATGAAAACACAACTCAATCGCTGCTCGCCAGTCTTTTCAATTAATGTTTGAATGCATCACTAGCTTTAGCAAAATCAAGCCCATCCATGCCACATAAAGAGACTGCTTGATAAATGATTCTCTTTACTTTATATCAAAAAGCAAATTAAATAACCAAAACTGGAAGTTATTTTTCTGCTTAACTATTCTGTTTGAAAGGACAGAACATGAAGTATTTCAGATGTCATATTTTCTAAATATTAACCGCTTGCCGACTGCCCCATAGCAGATTTACTGCAGTCACGCTGTGCAGAATCATGTGTGAATATATAAGTTATTCTGCACTTCCGGGTTTGGGGGCACGCACGTACATCACTGGTGTGTCGCTTCTGCTGTGATTTGTCACAGCAGAAGCCGATCAGCAGGTGCTGGCCAATGGATGTCAGCAGGTGCTGGCCAATGGTGCTGGCCAATGGATAACACACGTGATGAAGCTCTGCCTATGTAAACAAGGCAAAGCTCTGTTCTGACAAAGGGGAAGTGATGTTTTTGTTTTCCCTGCAGAGCAGGGAAAGAAAATCCATCACTTCCCTTAGTAAAATCACCTTACACGGTACAAAAAAAAAAACACTCGATAGTGCATATTTTTTTAGCGCTGGTCACTGTATTAGCGTCACTGGTTCCCAGAAAGTGTCAAAAGTGTCAGTTAGTGTCCGATTGTCCTTCACAATGTCACAGTCCTGCTATAAGTCGCTAATCACGGCCATTACCAACATGAAAAAAAATAAATACAAATTCCAGTACATATCCCATAGTTTGTAGACGCTATAACATTTGTGCAAACCAATCAATATATGCTTATTGTGATTTTTTTTTTACCAAAAATATGTAGCAGAATACATATTGGCCTAAATTTATGAAGAAATTAGATTTTTTAAACTTTTTTATTGGATATGTTTTCTAGCAGAAAGTAAAAAAAAATATTGTTTTTTTCCTCCCAAAATTGTCAGTCTTTATTTGTTTATAGCACAAAAAATAAAAGAGGCAGTAGTGATCAAATACCCCCAAAAGAAAGCTCTATTTGTGGGAGAAAAAATACATACTTTATATACTCGAGTATAAGCTAAGTTTTTCAGCCCATTTTTTGACTGAAACCCCCCCCCCTCGGCTTATACTCAAGTGAGCCGCACCTTTTATTACTAAAACAGCGCGTGTAACAGCGTGTGTCTCCGGCTGTGTTATGCAGTCTGTTCAGCCGTCTATTGTAACAAAGCCCTGCCTCCTCCTGGTCCATGCTAGAGGAACACTGATACAATCCTGGGAAACTGTATCAGCATTCCGTCTATTAGAGACGAGGGGGAGGCGGGGCTTTGTTACAATGGATGGCCAAACAGACTGCATAACACAGCAGTAGACACACGCTGTTACACACGCTGTTTTAGTAATGAAAGGTACGGCTGCAGATGGGCACACTGACACTACAGATAGGCACAGTGACACTACAGATGGGCACAGTGACACTACAGATGGGTACAGTGACACTACAGATGGGCACAGTGACACTACAGATGGGCACAGTGAGACTACAGATGGGCACAATTAGGCTGCAAATGGGCACAATTAGACTGCAAATGGGCACAGTGGGGCTGCAGATGGGCATTGTTTACCCAGTAGCTGCTGTATTTTCCCACCCTAGGCTTATACTCGAGTCAATATGTTTTCCCAGTTTTTTGTGGTAAAATTAGATGCCTCGGCTTATGTTCGATTCAACAAAATCCATGGATTTTTTCCGACGCATACACGCGGTCACACAAATCTTGTCGGAAATTATGAACGTCAAGAACGCGGCGACGTACAACGCGTACGACGAGCTGAGAAAAATGAAGTTCAATAGCCAGTGCGGCTCTTCTGCTTGATTCCGAGCATGCGTGGAACTTTGTGCATCGGAATTGTGTACACACGATCGGAATTTATGACGGATTTTGTTGTCGGAAAATTTGAGATCCAGATGTCAGCTTTTGTGTGACGGAAATTCCGATGGAAAATGTCTGATGGAGCCTACACACGGTCGGAATTTCCGACAACAAGCTCCCATCGAACATTTTCCACTGGAAAATCCGACCGTGTGTACGGGGCATAAGTGTCGTTTCTCTCTGGTGCTTCGTTCCTCTGTTATCAGCATGAGTCACTTCTGAGAAGTTTTCCTGACACATGAGATAAATTTGTGTTGGGAAGGAGGGAGGGAGATCTCAGAACGAAGCTTGTCTATTCAGAACACTGTTCTTTAGCTGTGTGTTCCTTTCTTCCAATCAGCTCTCACACACTGTAACTGCAATCTCTCCACCCTCCCCTCTGTGCTACTGAAAGATGAAGATAGATTTTTAACACGATCTGCACTTTTGAAAAGGTATAGAGAGCAGAAGACTGTAGATAAACAAGTAAAACCTATTTTGATATTTGATGTTTAATCTCTGTGTATCATCTGAGGCTGTTCATTAGGGATGGGCGAACGGTTCGGCCCGAGCATAAGTTCAGGCCAAACTTTCGCTGTTTGGATGTTCAATGAACAGCCGAACAAACGGGTTGTTCGACTGTTTGCTCGGGCCCCGAACCGACCACAATGCATTGCGGCGCTGAACAGTGCATTGCAAGCCCTGATTGGCTGAAGCAGTGAAAGCTTCAACCAATCAGGGCACAGAGCACTGTCAGAGTCATGATTGGACACTGTCATCATGACTTTATCCCATCATGGTTCATGATGGCAGCCATTGTCATTGTCATTTCAGCGTGGAGAGAGATAGAACAGGGCTCTGTTCAGTGCTATTAGTTAGTTAGTGTGCTATTTTGCTTCAATTGTCAGTGTAAAATATTAGTTTAGTGTCAGTCTAGGGATAGTGTGAGTGTAGTGAGGAGGACCATCATTCAGCTTTGCATAATGTACAGCTAGAGTAGGGACAGCTCAGATAGTTTCACTATAGTGTAGTGAGACCGTGTCATTCATACATGCATTATTGTAGAGTATTCACAGCTCATATAGTTTCAGTGTAGTGTAGTGAGACCGTGTCAGTAATCTTTACATACACAGTGTATAGCTAGAGTAGGGACAGTTCAGATAGTGTCAGTGTAGTGACGGTTGAACACCGTCGATTTGATTGCGTTACTGCCAGTTTAACGCCATTTACTTGTGTGTGCGTTACTGCCAGTTTAACGCCATTTACTTCTGTGTACGTTACTGCCAGTTTAATGCCATATCGTTCTGTGTGCGTTACTGCCAGTTTAACGCCATATCGTTTTGCGTGCGTTACTGCCAGTTTAATGCCATATAGTTCTGTGTGCATTACTGCCAGCTTAACAACATATATTTCTTTGCATCACTGTACGTTTGTAATGTCTGGGAGAACACAGACGTTCCCTTGGCACTGTAAGGGGGCCAGCAACAAATGTGTCCACAGGCAAAGGTGGACGTGGTAGTCAGTCCTCAGGCAGGGCATCATTTCCTCTGATTAGTGAGTTTGCCCGTGCTATCCAGCCACAGCATGCAGAGGAGGTGGTGGACTGGCTTACTAAACCTTCCTCATCCTCCTCATCCTCTGTCACGCAAGAGGAGACAATTGTGCAGTCCCCTGCAGTTGCCAGAGTGGATAAATCTGCCTCCTTGTCCACTCTATTCCTGCCATAACCCCAACATCAACCATTGAGGAGTCATCTGAGTTATTTGACCACAGCGTCAGCCATTTGCTCCTTGATGATGCCCAGCCATTACTGGATTCAGATGTTGGTTCTGAGGTTTGAGAATGACAGGAACATGAGCCTAGAGAGAGGGGGGAACACTGGTAGACAAATTGGCATTCATGTTTTCCAGAGTATTGCCAAGTTGTCTCTAGTGGTAATGATGAAGATGGAGGAGATGGAGATGATGATGATGAGGTCACTGATGTAACTTGGGTGCCAGATAGAGCAGAGGAGTAAACTGAAGGTGAGGCGGCACAACCCCAAGGAGGCCGACGTCAAGAAAGAGTAGAAAGCAGCCACCCTATTCCATCACATTCTGCACATTCTTCAGCTGTTATCTCCCATCCCACTCGACAAACTCAGTTGTCTGGGCCTTTTTTCAGCACATCTGCAGCGGATCGCAGCGTTGCTATCTACAAACTGTGTCTCAGGCACATCAAATGTGGCAAAAGCACCAACCATATGCATATCATTGCAATTTTTTGTGCCTTCATCAAGAGCACCTCTATAGGGTTATGGTGGGAAGGCGCCCCCGAAACCCAAAGAGTAATTTTTCTGCACCTGTTTGACAGGAGCATATCATTACAATTTTTTACAGCAAGGCCAATTCTTGCTTTCATCAAGAGTACCTCTATAGGGTTATGGTGAGAAGGCGCCACCGACACCCAAAGACCAATTTTTACGCACCCATTACTTCTATACAAATATGTATCCAAAAAATCTCTAATCTTGTTCCCAGTGCACTACATTGTGGCCTCATCATACACACTGGCTCCCCAGCTGTTGCTGAGCAAAATAAAGGCAGCTTGCAGGGAAAATGTCATTTTTTTTTTTGCTTTATAAATGAAATTATTGCTTCAGCAGATTCTAGACGTGGTACAGATCTGCCACTTTACAGGTAGACTAAGGGGACCCCCAAGACACTATATTGGAAGGAATTTTTCATTTTTAGGCTTTCACTTTAAAAATCAAAAAATCACTGCTCATTTAAAAATTAAGTTTTTCACAACCTTTTTTATTATTGATACATGTCCCCCAGGGCAGAACCCAGACCCCTATAACCATTGTATGCTCAATCGCTTGCATATAAGCTTTCAAAATGGGCACTTTTGATTTTTGATGTTCGGGTCCCATTGACTTTAATGGGGTTCGTTATTCGGGTCCGAACTTTTGCGGTGTTCGAAAGTTCTGGTGCGTCAGTTCGGCCCATCATTACTGTTCATTTCACTGGGTATATGTGAGGGTTTAAAACCACTTTAAGTAGCAATGGATCTCTCTCTCCAAGCAATATGTATCTTAACACTTTTAGAGTATTCCAAGATAACTTGCTTGGTGCATTGTAAATTCTTCTCACAATGTTCAGATGGCAATTTTACCTAGCTCCACTGCGACACTCTTCAGCAAGAAGATTCCCTTAGCCCAGTTACCTCCAGATGTCCATGCCACCAAGCACCTAATGTCATTGGCCCTACAGCACATGCCCTTGGCTGAGACAAAGTGCAATCAGTGATTTCCAAACAGACATCCTACCCAAGCAAAGCCCAGTAGGAACACTGGAAAGGTGGCCCAAATATTTATCATCTCCCCAAACCATACCCCTGCAAACTCTCCTCAGGGATTTGTTGTACCAGATAAATATTCATAACTCAGTGATTGTCCTTCCCACTCTACTTACTGGAACCTTCCCAAAGCTGGCCATAGATGGGTAGAAAATAGTTAAAAAAAACATTTAAAATGCTCCAATCGTTCAACTTTCTAAAGGTTAGTGGGCTCATTTAAGTTCTTGAAATGCAAAGTTTTATGGCAACCATCATGTCAGCTGACCCTTTAAAGACAAGTACCATAGATGACTGTGCATTTTTTGTGCTTTGCGCACTTCTGACCCCTGCACTCTGTACAGTACATATTGCTTACCTGTGTATTACCCACTCATGAGCCCTGCCCCTCTATACATTGAAATATGTTTCCAGTTCAACTATCAGGAAGTAACAAGAACAATGCATTTTTTGGCAAGATTAACACGTATTTTCTGTACTTGCTGAAAATGCATACACCTGATCCTTGCACTATGTACACTAAATACTTATGATCCCTGCACTCTGTATTTAGACTTAAGTTTTAGGTCCCTCCCACTGTTTTACTGCAATTGTGCAGAAAAGCATATGTGATAGAAAATTTTAGATAAATAAAAATTATTCTTTGTTCTGAGGTTTGTCTTTTCACTGCCCCGCTGACCTCCGATCCTCTGCCCCCTGGCCTTTTTTTTATTGCACCCCCACATCAGACAGGCTGGATCTGGCCCAGTGTACAACACATGTGCATGGTAAAAAATTGCTACCTTCCTCTTCTTTTGAGAATCCATAGCAAAAACACAATGAACAAATTCACCAATGAAATTGATTCACCACAGGAACGATGTGTAATTTCACGTGTTCTTTGTTAGCTGGTGAAATAAATACAGTTGGCGAGTGGGAGGATTCACAAAGGTCAAACAAAAATTTACATAATTTCCGCTGATCATGAAATCGTCAACAAAAAGTGTACCATTTATGTTATTAACGATTCATATTTTCATATGTTGACAAGTGGGGGAAAAATGTTGCTACAATGATGGCTTTATTCCAGGAGCGTTCGACAGATCTTTATCAAATACAAAATATTTTTTGATCATTTTTCTACCCATCTATGACCAGCTTTACAGTAAGTCAGAGGCAATCAATCCATTGAGCTATGGGTTGACCTGCAGAGCCTAGAAAATAGTAAATTGATGGTCAGGCTGGTTACAGCCCAGCAGCAAACACACTAAATGTAGTTAGGGACACAACAGTATAGGACAGGGTTCCTACATCTACAATTTTGCCACAAACCTTGTGGTAAGGCAGGTCAGCAGACTTTTATAATTTTTATAATCTTCAAGAGCATATAGGACACCAAGAAGCAATCTGGCTTAGATGAGTCACAAAGAGTTTGTATAAATTGAGTAAGGGATTACTTTGTCTTTTTTATGCCTAAGGGGAACTGGAAGACTCTGAGGATGAGGAAGATCTCCCTCCAAAACGTCGGGAGAAAAACTGGAGGATACCAAACATGAAACCTTGGTTGGCAGAAACTGATGATGAGGGTGCAAATGTCCCGGATGAAGAAGATGAAGATGATGGAGAAGGCTCTCCTGCTGGCAAGAGGGGGAAAAGAGGAAGGAAGGGACCTGGAGCAGCCAACAGAAAAGCAAGGGACAAAAGGAAAGACAAGAAGAAAAAGGATGGTGATGATGGGTAACCTCTGTGCTGACTTTGTAGTTTATACTGTGTGACATTATTTGTACTAATCATACATAGATTTATGCATACTGCTTTGCTTTTACACATACTAGTAGCTCACTTCAGGAGAGAAAAGCACTTCCTGCTTCCTGGCATAGTTACTGGAAGAGTCAACATTCAACATTCAAACATTCAACTTTACCCCCCAAAGGAATGTAACGTCACACCTTTTTATCTGCTCTATTTCTCAGAGTAACATTCCTCTTCACTTTGCTAAATGTTACATTTGTCTATGTAGCACTTTATTTTTCTCTCTGCCGTTATCTTCAGTACTGCATCCACCATCAGGTGTGATACTGTACCTGTTTCTTATTACTCAGCCTTTCCCTCTGTGCTTCAGTACACAATGGATGGTGCATAATGTTGCTTTTACACTTCAGACAAGTGTAACAAGTGTATAAACTGTAGTTCATGGCCTCATGTACACAACTTCCGGACCAGTGGTGTACCCGTATGTCGTGGGACTTTTGCTGGTAATACCAGGTTAAAAATTTTTAGCGCCGATGGCTGACTTATCTGTAATAGCAATCGAGCGGCTAGTTAGCTATTAAAAACAGCGGGAGGGGATTCCCCCTTTACACGACTTGCTTGGACTCTGCTGTCATACTGGGAGACCTGTGCGACCAGCCAGCACATTGACCAGGTGGCTGGACAGCCAAACAAAGCTGGGATCGGCTTTGATTGGCATTCCACTATAGTAACCCGGTAGCAATGATTTGACACCATTTCCGGTTTACTAGGATGTCAACTGCACCATTTTTTAAAAGTCAAAGCATTCGAAAACACAGATCTTTATGTTTTGAATGCTTTTAAGGGCCGAGGAGGGATCTGGGATCTTATAAACCCCAGATCTCTCCATAAAAAGTACCTGTCACGTGCCTATTGCTGTCACAAGGATGTTTAGCAAATAAAGCAATAAAAAAAATTTAAAGCAACAGTGCAAAAATAAAAACATTTAATAAAAGAATAATTTAAAAAAAAGTGCCCTTGCCCCCCTGTTCTTGTGTGCAATGGCAAATGCGCGCTTCGGTCCCACGCACAGGCAACCAGAGATCTTCCCACACGTGTGAGGTATCACTGCGAACATCAGATCATGGATAGTAATTCTAGCACCAGACCTCCTCTGTAAAACTAAAGTGGTAACCTGTAAAGGCTTTTAAAGCGTCGCTTATTGATAATAAAATTACGTTGTTTGTCGGGCACATGTTTGGTATCTATTTACTCAGTTTAACATCATCTTTTATATTTTACAAAAAATTGGGTTATGTATTGTGCTTTTTTGCATTAACATTCAAAAGAAATGTACTTTTTCCCCAAAAATTGAATTTGAAAAATCTACTGTGTGACATAAAAAATTGCAAAAGTCACCAATTTAATCTCCAGGGCCTCTGCTTTATTATATATATACATACATATATATTGTTTGGGGGTTCTAAGTCAATTTCTAGCAAAAAATATTGTTTGTTACATGTACACAAAAAGTGCCAGAAAGGGCCTTGTCTGGAAGTGATTAAAAAACAATATTTTTACAGGCGTTTGGCATTTTTATTTTCAGCCTATTTGTCCATGCACACATAGGCGTTTACAACTGTTAGAAGAGGAGAATTTACAGGCTAAGAAAAAAAGCACCATCACCAGTGAGTTCAGGAGAGGAGCTTTAAAGCAGGAAAAAGTTTGGCGTGTCTTACACGAGTCTAAATGCTCTTAAACGCTAGATGCATTTAGAGCTTGAGCGTTTACTAATTCCAAAGGCCAGAATAAATTGATATTCTGTCCAATAGAATCCATTAAAACGGAAATGCCTGACGCGCCTAAACATGTATAACAGCATCTAAATGCATGTGCAAATTTTGTAAGCAGCTTTTTCCTGACGGAAGTAAAAGGTGTTTAGAGGGGAAAATCTAATGCTCTGTGTGCATGAGGCCTAAGAGGTAACTGTTCATATATGGCTTTGTACACCAGCTCTGCTTTTGCTGCCTAATAATATTCCCGCTAATTCTTGCTTTCTTGCTCCCTATTACTTCTGGCCATGATCTGCTCCTGCTGAATCATTTCTCTGCCCTGTTCTCTGTGATCGGCTTCCTCTGCCTATTTTTAAACCCCAGTCCTGCAGGCTGACAGATCCATAATCCAGTCTCACTGACCATCTAATATGCTCTTTATCACTAAAGCTCCATCTCAAAAGCTCATCATTTTCTTTTTCTTTTGTTGTACATAAGACAAGTCTGCTGTCTTCTAATGTCTGGGCCCGCTATCAACGTTGGTACCCCCTCTATCAGCTCCTATCCCCCCATCAGCAGCAACCTTTTCTTCCAAACTACCAACTTTTGCTTAAACCCCAAAATGAACTGTATACACTTTTTCGAGAATGAAACACCCTTGTTGGGAAACCATATATGAGAAACAGGTGTCCACTCCTATTTTATATACTGTATATCAGTGGTCTCCAAACTGTGGCCCTGCGGCCGGATGTGGCCTTTGCTTGCTTTTATCTGGCCCTTGGGGCATTATTCCCCCTACTGTCAGCAATAGTGGGGCATAGTTGCTGCCACTGACACTGACAATGGGGCACAATTCCTCCCACTAATACCAATGATGGCGCACTAATTCTCCCATTGACATCAATGATGGGGCATTATTCATCCTATTGACACCAATGATGGGACACTATTCCTCCCATTGACACCAATAATGGGGCACTATTCCTCCCATTGACACCAGTGATGAGACACTATTCCTCCCATTGCTTTCAACAATGGGGCACTTTTACTTCCCCCTAATACCAATCATGGTGCATTGTTTCCTCCCTTTGACACCAACACATTTTCTACTTCTCCTTGCCAGTGTGGCCCCCCTGAAGTTTGAAGGACAGAAAACTGGCCTTTGTTTAGAAAAATTGGAGACCCCTGCTGTATATGTACAAAACAAGGGGACTTACTAAACCTCCATTAATTGACTCTTTTTTTCTTCTAAGCAAAAATGTAAAAAATATAAAAACATATAGGAAGGTTATAAAGAGCATATTCATAAAAAAGTGATTGTTACATTTAAGAATCACTGTATTTAAAAATCACATGCACCTGGAAGGTACGCCTGCAGTGAATTTTTTTGAATGTCACATTTATTGTTTTATAATTGTACCCCATAGAAAAAAAAGGTTATTAGCCTAAAATCTAGTCGTTTTTTGGGTGACAGTTCATTATGAAAGGGTTGGAATAAAGTTAATACTTTGTGTGTTTTTTAAAAAGTTTTAATAAATTCACTTTTGAGTTATTGCTTCTCTTCTTTTTAATATTGTATATATATATATATACAGTACCGTATTTATTAAGAAAATAAGAAATCAATTCAATTAATTCTATGCTTTTCTTAATATTAATAATTTTGCATATTCATATTTTTATGGGCACCTTTCCATTAATTTTAAAAAATACAAACAAGTAGACAGAACATTATTTTAATTTACTTTAGTTATTTTTTTAAGGGTTCAAATGTGGACTCATTGTTCTGCTGTACCCCTTGACAAATTGTCCAACACCTCCCTGCTGTCACTTCCACTCCAAGGTTAACTGAAGTCATGTGGCTACATAAGGCATGTGCACTGCCGAAAAATGTGTTTCTTTTCATTTTAATTTCATTAGTTTTTGTTTTGTTTTTTTTGTTTATCAGATCATTCATTATGATCGGATCATTTGTAACTTTGGATGCATTCGTATTTGTTTTGTTCCATTCGTTTAGATGCGGCATTCATTACTGCGGATTCGAACCATTCCTTCAATTCGGACATTGGTTGTATTCGTATCCTTCGTTAGTTCCAATTTTTTCAGTTTATTCGTTATTTCGGAGTCGGCGCGTGGTGCTGGGATTAATTTAGTAGGCCTCAGACAGCTACTAGCACATGTATTTAAAGGGTAAGTTCACCTTTGTACACTTTTTTTTTTCTAAATACCAGCTTCCCTGTGCACCAATATAGCATTCATGTACTTTTTTTGCAAAAAATATCAAAGCTTTCCATTAAATCTACAGTCACTTACTCTTCTTGTCCTAATCCACGTTTCCAGATGTTTCATTCCATTACATTAGTAATGTCTTTCTTCCTTTAGGTCATGACACAGGAAGGAGTTGACCAGCTGACCTCATTAGCACACACTCCTCTGCATCATCCAGCCACCCATTTCCAGGTGCACATTATTTAAATGAAATGCAATCAATCAGTGATCACCCTTCTCATTAAATACACAATATACAATCAGATTGCATAGTGTATGGCCATCTTTATACAAGTATATAGGAGGAAGTGGACAGAAACACTCAGCTGTCAAGCCCCGTTCACAACTCTGCATACCGGGAACTCGCATTCCCACATGCGTTTTGTTTTTTTTTTGTTATTTTTGCGAGGGGAGAGACGTTTTAGAGCATTTTCACTCATCACACATAGGGCAGCCCATCCACCTGAATGGGCTGCCCAACACACAGAAATCACCCCAAAGAAGCTTCAGAACTGTTATGTAGAATGGAGCTTGGTGCGTTTTTTACTGCCTTTTTTTGGTGCAACGCATTTCTGAAATGCAAGGAAACTCACAGATGTGAATTGTTGTTAATGGGACATTTTGGCGTTTTATGGGTTGTGTGTTTTTTACTGTGCGTTTTGCAGCATTTGCCCCTTGTTTTTTCACATGGCAAAATGTGTGTTTGCTTCTGTGTTTAGTGTGCCATTAACAATTAATGGCACTGAAAGCGTAACTAGTAATTTTAGGTTTATAATCATGGCTATACACTATGCAATCTGATTGTATATTGTCTATTTAGTGAGAAGGGTGATCACTGATTGATTGCATTTCATTTAAAAACTGTGCACCTGAGAATGGGAGGGTGGATGATGCAGGGTGTGTGCTAATGAGGTCAGCTGGTCAACTCCTTCCTGTGTCATGGCCTAAAATCTAATCAGGAAGAATACACTACTAATGGAAACATCTGGAAACGTGGATTAATACAAGAAAAGTAAGTGACTTTAGATTTAATGGAAAGCTTTAATATTTTTTCAAAAAAAGTACATGAATGCTATATTGGTGCATAGGGGAGCTGGAATTTTGAAAAAAAAGTGTACAAAGGTGAACTTACCCTTTAAAGAACAAAAATGCTTCCATTATTTCTTTATATTCAGCGATAGTAAGAAGTGATAGTAAGAAAGAACGAAAATACGAAAAACGAAACGATCAGAGTGTAATCGATTCGTTAAGCTCGTAGGTCAAATCGTTTTTTCGTTCTTTCGAATTTTCGTTCTTTCGTATTTTTGTTCTTTCTGACAATTCGTTTTCGTACGCATTCTTCAAAGAGCCTTTCGCTCATTCGGATGTTTTCGAATGAACGAATATGCCGAATTTCGTCTGAAAATGAATTTGTAACTAAATTAATTGCACATGTCTTTAAGGCATCCTGCATCAGGGACAGATCCAGGAAGCTGTTCAGCTTCACTTGTTCTGTTTTACTAATAGCTTAGATCTAATGAGTGCCCATTACCTTAGCCTAGTAAAAAGCTTAGTTCCATGTGAATTATAATGTGTGATATGCTTCTAATTCAATCAGACACAATATCGATATTTGCTATAGACGATAGCCTGTAGCCTACTTGGCTAAAAAAAATTCTTTTGTAGGTCTGACGAAGATGAAGACGATATCACAGAGGAGGAGCTAGATAAATTAAAAGAAGCGGTAGAGGAAAAAAAGAAACTAATTGCAACTATAAGAAACAAGCCATGGAAAATGAAGCAAAAGTTGGAAGTGTTAAAGTAAGACTTAACACCATGGTAACATTTACTGTCGTTAAATATTTAAAGTGGTTCTAAAGCCTTAAAAATGCATTAAGGTGAAAGACCTTCTGTGCTGCAACTGCCCCCCAGACCCTCCCCCTTTTTCTTACCTGAGCACGATCTGACCCAGCGATGTGCAAGAGCGCAGCGGCTCCTGCTGCTGTTTCTATCTTCATTGGACAGATTGATAGTACCGGGAGCAATTGGCTCCCGCTGCTGTCCATCACATCCAGTGACACGGGAGCGGGGGTGGGGCCTAGTCTCGCTGTCTGTGTTAATGAACGCAGCAGTGGGAAGCAGCAGCGAGCATGCATGGGTGCCACTTTCCCTAGGGGCACCCGATGAAGAGGAGGGGCCTGGAGCGCCAGCGCGGGGACCCCAGAAGAAGAGGCTTGGGGCTGCTCTGTTCAGGTAAGAGGCTTGCTATGGGGGCACTCGGAACGCAGGAGGAGCCAGGAGTGCCAGTGGGGGACCTGAGAAGAAGAGGATTGGGGCTGCTCTGTGCAAAACCATTCCACAGCACTAGTAAGTATGACATGTTTGTTATTTAAAGAAAAATTCATGTTTACAATCACTATAAGTTTGTTTGTTAGTGTACACATTTTCCAAATGTAACATCAAATGTGTCAACATGTCGGTTCTTATTTTTTTTTTGTAGTGTCTACACTTATGGAATAAATGATTTGCTTCCAAAATTTTAGGGATGCTCAGCAATTTGTGGAGAAGTTTGAAGGAGCACTCGGAAAAGGAAAAGGAAAAAAGTTTTATGCGTATAAAATCATGATGCTCAAGGTAAGTTGATTTTATTATGCCAACTTTGTTATTGTTCACATTTTATTTACATAAAAGGTAACTTATGTTGGGGAGGTGGGATGTCACCTACCTTTCCCTCATCTAGTAATGCATTTGCATAAACATGGATACCTGAGCAATCTGTGTTCTACAGATTTATGGAAAAATCTTTCAAAAATAGAAATGAGTCAACTAATTTATACAGACTGAGATTTAAACTGTGTATGGCAGATTTATGTATATCCGATATGGTCATGAATTTCAGAGGTCTCTCAAAAGATGCCAACTGATATGAACATGCGGCCAGTGATAGTAACAAGAATGATATAAGCAAAAATGTATGGTTATTCCTGCGCTAGCATGTGTGTTAGAATGGAGCTGATGGAAAAGATGCCTGCACCGGATAGGGTACACCCTGCCCCTAATACTCAGTGAAACAAAAATAAAGCGCGGTGCTGCGCTAATCCAGCAAGGAAATAATACAAAATAAAAAATAATATATAAAATCAACGTGATGGTGCTATTGGTATGTACACTAATCCAAGAACACAAAGTAATGCAAGTATACCATAAAAGTACAGTGACAGTGCTTATGATATCATACTAATATTGAATAGCAACTAGTTGGGGATGCATGCGCGGAGCCATCTAAGCTAGACATGTCAGCTTAGAGCTCTGTACCGACCGGGACCCAACGGCCTCTTTCACTGAGTCAAACCGGACTGAAAAGACACAAGATAGCATATAATCTATCCCCAGAGTAAGTGGGCATATTTTGGAACTATGTACAGCGGGCGAAAAGCTAAACTGAGGCAAGTAAAATCACAGGATTCGCTGACTAAACCCACTGTTAGAATGGCGGCAGCATCCTCTTACCGCTCTTTACAGCCTGTCTCACAGAAACACTATGAGTCACCCTCCTCAGCACAGCGCAGTGAGCCTGATTTTACCTCAGGAATGACCCCTCTTATTTCACAAAATTCCACTATTGGCCCTGACTTATTGGCTCAATTTGAAAGGGTCTTACACAAGGCATTACAGAACACCTCAGATGCCATTACAGACAAATTGACACGTGAAATTCGTGAAGTGGGCCGCCGCACTTCAATCCTAGAACAAAGGATGGATGAATTTGATATCACTACCTCAGTTCACACAGAAGAATTGGAGTCCCTTAAAGAAGATTACACTAATCTCCAAACCCGCCTTGAAGACTTTGAGAACAGAACTAGAAGATCTAACCTACGGATACGTGGTATCCCTGAAGAAATTGAAGATTTACAATCGACTGTAACAGCATTCTTCCAAGAACTTGCCCAATCAATACTGATCGAACGTCTAGAAATGGACAGAATACACAGAGCCCTAATTTCACTCAATGCAGATGGACCACCTAGAGATGTTATACTGAAAATGCATTATTTTCGTACCAAAGAGCAACTTATGGAGGCGGCAAGAAACAAAGACTCCTTGGTTTTTCAAGGACACAGATATCAAATCTTCCAAGATCTGTCTCAAATTACACTTCTCAAGCGCAAGGAAATGAAACCACATCTGCAAGTTCTTCAATACCACCGAATATCATATCGCTGGGGCTTTCCTTTTTCTCTTTGTTTTTCATACAAAGGTACTCTATACACATGCAAATCAACGGAAGATCTTCTCAATGTAATTAAAGACCTCCGCCTGTCCACTCCAACTGCAACTACAGATGGACCCAAACGTCGACTGTCATTTTTACCTCCCCGACAGCTCCAAGATCTTCAGGACCCTCAAGCAACTCAGGCTCCACTCAGCCCCCACAAAAGAGGACGCTTTACTTTGTCACCTCCTGCTGAAGAAGATATTACAGACAGCTGAACTCTAATTGGGTGATACCTATTTAATCACTTCTTTTTTCTTACTATCGATACAATACTCTCTCTCAACCATACCACATGTTATACCTTTGTAGTAATACAATGCAGTATCCAATGTTACCTATTAAACCAATAGGATACTTCTCCAATACAAATTCTTTTTAAATTGTTATATCCGTTATGATATTGCTAGAATTGGTTGCTTTCATTAGATCTACTCTCATGGATCTATCTTTAGCTGATCTCTAACCAGTTGCCTAAGGGATATACCCTGCAGCTGCATCCTAGTCGTTCTAATGTTTTAAATCATATAGTTTGCATATATCCTTAGATGTTAGCTGTTAAATAGGTCTAATAGCTGACCTCTTCAAATTTTCTTTTTCTCTTCTGAATAGTTAATTTACATAAATTGCAAAGGTTTACTTAGCCAATTGTGTTTGGAATTATTTTAAACATATCATATAGATATTAACAATTTTTTTTTTCCAAGTTTAATTTACATCTTTTGACTCATCAGTTCAATGATATCTAATACAATATCAGTAGGCTGTCCTAGTCCCGGAGACAGTTCACTGCACCTCCTTTTTTTTCCTCCAGTGCCCAATATTAATTGGACGCTCTTTGGAACATCTATATCTCTTGGTTGGTGATTTATCACCACCCCTTAGATATTAGCTCCACTTAGGAGCAACCTTTTTTATTTTTATTAAATTATTTATTTATTTTTTCCCCTTTTTTTTGTTTTTTTTTTGTTTTGTTTTGTCTCTCTTTAACACATTTTATACTAGTGTATATCAATACTGCACAACCCTTGTTGAACTTCTCTTTCATATTTCTGTTCCATAGAGAAAATCTACATTCCCCAACACTTTTACACCAGAGAAATACCCATCTTCAATAATGTCTTCCCTGAATATATTAACGCTTAATGTACAAGGTCTCAACTCTTCTCCAAAGCGCACTAAAGCCTTTAATTTTTTCTCCAAACAATTGGCACATGTGGTGTGCCTACAAGAGACACATTTTATCCCACAGTCAACACCGAAATATTTCAGCCGTAAATACCCACAAGTTTATACAGCATCTGCCAATACTAAACAAAGGGGAGTTCTAATAGCATTCCACCGCTCGACACCATCACCCTCACCAAAGAGCTCAAAGACCCTGAAGGGAGATATCTAATCTTATCTGGATTTTTATTAGATAGTGAAGTTACTATAGTCTCCTATTACGCTCCTAATAAAAATCCACTACTATTCCTCTCTCACCTTTTTTCAGTGATTGATTCGCATAAACAAGGTACCCTTATTATTGGAGGAGACTCAAATCAAACAATATACCCATTCCTTCACAAATCCCCAACCCCTCATACCACACCTAAACTTTCCTATCAGAGACTACTGAACCAACACTCACTACTTGATACCTTGCGAGAACATAATCCTGCAAGAAGACAGTATACACATTACTCTCATCCTCATAAACAATTTTCCCATATAGATCATCTTTTCGTTCCAGTTAGCACCTCCGCATTCATTCTGAACTCCAATATTACACCTTGTGCTTGGTCAGACCATAACCCAGTCATAACAACTCTCTCCTCATTGGTTCCGAAACACAATCATAAAACATGGTGCATAAATGACAGGCATTCAGCGAATTCTACATTTAGATTAAACTTTGAGGAAGCCATAAAAGATCTTACTCACAACAAAGCCTCTGATACGGATCCTTTAACTCAGTGGGAAGCTCTCAAACCCTATGTTAGAGGGATCTGTATTAGTCAAGCATCTCATATACGTACGCAAAAACAACAACTTCACAAACGCCTAGAGGATGCATTTTACAAAGCTTTTGAAACTTTTCAAGCTTCACCATCCCCACATAATAAATTAAATTATGATAAATCACGCATAGAACTTGACCTTTTTTAACAGATTCAGCCGAGAAAACTTTACGCAAAACTAAACACACCTTTTACATGCAAGCTAACAAGCTAACTACATTTCTGGCTTTAGCACTACAAAGACGAATTACACCCCGAAACCTATGGGCCTAAAAATTGCTAAAGATAACTATACTAGCAACCCGCTGAAAATGCTTAGCGAATTCTAGAAAAAACTAACAGAACTATACAAAGAAACTAAAATGTTAAACCAATCACACCTAAACAATCTCTTATCTACGATTCACCTTCCTTCACTCTCTCAAACTCAACAAGACTTACTAGAGAAACCTATTACTGAGATAGAAATACAAACTGCCATTAAATCACTTAAACTTCGCAAACGCCCTGGTGTTGATGGTTTATCAGCCACTTACTACAAACGATTTACTTCACTATTGTCACCCCTCATGGTTGATGCCTTTAACCTTCTTCTTAATGATCACTATTTCCGTATAGAATCACTTACCGCCTCCATCTCCATGATCCTTAAGCCCAATACAGACGACACTTCTTGGGCTAATTACAGACCAATATCTATCCTTAACATTGATATCAAAATTTTAGCCAATATTCTCTCTTCCAGACTCAATCCTATAATCGGTTCTGTGATACATAAGGATCAAACTGGATTTATTCCCTCAAGACAAGCAGGCGACAATATCCACCGAGCCACAATTCTAGCTCATATAGCACGTTCCCGCCGTATTCCTACATGTTTGCTTTCATTAGACATACGAAAGGCATTTGACACCCTATCATGGCCTTATCTACATTCTATTCTTAACCACTTCAGCCCCGGAAGGATTTACCCCCTTCCTGACCAGAGCACTTTTTACAATTTGGCACTGCGTCACTTTAACTGCTAATTGCGCGGTCATGCAATGATGTACCCAAACGAAATTTGCGTCCTTTTCTTCCCACAAATAGAGCTTTCTTTTGATGGTATTTGATCACCTCTGCCATTTTTATTTTTTGCGCTATAAACGGAAAAAGACCGAACATTTTGAAAAAAAATGATATTTTCTACTTTTTGTTATAAAAAAAATCCAATAAACTCAATTTTAGTCATACATTTAGGCCAAAATGTATTCGGCCACATGTCTTTGGTAAAAAAAAAGTCAATAAGCGTATATTTATTGGTTTGCGCAAAAGTTATAGCGCCTACAAACTAGGGTATATTTTCTGGAATTTACACAGCTTTTAGTTTATGACTGCCTATGTCATTTCTTGAGGTGCTAAAATGGCAGGGCAGTACAAAACCCCCCCAAATGACCCCATTTTGGAAAGTAGACACCCCAAGGAAATTGCTGAGAGGCATGTTGAACCCATTGAATATTTATTTTTTTTGTCCCAGGTGATTGAATAATGACAAAAAAAAAAAATTTACAAAAAGTTTCCACTAAATGATATATTACTCACACAGGCCATGGGCATATGTGGAATTGCACTCCAAAATACATTCAGCTGCTTCTCCTGAGTACGGGGATACCACATGTGTGGGACTTTTTGGGAGCCTAGCCGCGTATGGGGCCCCGAAAACCAAGCACCGCCTTCAGGATTTCTAAGGGCATAGATTTTTGATTACACTCCTCACTACCTATCACAGTTTTGAAGGCCATAAAATGCCAAGATGGCACAAAACACCCCCAAATGACCCCATTTTGGAAAGTAGACACCCCAAGCTATTTGCTGAGAGGTATGTTGAGTCCATGGAATATTTTATTTTTTGACACAAGTTGTGGGAATGTGACAATTTTTTTTTTTTTTTGCACAAAGTTGTCACTAAATGATATATTGCTCACACAGGCCATGGGCATATGTGGAATTGTACCCCAAAATACATTTAGCTGCTTCTTCTGAGTATGGGGATACCACATGTGTGGGACTTTTTGGGAGCCTAGCCGCGTACGGGGCCCCGAAAACCAATCACCGCCTTTAGGATTTCTAAGGGCATAAATTTTTTATTTCACTTCTCACTACCTATCAGAGTTTTGAAGGCCATAAAATGCCAAGATGGTACAAAACCCCCCCAAATGACCCCATTTTGGAAAGTAGACACCCCAAGCTATTTGCTGAGAGGCATGTTGAGTCCATGGAATATTTTATATTTTGACACAAGTTGCGGGAAAGTGACAATTTTTTTTTTTTTTTTTGCACAAAGTTGTCACTAAATGATATATTGCTCAAACATGCCATGGGCATATGTGGAATTGCACCCCAAAATATATTCTGCTGCTTCTCCTGAGTACGGGGATACCACATGTGTGGGACTTTTTGGGAGCCTAGCCGCGTATGGGGCCCCGAAAACCAAGCACCGCCTTCAGGATTTCTAAGGGCATAAATTTTTGATTACACTCCTCACTACCTATCACAGTTTTGAAGGCCATAAAATGCCAAGATGGCACAAAACACCCCCAAATGACCCCATTTTGGAAAGTAGACACCCCAAGCTATTTGCTGAGAGGTATGTTGAGTCCATGGAATATTTTATTTTTTGACACAAGTTGTGGGAATGTGACAATTTTTTTTTTTTTTTGCACAAAGTTGTCACTAAATGATATATTGCTCACACAGGCCATGGGCATATGTGGAATTGTACCCCAAAATACATTTAGCTGCTTCTTCTGAGTATGGGGATACCACATGTGTGGGACTTTTTGGGAGCCTAGCCGCGTACGGGGCCCCGAAAACCAATCACCGCCTTTAGGATTTCTAAGGGCATAAATTTTTTATTTCACTCCTCACTACCTATCAGAGTTTTGAAGGCCATAAAATGCCAAGATGGTACAAAACCCCCCCAAATGACCCCATTTTGGAAAGTAGACACCCCAAGCTATTTGCTGAGAGGCATGTTGAGTCCATGGAATATTTTATATTTTGACACAAGTTGCGGGAAAGTGACAATTTTTTTTTTTTTTTTTTGCACAAAGTTGTCACTAAATGATATATTGCTCAAACATGCCATGGGCATATGTGGAATTGCACCCCAAAATATATTCTGTTGCTTCTCCTGAGTACGGGGATACCACATGTGTGGGACTTTTTGGGAGCCTAGCCGCGTATGGGGCCCCGAAAACCAAGCACCGCCTTCAGGATTTCTAAGGGCATAAATTTTTGATTTCACTCCTCACTACCTATCACAGTTTTGAAGGCCATAAAATGCCAAGATGGCACAAAACCCCCCCAAATGACCCCATTTTGGAAAGTAGACACCCCAAACTATTTGCTGAGAGGCATGTTGAGTCCATGGAATATTTTATTTTTTGACACAAATGCGGGAATGTGAGAATTTTTTTTTTTTTTTTGCACAAAGTTGTCACTAAATGATATATTGCTCACACAGGCCATGGGCATATGTGGAATTGCACCCCAAAATACATTCTGCTGATTCTCCTGAGTACGGGGATACCACATGTGTGGGACTTTTTGAGAGCCTAGCTGCGTACGGGGCCCCGAAAACCCAGCACCGCCTTCAGGATTTCTAAGGGCGTAAAGTTGTAATTTCACTCCTCACTACCTATCACATTTTTGAAGGCCATAAAATGCCCAGATGGCACAAACTCCCCCCCAATTGACCCCATTTTGGAAAGTAGACACCCCAAGCTATTTGCTGAGAGGCATGTTGAGTCCATGGAATATTTTATATTTTGACACAAGTTGCGGGAAAGTGACAATTTTTTTTTTTTTTTTTGCACAAAGTTGTCACTAAATGATATATTGTTCAAACATGCCATGGGCATATGTGGAATTACACCCCAAAATATATTCTGCTGCTTCTCCTGAGTACGGGGATACCACATGTGTGGGACTTTTTGGGAGCCTAGCCGCGTACGGGGCCCCGAAAACCAAGCACCGCCTTCAGGATTTCTAAGGGCATACATTTTTTATTTTACTCCTCACTACCTATCACAGTTTTGAAGGCCATAAAATGCCAAGATGGCACAAACCCCCCCCAAATGACCCCATTTTGGAAAGTAGACACCCCAAGCTATTTGCTGAGAGGCATGGTGAGTATTTTGCAGCTCTCATTTGTTTTTGAAAATGAAGAAAGACAAGAAAAACTTATTTTTTTTTTCTTTTTTCAATTTTCAAAAGTTTGTGACAAAAAGTGAGGTCTGCAAAATACTCACTATACCTCTCAGCAAATAGCTTTGGGTGTCTATTTTCCAAAATGGGGTCATTTGGGGGGGGTTGTGCCATCTGGGCAGTCCATGGCCTCCGAAACTGTGATAGGCAGTGAAGAGTGAAATCAAAAATTTACGCCCTTAGAAAGCCTGAAGGCGGGGTTTGGTTTTCGGGGTCCCGTACGCGGCTAGGCTCCCAAAAAGTCTCACACATGTGGTATCCCCGTACTCAGGAGAAGCAACAGAATGTATTTTGGGGTGTAATTTCACATATTCCCATGGCATGTTTGAGCGATATATCATTTAGTGACAACTTTGTGCAAAAAAAAAAAAAAAAATTTGTCTTTTTCCCGCAACTTGTGTCACAATATAAAATATTCAATGGACTCGACATGCCTCTCAGCAAATAGCTTGGGGTGTCTACTTTCCAAAATGGGGTCATTTGGGGGGGTTTTGAACTGTCCTGGCATTTTATGCACAACATTTAGAAGCTTATGTCACACATCGACCACTCTTCTAACCACTTGAAGACAAAGCCCTTTCTGACACTTTTTGTTTACATGAAAAAATTATTTTTTTTTGCAAAAAAATTACTTTGAACCCCCAAACATTATATATTTTTTTAAAGCAAATGCCCTACAGATTAAAATGGTGGGTGTTTCATTTTTTTTTTCACACAGTATTTGCGCAGCGATTTTTCAAACGCATTTTTTGGGGAAAAAACACACTTTTTTAAATTTTAATACACTAAAACACACTATTTTGTCAAAATGTTTGATGAAATAAAAAAGATGATCTTAGGCCGAGTACATGGATGCCAAACATGACATGCTTTAAAATTGCGCACAAACGTGCAGTGGCGACAAACTAAATACAGTTTTAAAAGCCTTTAAAAGCCTTTACAGGTTACCACTTTAGATTTACAGAGGAGGTCTACTGCTAAAATTACTGCCCTCGATCTGACCTTCGCGGTGATACCTCACATGCATGGTGCAATTGCTGTTTACATTTGACGCCAGACCGACGCTTGCGTTCGCCTTTGTGCGAGAGCAGGGGGGGGGCAGGGGTGCTTTTTTTTTTTATTTTTTTTTATTATTTTTATTTGCTTTTTTATCTTATTTTTAAACTGTTCCTTTCATTTTTATTTTTTTTTTATCATTTTTATTGTTATCTCAGGGAATGTAAATATCCCCTATGATAGCAATAGGTAGTGACAGGTACTCTTTTTAGAAAAAATTGGGGTCTATTAGACCCTAGATCTCTCCTCTGCCCTCAAAGCATCTGACCACACCAAGATTGGTGTGATAAAATGCTTTCCCAATTTCCCAATGGCGCTGTTTACATCCGGCGAAATCTAAGTCATGAAATGCTCGCAGCTTCCAGTTTCTTAGGCCATAGAGATGTTTGGAGCCATTCTGGTCTCTGATCAGCTCTATGGTCAGCTGGCTGAATCACCGGCTGCATTCTCAAGTTCCCTGTTGGGACAGGAGAGCCAGAGAAAAACATGGACGACGGTGTGGGGGGGGGCATTCCCTCCCACTGCTTGTAAAAGCAGTCTAGAGGCTAATTAGCCACTAGGATTGCTTTTACAAGAAAGCCGACCACTGGCTGAAAAGAATGATACCAAGATGATACCTAAACCTGCAGGCATCATTCTGGTATAACCACTCAAAGTCCAGCAACATACCAGTACGTTGCTGGTCCTTGTTGGGCATACATTGTAAACTTTTTTTTCATGCAGCCTGTGGGCTGAACGAAAAAAAGATATTGATTGGTGGGTATGCCCACCATTAGAATACCTCTCTTCATCCACCCACTTCTAATGATGGGCATACATGCACCGTATATATATGCCGAAGCATGGGGGCATCCTCCCGCAAAAGGCAGGAGCAAATCGCTCCTCCACCCACTGCTGCCCCCACGCTTCGGCATATATGCTGAAGTATGTAACTGTGGTGGTGAAATCACCTCCGACAGCGCTGGAGTCACGGCTTTATGTATCGTGGGAGCAAACGCTGTTGCTGTCAAGATAAATAAATCTGTGCTGCAACTGAATGGCGTACCTGCTAAGCAAATGATGGTTAACAAAAAAACAAAGTAACATTACAGCATAACAGTAATACTTACCATACCTGCAAAGCAAAATACAAAAAAAACATAGTAAAAAATAAAACATTTAACGCAACCTGTGCCTACCTAAAAAATATATATGCCGAAGCATGGGGGCATCCTCCCGCAAAAGGCAGGAGCAAATCGCTCCTCCACCCACTGCTGCCCCAACGCTTCGGCATATATGCTGAAGTATGTAACTGTGGTGGTGAAATCACCTCCGACAGCGCTTGAGTCACGGCTTTATGTATCGTGGGAGCAAACGCTGTTGCTGTCAAGATAAATAAATCCGCTCTGCAGCTGAATGGCGTACCTGAAAACACAAAAGTGGTTAACAATAAAAAAAACAAAGTATAAAAAAATTGCATACCTATAAAGCAAACATGATAAAAACATAACAATAAAACATTGCAGTATAGAATGCAGAACAATAGAGAGAGAATAGAGAGAGAACAATAAAACAACAACTATTTTTGTTTTTTTTATTTTATATTTTTTTTGTGTTTTTTTCTTTTTTTTTACTTTTTTTTGTTTTTTTTACACTTTTTTTTGTAACTTTAACTTTTTTAACTGGTACCAGGTTTGGGTCTCTCAAAATGCGACAGCATCTTGGGAGACCCTGTGGAAGTGTGCCTAGTCTGTGCAGTGCTGTACCCTACGCTAATACTCCACTAGTGTATGGTAGCGTTCAAAACATTCACCAATGCAAAGACCAGGATTGCCAGGACAGAGGGGACAACAATACCGGGTGTCACGCCTAAATCCGCGCTTGCTGCAGACACGACATCTTTTTTGGGGGGTTCGTTGGGTAGGGGTACTCGGGAGGGCATAAAGAAAATGCCTCTCATGCAGCCGGCTTACTGCATTTGGTTGGGGATGGTGAGGTGGAGCACCGTCTGGATACAGAAGGGCTCTGACGATCTCTTCCTGGAATTTAAGGAAGGATCCAGTCCGTTCTGAAGCTCTGTATAGCACATAAGCATTCAGCAAAGCCAATTGAAATAAATAAACAGACACTTTTTTGTACCAGCGTCTGGCCTTACGGGCAATTAGGTATGGCACCAACAACTGGTCGTTGAAGTCCACCCCTCCCATATTAAGGTTATATTCGTGGACACAGAGGGGTTTCTCCACAACACCAGTCGCTGTAGGAATTTGGACCATCGTGTCTGCATGAAGGGAGGTGAGAACGAAAACATTCTTCTTATCCCTCCACTTCATAGAGAGCAAATTATTATACTTCAAGCAGGCTCTCTCCCCCAGCCTAAGACGGGAATCTACAAGCCGCTGGGGAAAGCCCCGGCGATTAGGTCGCACGGTGCCACATTCTCCAATCTGATGATCAAAAAGGTGGCTAAAAAGTGGCACGCTCGTATAATAATTGTCCACGTACAAGTGGTACCCCTTTCCGAATAAGGGTGACACCAAGTCCCACACTATCTTGCCAGCGCTTCCTATGTAGTCAGGGCAGTTTGTCGGCTCTATGTGACTATCTTTGCCCTCGTAAACCATAAAACTATATGTATAGCCTGTGGCCCTGTCACAGAGCTTATACATCTTGACCCCGTATCTGGCACGCTTGCTGGGAAGGTACTGTTTGAATGACAAGCGGCCAGAAAATTTAACCAGGGACTCATCAACGCAGACAACTTGATGGGGGGTAAATAAGTCTGCAAAACGTTGGTTGAAGTGGTTTACGAGGGGCCGAATTTTGTAGAGCCGATCGTATGCAGGGTCTCCACGAGGACGACAGAGTTCATTGTCGTTGAAGTGCATGAACCGCAAAATCTGCTCGTATCGTGCCCTGGCCATGGAGGCAGAGAACAAGGGTGAATGGTAAATTGGGTCAGTGGACCAATATGACCGCAACTCACTCTTTTTATTCAACCCCATGAGGAGGGAAAGGCCCAGAAAGATCTTAAATTCGGAGACCGTAATTGGTCTCCAATCTCTGGCAAGGGTGGACTGGGGAATAGTGGCGATGTATTGACCAGCGTATAAATTGCTTTGGTCCACAATAGATCTATAGAGATCTTCGGTGAAAAACAGCGAATAAAAATCCAGTGGCGTAAAGTCAACTGTTTCCACCTGAATTCCGGGTTGGCCAGTGAAAGGGGGAAGTACGGGTGCTGCAGAAGTGGTGGGTACCCAATTTGGATTGGCGAATGCAGCAGGAAGGGCACTATGGGCACGACGGACCTGTGTTCGTCTTCTTGGTGGCAGCGGGACACTACTTGTGCTTGCCACCTCGCCAGCTTGAACTGCACTTATGGGACTCGCCAGGTCACCAAGTGTTACTGCAGTGCTGGATGTACGACCAGGGTGTACTAGGCCGCTGGTGCTTGCCAGTTCACCAGAAGGAATAGCGGCACTAGTACTTCTCTGCTCCATACGAGAGCCCTGCGGTTCTTGCACTTCAAGGACAGAATAAGTTCGGGGTCTGGTACGCCTGACCTTAGCAGGGACCACAACTCCGTCGTCAGAGCTATCTGTCATGGAGCCGCTGTCCTCTACAGGATCATATTCTGAGCCTGAATCTGACAGATGAGTGACTTCCTCTTCACTATCTGTCATGCTCAGAAACCTGTAGGCCTCTTCACTAGTGTACCTTCAATTTGCCATTTTGGCCTCTAAATTTAGGGGTACACTAGTGAGACTCACAGGCAAAAAAGCTCCTGACTGTCAGCGACTGATTCAAAACGCTACCAAAAAACTGTTAGCGATCGCAGGGATCAGGCCTGACTCTGCGAACGCTGCAGTTATGTGTGCTTAGTGTTTTGTAAGTGTCAGTAATCGATCGATACTGCACTTGGGTGGGCTGGGCTGGGCTGGGCTGGGCCGAGGAGCAAAACGCAGGTGCTAGCAGGTATCTGGGCTGATCCCGCTAACACTGCGTTTCAGGGAACCCTAAACTGCTGGGGACTATAGATCTGATCGGATCAGATACTATAGCACTAAGGGAGGTGTATGCTGCGTGCGTGGGTATTAGCGGTTTTAGCGCAGACCTTATCTGATCCTAAAAACTTAACTTCTATCACCGCCGGGCAATTAGGGGGTTAAACCTTTATAAGGTAATAAACGGCGGGTGCCCTAAAACTATAATAAACTATAATAAACTGTAATAAACTAAAATAAACTACAAAAAACAAACTATCTAACCAGCGTCACCCGTAACACTTATACGGTGATCGCTGGTGAAAGGGTTAACTAGGGGGCAATCAGGGGGTTAAAACCTTTAGCAGGTAGTATATGGGGGTCCCTGTCGCTATAAAACACTGACAGCGAACCTATATACTTACCTCCCTAAACTAGCGTCACCTGTGTCACTAATACAGCGATCAGAAAAACGATCGCTTAGCGACACTGGTGACGGGGGGTGATCACGGGGTTAACCTTTATTAGGGGGGGTTAGGGGGGTACCCTGGACCTAAAGGGGGGTACCCTAGACCTAAAGGGGGCTAACCTAACTGCCCTAACACTTATAACTGACACAAACTGACACCAATGCAAAAAAAAAAAAACACTGCTATTGGTGTCAGAGTGACAGTGGGTACAGGGGGGTGATCGGGGGGGGTGATCGGGGGGTGACAGGGGGGTGAAAAGTGTGCCTGCGTGTTCTAGTGAGCGTGTAGTGTTGGTGCACTTACTTGGATGTCTTCTCTCCTCGGCGTCGGATCAAAAAGACCGGCTCGAGGAGAGATCACTTCCTCTCCCTCTGTTTACATTACAGAGGGAGAGGAAGCATTTGATTCGCTGGGAGCGATCGGGAGGGGGTGGCCATCAATGGATGGCCTCCCCCTGACCCCCAATCGCCCGCGAACAAGAGCCGACCGCCTACGGCACCGGGGGGGGGGTCCGATCGGACCCCCCGCCCGCGGGAAGGCATCACGTACCAGGTACGTGATTTTGCCTGCCCGTGCCGCTCTGCTCACGTATATAGGCGTGAGGAGGTCGGCAAGTGGTTAACCAATGGGGATTCGGTCCACATTTCCTCAGATGGATCACTACCTTATACCATAATACGAAAGCGCATATTGCATACTCAGGATTTAAATTTGATTCTTTTAATATAGAAAGAGGAAGTAGACAAGGTTGCCCCTTTTCCACTCTTCTTTTTGCTTTAGCAATAGAACCCCTAGCCCAACTTATTAGAACTAACCCAAACATTAAAGGTCTAGAACTTGGCGGCTACCATCATAAATTATGCATGTTTGCAGACGATGTCCTAATATTTTTAACATCCCCTATAATATCAGCACCAACTCTTCTTGATATTCTCTCAAAATTTGAACGAGTATCGGGCCTCTCAGTTAATCTACTCAAATCAAAAGCCCTAAATATTTCACTACCTCCTGATCTTCACACCCAATTAATTTATTCCTTACCATTTGCATGGTCACCAATTTCTATATCCTATTTGGGAGTCAACTTTATGTCTAACCCAATGGATCTATATGCTACTAACTACCTGCCAATGCTATCACAACTCTCTAAACTCCTCTCAAACTGGTCAAATTTACCTTAGTCATGGATGGGTAGGATTGCAGCGATAAAAATGTCTATCCTTCCAAAAATTTTATATCTATTCAGGGTTCTTCCTATCGCTGTCCCAGCACATTTCTTAGGTATCTTACAACGGAAAACTTTACAATACATTTGGGGCAATGCCAAACCTCGATTACCTAAACCTACCCTATATTCCCTCAGAATCCGAGGGGGTCTGGGTGTACCAGACCAAATACTATTATGCAGCACAACTGTCACAATTAACGAAATACCATGCTACATCTGAAATTCCACTATGGGTGGCATTGGAATCGGTTGACTGTGATCCTCTTTCTGCAGCAAATCTTTTATGGCTTTCTCCATCACAACATCAGAAGATTACTAATCCAATTACCAAACACAGCCTATCAATCTGGGATAGACTGAAAACTCGATTTGGCCTCCAATCTTCACACAATCCTCTCCTTCTTACACAACCCATCATTCTACCCGGCCTGGTCTTCCCCAACATCTTTCCTAGCTTGGTCAAAAGCGGGATTATCGAGGGCATATCATTTCTATAAAACCCGGGTTATCACAACCTTTCCAACTCTCTGTGAAACATGTAATATCCCGCCCTCAGAAATGTTTAGGTACCTACAAATCAAAAATTTCCTGTCTACTAATGTACCTTCAGACTTGACGTCTCCTAATCTCACCGTATTTGAAAAAGCTTGCAACAATGATCCTCCTAGAAGAGGACTCATCTCAGATATATATATATATACTCAACTACTCTCACACAACTCTTCATCTCCACTGACTTATACCACAAAATGGGAAACAGACCTTCAATTACAACCCAAACAAATAAACTGGTCCCAAATGTGAAATAATAACAAATCAGCATCACCTAATATTGTCGCTCTCGAAACTAATTACAAAGTTCTTACCAGTTGGTACCTAGTCCCTGCCAGAATCTCCAAGTTTTCTCCACAATACCCGTCCCAATGCTTCCGAGGATGTTCAGCACTAGGATCACACATGCACATATGGTGGGAATGTAAAATAGTTGAATCCTTTTGGTTGGAGGTGTTTAAGATGCTTTCCACTATGTTTAATATACCTTTACTTCCTCATCCAACCACAGCACTCCTAAATGATAAACCAAATATTTTATCACACCGCCAGTTTAAGCTTATGCTCTTCATAACCACAGCAGCCAAACAGACCATAGCAAAAGCATGGAAATCTGACTCACTCTGTATTTTGTCATTTAAGAACAGAATAACTCAGTTCATGATCCACGCAAAAACCGAAGCAATCTTACTTGACAATTTATCGAAGTATGAAGCCTTATGGAGACCATGGTTTGAGCATTTCCTACCTCCAGGATTCGATAATCCATTATTTCTTCTTTGAAGACATTATATGGACAACCTATAATGTTACTATAAACTATACATATTGCCTTTCTCTGGTAATTCCCCCAATGCCCACCCCCTTATCTCCTTTCCCCCAACACTGTGCAGTTACTACCCCTTTCACTTACTACTTGACTTTCTTGAAGTGTGAATGACTAAAAATAGTTGGAAAGACTTATTTAATCTCCAGATGAAGCCAAGCCATATTGCAGGAACTTGGCCCTGGAACTATTTACTGATTCTCCCCCAACTATCTTACTTCCTTTTCCCTATTATACTTACTTTCCTGCATCTTACCTTTCCCCACACTTCTTAATAAACTTATTCCAACCCCATACCTCCTATACTTTACCTTTAATTTGTATAATTCTTGTTTTCTGTATTCACTTAAAATGATATAAACGTTTATGATATATTGTGTGTTACTTTTCATACCATAATCCAAGAATGTTATTATCTTTCTTTGTAAACCTGAACTATATTTAACTCAAAACAATAAAATATTTTAAAAGAGAATAGCAACTAGTTGATGAAGTCACGTGGTGTGTGACGTCATGCGTAGGGACGGGACAGGCACTCTATGCTGACTGGAGATTACGAGCTTGCCGCTCATCAGAGATAAGGCACCTTTTTGTTTGTTGTTATGTGAGTACTTTATTATGCTAATAAAACCCAGCTTTTAGCCAACAATATTACACTATTTGGGACCTTCCTTTTTTTCATTGGTTACCCCCCCCTATATCCGTGGAGGGACTGAGCTCCTGCATGAGGATGTCGTTTATAGGGTAAAAGGTTGCTACTCCCAAATACTGGTCTTACGCTGATACCCCGTCACCTGGAAGGACCAAGTCTCTGCACCAGGAGAAAGGGCCAATACTTCTAATACTGGTTTTATGCTGTTACCCCATTACCTGAAGGTAAGGGGCCACTACTTATACGTGTGTGGTTTGTTGCACGAAGAGGAAACACCACTGTAGATTTGTTCCAGCCACCTCACCCCTTAAAGAAGGACTGTCATATGTGCACTTTTTTTGGACATTTTGAACCAATAGTCACAAGGATTTTGTGTTTTTTTTGCACTAGTCACTTTGTTTAATGTTTGCTTGCTGTGTGCATGGCATGCACAGTATGATAGTATTTACATTGTACATTTGCACTCTATCTTAGTTTTTCTTTTAGATATTTGCACTGTTTGTATTTAACAGGCACATCTCAAGATTTAGCCTATCCATTGGGATTATTTTCACTGATTGGGGTTGTAAGTTGCACCCTTACACACTCGTTATTATTTTTCACATGTTTTGGTCACATGTGTGTTGATTTATTCGTTATGCTACAAGCACTAGTTGCTATTCAATATTAGTATGATATCATAAGCACTGTCACTTTACTTTTATGGTATACTTGCATTACTTTGTGTTCTTGGATTAGTGTATATACCATTAGCACCATCACGTTGTTTTTATATTTTATTTTTTATTTTGTATTATTTCCTTGCACCACGCTTTATTTTTGTAAGAATGATATAGGCATTGTCTTTATTTTGAGAGGAAGGGCCCAAAAATTAGTTAGGGCAATTTATTCAATACCATGTACAATGGTGAACTGGTAAAGGGGTTCCTAGACTATGTACTCACATAGCAGGTAAAATGTTGGAAGCCTCCCTCCCATTCACCACTGTATAATGATATGGTTAAAAGTAATACAAAAGAAATTTGATTATCTTTTCTAAAAAAATACATTTTTGTTATTGTGTTGTGATGACTGCCCTTTCACGTGTACAGCTAATGTTAGCTCAGTAAGGCCATGCTCACCACAAACACCTAATCATTTGTTCTTACGTAACCAGATTGATACCTTGGAGTTAGGCCAGCCATAAATGGAGTGAATTTCTTAACTGCAACCACAGACAGTGTTGATGCGGGAATCCCTCCCGCCATTGTCTTCTCCCGGTGGGTAGCAGTGATTATTGCTAACAGCTATAGCAGCCATTAGCGATAATCACAGGTAAAACCAGGCATGCTGGTTGTACTCATCGATCAGCTGGGTACATTCAGCCTGCCCATACACAGTTTAAATCTTGGCTGATTCCTGCTGAACCAGCCGAGATTCGAACCATGTATGGTCTGCCTTAGAGGTATGCCAAAACAATCTTCATCTAAGTACTTTAGGCATACCTCATATATCCAGGGCTTCCTCCCTGTTGTGGCTGCTCTGTCTGCTGAAATCACCAGGACCAGCTATCAGTTTGAATGCTGTCTCTGAAGAACTGAAGGAATCCTGTATAAAATGATCTCTCAGTTGTCGATATTCTGAGCGCTGCATTAAAAATGGCAACTAGGTGGGCAGATGACATCACGATCTCCACATGAGCCAATCAGAGGAAGTTTTGTATTCATTCATAGAATACAAAGCTCCTTATGAATGGCTGAGGAGCACTCAGCCCGCCTCAATTTTGTTCTCGGAGCAGGATGGGAAGTTCCAATACCACTGCCAGAGCACAGCACTGTATTTTGTATGTAGCTGAGGCTACATACAGTTTATACAGCACACAGTGGGCACATCTAGTAGTGAAAGTCCAAAAGAACTATTAAAACTTTACTAAAACCTGGAGATAAGATTTAAAAATTACCACTGCTCAAACCTTTTTTTGTGACTTTTTGTCTTTAAAATACTTGGAAAATTAATTGAATTGTGCAAGACAAAATTGGCAAAAGAAAGCTTTGTCTTATTAATATGCTTTATGTATTCATAATTTGTTTGTGCATATTTATTTACATAAAACAACTAGATTTTCATTATGTATGTAGCTTCTGCTTAGCAGTGCTGCACGATGTTAAAGTGGTTGTAAAGGCTAAAGGTTATTACCTTTTAATGTGGGGGTCAGCAACCTGTAGATTGTGATCTACCAGTAGATCGCGGACAGGTGACTGGTAGATCTTGATAGATTGTTTACTGTTAGAGTTGAAGAAAATACCAAATTTTGAGTTGCAGAACAGTAACATTTATTATAGGTACTTATATAGCACCATCAATTTACTCAGTGCCTAAAATGTATATTTTACATTGACATCAGTCCCTGCCCTCAAAGAGCTTACAATCTAAGGTCCCTAACTCACATCAATACATACACATACTAGGGCCAATGTACCTGCCAACATGTCTTTGGCGTGTGGGAGGAAACCAAAGTACCCTGAGGAAATCCATGCACAGGGAGAACACGCAAACTTAGTGCAGGTATTGCCATGGTTTGGGTTTGGACTAATGACCCTAGTGCTGCTAAGCAGAAGTGCTAACCACTTAGCGACTGTGCTGCCCAGTATAGAGGGGAAATCTTTAAATGGAGACACAAGTTTTGTGACCCTGGTAATAACCAGGCATTCTATGACTGTGGAGGGATTTTCTTTCACTTCCTGTTCTGGCTATGGACAGGAATTAAATGAAAATGTCCTCAATGAGACAAAGATGGCAAAAAAAATAACTGACGGGGCTATACCTCTCCCTGACTCTATGCAAAATGAAAAACAAATGTTTGTCTTTAGTTCTACTTTAAAGGATAAGTCCACCTTTCTACAAAAAATAATAAATGCACATCTATTTGCAGGTAAAAAAAATGTGCATTTATTATTTTTTGTAGTAGGAGCCTGTAAATCATTGCACCAGCGATCAGGAGGTCGCTTAATGCCATGCAGGTCTCCTGCACACTGTCAGTGTATTTGTGTGCCTATACATCTCGTACGGGTAAGCCAATACTTGCTGACAGGAAGACTCAATGAACTACTCAATAAACTCCCTGTACTGCTGCCACAGGGAGGGGAAGGGGGGGAGGGCAGCATGCGGTGGCTTCAGCTCGAACATCTTACATGTTCCATGCTAAGATCGGGTGGAACATGTAACTTTTTCCCAATGGTGAACTTATCCTTTAACTATAAGACTTAAATCTGAACTCCACACAGATACTGTATACAGTAAAAACATGAATTATTGCAGCTCTGTATTAATTATTATCTATTAATATATGTACTGTACGTACATGAATTTGATCGAGAACAGCCTTTTGCAATTCACTGTACATGAGAGCTCACACTGGGAAAAAATAATAAAAGGAGTCAGTTGTGCTAGAGTTCTCATATGCTAACATATATCATACAAATTGAGTTTGTTGCGCTATAATAAAGACAATAAGAATAGGCTGCTAGCACAATATTGTTGGATACAATAAACAGATATGTGGGATATAGGTGTAGTGCTAAAGAAAAAACATAATTAGAAAGTCCATAAAAAGAATTTTCAAGTTCTCTGAAGCAGTCAAAAGCAATTCACAGCAAATCTCTGTAGATATAGAGGGAGAGGAAGCCCATCACCATCACCCAAACACACTGACCCTTACCGTCAGCAGGTGGGTTAAATAGCATAACATTATCGGATGGTAACCACAGGAAAAAACTTCTTATTAACCAAAGCTCCTCACTCCAATGGTAGACTCAAAATTGCGATAGAGACTGATATCCAAGATGGTAAAGCCAACGGACACACTCCACATTTACAGCAAAATATTGGGCATACATGTGAATGAAAAGAGATGAACTCATTGTGCAGGCATTCCAAATAAGGATACATTTATTAGACACCGGTTCACAAATAAACACTCACATTTAGGCAATGGGTTAAAAGTGAATAAGGAAAGCGACCAGCGCTTCCTACTACTGGGATAGCCGCAGCTCCTCCGTCCTCTCCAATGCGTCGCTCGTCCCTAAGCTCCGCCCGACATTTTGTCACAATCGTGCCTCATCAAGGGGCATGGTTGTGAAGTGCGACGTTCAGAAGTTATGTAGAGAGACGGGATCAGAAAGAACGGAGATTGTATGCGTTCCAAAAAAGCGGAAGTAACAATCCTCTTGCCCCTGGAACGCAATGGACGGAAACAGATTTGGGGCTGCAGCATTAGATGCGCTCCACAGTCATAAACTAACCAGAGAAATACATAGCATAGTGAAAATTGGATAAAAATATCCTCAAGTCTATAAAAAGGGAGTGAATAGCATCTAAACTATTTAAATTAATAACTTAAGACTAATGTAAAAAAAAATTATTCTTAGACATTAGAAAAATTAAATGAAAAACTCCAAAAGCAAATGAAATTGCAATAGAGCCATTGGATATTACTAAATATTAAAAATATTAAAAAATTACAGTAAATTCCGAATGGTATAAAAACTGCAAAATAACAAGGGTGGAAATTAAGCTAAAGGGAGAGATATTCTCGCATCGTAGATAACCAAGAAGCAGCGCCATCTCGTGGTAATGTACATACTTATAATAACAACCCAATAGGGTAAACACAATCTAAAAAGGTCATTTATGCATTTATCTGAGTAAATAAATAGCAACCTAGCTATTATTAATGAATTCATTTATATCCCACTCGACGTTCATACCGAATGGGGTGTACGTTTGGGCTAGATAAATCCATTTGGTTTCTAAACGGGATGTTTCCCTCACCATATGGCTACCCCTCCAGTGACCACAAAACTTATCAATGCCCAGAAAAATAGTGCCCTATGTTTAGTAAAGTCTCGTTTGATATTGGCCACATGTTCACCAAGTCTAACATGTAATATACGTTTAGTTCGGCCAATATATTGTTTCCCGCATGTACATTTTATCACATATACCACGTATTTTGTTGAACATGTGATAAATGGTTTGATCATGAAAGTTTCTTGAGTAGCGGTTGACTGAAAGGAATCAACCCTCCTACCACATATGTTATTCAGTTTGAATGAATTTGAATGAATCATCTGCCTTCTTTGGTATAAAAGTTCCTCCCTATTTCTAGCTCTGGCCAAACAGAGAGCTTCGTCCAATTCAGTTGGACTATGACCCTTCTTAATAAATCTCTTTCTAAGGACTGAGGCCTCGTTATCGAGAAACTGAGCTTTGGGGATTGCTTTTAGCCAAGAGGAACTTTTGACAGTTAATCCAAAGAAGGCAGATGATTCATTCAAATTTTCCTTCATCACTGGTTATTCCAATCAACACTTTGCAGTAAAAAAGATAATGCAAAAGCATTGGAAGGTGCTGAAGGCTGATCGACTCCTGGCTTCTGTTTCACCTGATCAACCACTGGTTGTATATAGGGGTGTTCCACCATTAAAATTACAGGTAGCATCCAACATCATGGATCCGCCCAAACAACTTTCCTTTTTCCAGAATATGGGTGGTTTTTACCCATGTAGAAAATGCCCTATTTGCAAACTGAATAACATCAGGGGTAGCAGGGTTGATTCCTTCCAGTCAACCGCTACTCAAAAAACTTTCATGATCAAACCATTTATCACATGTTCAACAAAATACGTGGTATAAGTGATAAAATGTACAAGCGGGAAACAATATATTGGCTGAACTAAACGTATGTTACATGTTAGACTTGGTGAACATGTGGCCAATATCAAACGAGGCTTTACTAAACATAGCCTCTCTAAGCATTTTGCTTTAAAACACGATCGAAACCCAGAGGGCACTATTTTTTTGGGCATTGATAAGCTTTGTGGTCACTGGAGGGGTAGCCATATGGTGAGGGACATCCCGTTTAGAAACCAAATAGATTTATTTAGCCCAAACGTACACCCCATTCGGTATGAACGTCGAGTGGGATATAAATGCATTCATTAATAATAGCTAGGTTGCTATTTGTTTACTCAGATATAAATGCATTTATTTATTACAGTTGGACCCTTGCCTATGACCTTTTTAGATTGTGTTTACCCTATTGGCTTGTTATTATAAGTATGTACATTACCACGAGATGGCGCTGCTCCTTGGTTCTCTACGATGCAAGAATATCTCTCCCCTTAGCTTAATTTCCACCCTTGTTATTTGGCAGTTTTTATTCCATTGGGAATTTACTGTCATTTTTTAATATTTTTAATTTTTAGTAATATCCAATGGCTCTATTGCAGTTTCATTGCACAATTGTTTTGCTTTTGGAGTTTTTCATTAAATTTTTCTAATGTCTAAGAATAATTTTTTTTTTACATTTGTCTTAAGTTATTATTTTAAATAGTTTAGATGCTATTCACTCCCTTTTTTTAGACTTAAGGATATTTTTATCCAACTTCCACTATGCTATGTATTTCTCTGGTTAGTTTATGACTGTGGAGCGCATCTAATGCTGCAGCCCCGAGTCTGTTTCCTTCCATTGCGTTCCAGGGGTGGGAGGATTGTTACTTCCGCTTTTTTGGAACGCATACAATTTCCGTTCTTTCTGATCCCGTCTCTCTACATAGCTTCCGAACGTCGCACGTCACAACCACGCCCCTGATGATGCGCGATAGTGACGAAACGTCGGGCGGAGCTTAGGGATGATCGACGCATCGGAGAGGACGGAGGAGCTGCGGCCGTCCCAGTGGTAGGAAGCGATGGTCGCTTTCCTTATTCACTTTTGAATATCAACTTTTGAGTTCATCTCTTTTCATTCACATGTATGCCCAATATTTCGCTGTAAATGTGGAGTGTGTCCGTTGGCTTTACCATCTTGGCTATCAGTCTCTATCACAATTTTGAGTCTACCATTGGAGTGAGGAGCTTTGGTTAATAAGAAGTTTTTTCCTGTGGTTACCATGCGATAATGTTATGCTATATAACCCACCTGCTGACGGTAAGGGTCAGTGTGTTTGGTTGATGGTGATGGGCTTCCTCTCCCTCTATATCTACAGAGATTTGCTATGAATTGCTTTTGACTGCTTCAGAGAACTTGAAAATTCTTTTTATGGACTTTCTAACATAGATCATGCTGACAGAAGCAAGAGTAGAGTGACAGAAAGATGGCATCATCACTGTGCTGCTTCTCCTTTCACTGTCCAGTCACATGCTGGGGGAAGGACAAGACCTGCATAAATTGAAATTAAGTTGCTTTCTCAGGTTAAATATGTTTTTCATCTCTCTATTTAGCTGTTTGCTTGGCGTTCAGCTTGAACATTGTCATTTACAGGAATAGATCATTCATCAAAGTCTGATCATTCCTTGCTGAATGATGTCCTTCTATGTATATATAGCCAGCCCTGATCCTACATTAAAGCAGAATTATCAGTAACTTTACAAGTCCACATGAATATATATTTTTTTGACACGTCACAATATACAGCAACCATTCCATTTAAAAATAAAAAAGTGCTTTTTATTCTTAACCCTTTTGCCATTGAGCCAATTTTTAAAATTATTTCACACACATGCATAAAATGCACAGTTTAGGCCTAAATTATACCTCTACCACACAAAACATTGTATTTTTTGTCAAAACCTAATTGTACAAACTGATTTTAGAAGCTAACTGGCTACCATGCACAGCTAGACCAGATTTTGCAGATTTTGCAAATCAACCCCAATGTGCCAAGTAAAAAGTTACCAAATATGTCAGGCCTTAAAACTGTTTGCACTGATGGGGTGGCAACAAACTACAATACTCCAAATTTTACACAGGTGGTGCTTTAAAAACATCTACCACTCCTCTAACTAGAGCTAACTCTAGAATTATTCTTCCCACTTTGACATGCACAGCAATGACTAATAATGCCCTGTACACATGACCGGACTTTCTGGCAGACTAGGTCCAACGGTCTTCCCGACTGACTTTCGGTGGACTTCCGACTGACTTTCTGAATGAATGGACTTGCCTACACATGACTGGACTTTCCGGCAGACTTGGTCTGCCGGTCTTCCCGACGGACTTTCGATGGAGTTACGGCGGACTTCCGAATGAACAGACTTGCCCACACACGGTCTAAAGTCCGTTCATTTTGAACGTGACTCGGGTACGACAGGACTAGAAAAGGAAATCAATCTCGCCGCTTTTATTGGCGAGATTGACACCTTGCGAGCCCTGTCGCAGAGCATAACAGGCCCTTAGGTCTGGCATGGATTTTAAGGGGAACCCCCTACGCCGAAAAAAAGGCGTGGGGGTCCCCCCCAAAATCCATACCAGACCCTTATCTGAGCACGCAGCCCGGCCTGTCAGGAAAGGGGGTGGGGACGAGCGAACGCCCCCCCTGAACCGTACCAGGCCGCATGCCCTCAACATGGGGAGTGGGTGCTTTGGGGGAGGGGGGAGTTCTTCTCCCGCTCTCCGGCCTCTTCTCCCGGTGTCCGGTTCTTCTCCCGCTCTACGGATCTTCTGCTGGGTTCCTCTTCTATCTTCTTCTGATGTTGACACAACGCTCTATCCCGCTGTTATGCTGTGTTCATGGTGCGCAACGACTTATATAGGCATGGGGCGGGGTCACCGGGTGATGTCACCCGGTGACCCCGCCCCTTAAGATGGCACAGTCCCAGCATGCCCCGGGACTGTGACATCATAAGGGGCAGGGTCACCGGGTGACATCACCCGGTGACCACGCCCCATGCCTATATAAGTCATTGCGCACCATGAACACAGCATTACAGCGGGAGAGAGCGTCGTGTCAACATCGGAAGAAGAGAAGAGGGAACAAGGTGACAGAGAAGACCGGGCCACCGCTAGCAAGAGAGCGGCAAAAGAGAAGAAGATAGCGGAGGAGCCCGGCAGAAGAATCGGAGAGCGCGGAGAAGTCGGGAGAAGACCCCCAGAGTCGGAAGAAGATCCTCGGAGCTGCCTAATAAATTACTTTTAAAACCTGTCTAGTGTGTTTTTTTGTTGACACTTTTTTCCCCAGGTGAATGGGTAGGGGTACGATGTACCCCATACTCATTCACATAGGGTGGGGTGGCGGGATCTGGGGGCCCCCTTAATTAAAGGGGGCTCCCGGATTCCGATAAGCCCCCACCCGCAGACCCTGACAACCAACGGCTAGGGTTGTTGGGAAGAGGCCCTTGTCCTCATCAACATGGGGACAAGGTGCTTTGCGGTGGGGGGGCTGCAGGGCTCCCCCCTCCCCCAAAGCACCCACACCCTCATGTTGAGGGCATGTGGCCTGGTACGGTTCAGGAGGGGGGTGCTCGCTCGTCCCCACCCCCTTTCCTGACCGGCCGGCCTGCTTGCTCGCCTTGTGCTTGCTGCAATAGGAAAATGTGTTTTTCCTATTGCAGCAAGCGCGAAATGTACAGTACCCTGTCGCCGGGAACCAGTATGATAGGATCGCGCTGGAAACATTCTCGCAGGCAGGTGCTGTAGCTGCCCTTGCGTCATATTTGGTCCGTCGGACCAGCATACAGATGAACAGGCTCCCCGATAGGAACTGGGTCTGGCGGAGTTCCGGCGGGAAGATTTGAAACAAGTTTCAAATCTAAAGTCCGTCGGCTTTTCAACCGAAAAGGTCCATCGGAAGTCTGATGAAGCCCACACACGGTCGGATTGTCCGCTCGATTTGGTCCGTCGGACCAGTCCGGTCAAAAAGTCCGCTCATATATGTGTATATGTGTGCACTCTAGATTCACATTTCAGCTTTGAACTTGTTTTAGCCCTTTCAATGCCATGATGTGTAGTACACTTCATTGGTAGTGGATGAGTTAGACCAGGGTTTCTCAACTCCAGTCCTCAAGGCGCCCCAACAGGTCATGTTTTCAGGATTTCCATTCTTTCGCACAGGTGATTTGATCAGTTTCACTGCCTTAGTAATTACCACAGCTGTTTCATCTGAGGGAAATCCTGAAAACATGACCTGTTGGGGCGCCTTGAGGACTGGAGTTGAGAAACACTGAGTTAGACCTTGGGTTCCAGTCAAATGACTAAAGCTGGCCACATATGGACCAAAAATCGGCCGGTCCTGGCTGAACTGGACAATTTTCAATGTATCTATGGCTGTTCCTGCTCAAGAGAAGTTAATCTAATGATTGGCTTCACTCGAATGGGAATGTTGGAAAATGTTTTACTTGACCAGCACTGTAGCCAGTTAGTGCAGTTCAGTGTATCAGTGTATTCAGACAGCTGAGAAGTCCCCGCTGTCAGAATACAATGGCACAGTGGAAAAGCAGTCCCCCATCCACCTCATTTATGTTTTTGTTTCTTGTTTTTTTTTTTTTTTTGATCAGCTTGCCAGCTGGTCAAAGCATCTATAGTCAACTTAAGATTAGGCCTAAGAGGGACATTTTTGTTCAAATGATGTTATTCATTTTCTGAAGGTAGGAGGCAGCATTTTTTCATTTACCTCTCACGTAAACCTGACTCGCTTTCTGTTAGTTTGCAAAGTAATCGACTGTACATGGCTTAAATATATTACAAAGTATACAGCCAAGAACATAAGGTATCGCACAGGCACAAGGATTTTTATGACTGTATCGCCTTTGTTCTTGATTCAAGATGATTCTTGACTTTTTGGGGAGGTTGAAACATTTTTTAGGTAAAGTACTGTGATCTCTGTGAGAGATAATTCATTTGTAGAATTGCTAAACTTACAAATTAATTAGCAGGCACAGACTCCACATGAAATATATATATTCAATGCAAGTTCACTATCATTAACATGCATATTTTTCTCTTAGAAATGGATGAAATTCCAGCGAGATTTTGAAAATTTCAGAACTGCCTGTATACCATGGGAAATGAAAATTAAAGAGATTGAAAGTAAGATTTAATTTACTTTATATGCCTTATATGGATGGATTCAATTGCCCTGCCATTAATGTAATGTATGACTAATTCTTATCACATTATGAAACACGCTAATAAAATATTTTTAACATAGAAATAAAGTAACAGCAAGCTAAAGGTAGTTTTTCCAAGCCTATGTTTTTTCTCATGTATGAAAAATGGCCTACAGACATGTTGAAAGATATCGCTGGGTGAAAGTTGAGGAGCAGTCTGGTGTTTTCACTGGTTCCAACTTTTCCTGAGGAAAAAAACACCTTTACATATGTCTACATTACTCAACTGCAAATAAGTAGACATAACTAATAATACTGTATATCAACATTTGTGATATAAAAATTCAGTAAAAGTCAGTAAATTAAACAAAATTCAAAATAGCATGTCCTGAGTTGTTTCTGTTACATTTGCAAGCAACAGATGTATGCATTTAGAATGCACTGAGGCACTGAATCAATGAACAGATAGGGGAGAAGCAGTTTGTATTATTTTTTGGTAACAATATTGCAAACCTCAATAATTTTATTATTAATATTTTGTACCACATTGTATATTGAAGATGAGTTATAATTTTCAATTAAAGAAAACTACAACTGCATTTTTCCTTTGCCAGGTCACTTTGGCTCTTCTGTTGCTTCCTATTTTATATTTCTTCGTTGGATGTATGGCATTAATATGATACTTTTTGGATTGACATTTGGCCTAGTCATGGTACCAGAGGTAATTAATTTTTAAGCTTGTTTATCTTGACTTTCAACTTTGAAATTGTTAGATACTGTACTGTATTATTTTGTTGAAATGCAAAATTATTTCTAATGCCATTTGCTAAAGAAAGAAAAATATGCAAGTAGTTAGAGGTGTGTATATACTCACAGATATGAATACATTTATTTTTTAGGCATTGATGGGCAAACCACATGGTTCAATTCCACGGAAAACGGTTCCAAGGGCCGAGCAACCCTCAGCTATGAATTTTGCCACATTATATGATTTTAGCGTAAGAAACATATTTTGCATAATATATTCACTGCTGGGATTATTGCAAATACAAGTCTAAATTTCTAGATTGTGTTTACAATAGGAGTATGTATGTGAAAATGGCTTACCTACAACACCAACCTTTTTGTGTGAATGTCTTCAGCAGCAGTAATCCTTTTAGTTTTTCTTCATTTATATAAAGAACCATACTTGAGAAACCATACTTGAGAAATGGATGCTGTTCATGTACACATACAGTACACTTAGATAATCTAAACAATAATTCTAATTTATTAACATCTAATAATATTTCAATAATATGATATCACTAAACTACATCATATAATTCCCACATAAAATTCATATATCACTTAAGTTAGGCAAAATATATTTTTTGTTGAGTGTGTATATATTTTAGGTACATCAGCGTGATGTCATCTGTTATTTCTGTGTCGCTGAAAATATCTTTAAAGCACATTAAAATCAAACAAGCATAACAAGTACATGCCAAATAACTCTATTGAGGTGCCCTATTTAAAAATATTAAAAATTTTAAGTTTATGGTTTGATTTTATACATGAGGCCAACTGTTTCATTTAGAATACAGGATGCTCAGAATTAACTGAAGGCTTTCAGGTCACTGTACTGTAATTTCAGAATTTTATAGAAGCATACCAATTAAAAGTGGTGGATACTTTTTAATTAATTTTATAAATTGAAAGTATAAAGAAACAGACATTTATGTAGGTAGTAATGTATAGGTTAGTGTTCAGAGGTGTTTGAAATCAGTTTGAGTTTTGTCTTTATGCTTCATTACAAGTCTTTTAGCCTCCAAACTAGTCAATGTGAATCCATTGAAAAAGCAATCATCCATGTAAACTAATGCCGCGTACACACGGTCGGAATTTCCAACAACAAATGTTCGATGTAAGCATATTGTCAAATTTCCAACAACAAAAGTTTGAGAGCTGGACCTCAAATTTTCCGACAACAAAATCTGTTGTCGTAAATTCCGATCGTGTGTACACAATTCTGACACACAAAATTCCATGCATGCTCGGAATCAAGCAGATCAGCCGCACTGGTTATTGAACTTAATTTTTCTCGGCTCGTCGTATGTGTTGTACATCACCGTGTTATTGGCGATCGGAATTTCCGACAACATTTGTGCGACCGCGTGTATGCAAGACAAGTTTGAGCCAACATCCGTCGGAAATAAATCCAGGATTTTGTTGCCGGAATGTCCGATCGTCTGTACGCGACAATCACAAACAATCACATGATTGATATTCAGAGCTTTACTCTTGGGGTTTGAGGGTGGAGACTCCTTGTGGCAATTAAAAGTTTCTGTCAATGTCACATATCCAAGAAATATTTCTCTCCATGGATGGAGCAGTAGTGTCCTCTTGCTGTAGGCAGGGATAGAGGGAGGAATGATAGCCCTGTCTACAGCATATGAAAAATACAGGCTTGCTTTGGCTGTAAAAGGAGTGTGTTCATAGTGCGGGCATGTCAACATCAGTCTAATTATGGGACTTACAAGCCACTTAAGTTCACCTGGTCTTTGGTTCACTGCAGAGCCCAGATCACCTTCAGAGTAAATCCAAACTGATGCTTGCAAAAGTCACTGGCCCTCAAAAGTGACTATCAATATAATTCGTAGTTTCATTCATAAAACAAAATCATTTTCAAACATGGAGTGATTTATTCATTAAGATCACATACCTCCCTTGGTCATAATGTTGAATGTGATATTGATTGTTTCATGCATAATAAATAAATGCTGCTAAATGCAGCAGCTTTTTCTTGCCTCGGGAGATGATGTTGCAGAGTTAACTCCCCCCAACCTAAGGGTGTTGTAAATGTGATTTATCAAGCTTCGTAATGGTAACTACAAAAAGCAAGGGGAAGGGAAAAGAGAAGCGCCAGGCCACCTCTAGTGTAGTAACATTATAATCACAGATAGATAAACAAGCATAAAATACACTCATTGTGTAAAGTAAAGCAGGCTCTCCCAGTCACCGAGCGAGCCGGCTGGCATCTCCCTGATCATCGTTTGGCAACAGCAGAGACAGATACATGCGGCGCCCACCACTGGTTCCACGGGTTCCCTCGCTCCCTCGCACCGACACTGTCATCCTGATGAGCCTGCTTTACTTTACACAATGTGAGTGTATTTTATGCTTGTTTATCTATCTATGATTAAAATGTTACTACACCGTTACTACACAGCTATTGGGTCCCCAGCCAGCCATTGAAGCAGCCTACCACCAGTAGTAGTTGTTTTAGTACTTTTTATGTGGACATATGTGACCTTTGATTATATCTTTGAGACTATTTTATAAACCCATTTTTGATGGACTGATTTCATCCTTAGCAGCTAACATTAGATGTATACCCTTCCTATAGCTGGTAGATTGTAGCACTGAGTTACACACTTAGGTGTGCTTTTTCTCCTTTCTTTTACCTTAATGGTAACTATTCTGGGTACAGCAGTATTTCTATACAACAAGGTTTTACTTTCTGAAAATCTACATAATATCTAGCAGAATTAAATCCTTATGTGTTGGGCTAGGTTCACATATGTGTGAATAGGATGCGGTTTTCACTGCATCCAATTCGCATCGCAGGTGAGTGTGACTGGCTCTCAATAGAACCAGTTCACACAGGTCCAGGACAGCTACGGAGCAGATTGGAAAAGGGTCCTATAGGAACCTTCTGCCCCATATATCTGAACCCGGCCTTAGATACTAAACATGACATACTGGAGTCAATTCACTAATGCCCCGTACACACGGTCGGACATTGATCGGACATTCCGACAACAAAATCCTAGGATTTTTTCCAACGGATGTTTGCTCAAACTTGTCTTGCATACACACGGTCACACAAAGTTGTCGGAAAATCCGATCATTCTGAACGCGGTGACGTAAAAAACGTACGTCGGGACTGTAAACGGGGCAGTAGTCAATAGCTTTCATCTCTTTATTTATTCTGAGCATGCATGGCACTTTGTGCGTCGGATTTGTGTACACACTATCGGAAATTCCGACAACGGATTTTGTTGTCGGAAAATTTTATAGCCTGCTCTCAAACTCTGTGTGTCGGAAAATCCGATGGAAAATGTGTGATGGATCCTACACACGGTCGGAATTTCAGACAACAAGGTCCTATCACACATTTCCGTCGGAAAATCCGACCGTGTGTACGGGGCATTAGAGTTAAATAACGCAGAAAAAAACGCAGTAAAATAAGGCACGCAGAAACAACTGTGCAAATGTTCAATTCACTAAGAATTGTGCGGTAAATAACTACTGTGGTAAAGTTTTGATAATGCGGTAATTACTGCATATTTTCATGCGCTAATTTATCGCATTGAGCTGGTTGCTATGGAGCGGCCGCCGTGTCCTTAACAACAGATGACCCATCAGCTATCAGCGGGTTCCCCACGTTGCAGTAAAGCCAGTATCTCCAAACAGTTCAAACCGTTTGTCTAGTTTTCTTAGGGGAGGTTTAATCTGTTTTATCAGTATTCTGGACCTTGTAATATAGGTGTGTTTGGTGTCTAACTGATTAGTATTTATTATTATTATTATTATACAGGATTTATATAGCGCCAACAGTTTACGCAGCGCTTTAGTATCTTCATATGCATTGTAGACACTTTTTGGAGAGGTAACTCCATTAGCATAGGAGTTATCAAACATGAATGCAAGAGTTTGAGATGTATGGATGCTCAGCTCTAGGTTAATACTCCAGATTTACAGATGTATTCCTTGTGCTTCTTTCTAGACAAATTTTGACTTGACCATTTGCAACAGCTCCACATCAGTTGTTTGAAGACCTTGAGCTAGTGAAGGTTTATGTTTCCTTACAAGCCTTCTAACTTGTCTGCTTTCTGTAAAAATGTGCCTTAAATTGGACTGTGGTTTCTCAAATGTGTCATCTTCTCTAGTTGCTTAACATGACATGAAATTAAAATCCAACCGTTTTTGTTACAGTCTTATGAATTCTAGGCAAAATGAGGGTGGCGTCTTGTTCAGTACTATTAGTAATGTTTTAAATTCTTAGCCACACACCCAAACCATGTTGATACCATCTTTCTTTCTTTGATACCTTTAATCTACAATTACAATGCTTTTTGTGTAAGCCAAAGTACAAGGTACTCAAAGCAAAGTAATGTTTTATTGTAGACTTTTGTTTTTATGTTCGCATTTTATATAAGCTTTCTGTTTGCATCTCAGGGTTTAGCACAGTACTCTGTTCTCTTCTATGGATACTACAACAGTCAAAGAACCATTGGATGGCTGCAGTTTAGGCTCCCACTTTCTTACTTGCTAGTTGGGATCGGTACCATTGCATACAGCTTTATGGTTGTAATAAGAACGTAAGTTGTATTTATTTTTGGTTTTCGTGATAACTATATTTTTTGTTTTATAGAAGATGGACTTAGTGATGGATACTAACGATGGTTACTCTGATGGCAAATACAACACAAAGCTTAAAAAAGCACATTTTTATATAATTTGATTTTGCCCTATCAAATCAATCTATTAATTGTAACCTAAAAAGAAACTAAAATTGGAAAGCTATGCCAAAAAAGGCAAGCAGAAGGTAAAAGACTAGTCACTAGTATTGTCTGAGATCTGTTTGTAGCTGATCTGTCCCCCATTGGTCATTTACCATACCTTGCTCTGAACTGTGTTTCTGCATGGGGATGTCCATCTTGGTAATGTCAGTGCTTAACTTGCTCATGTCATAGCCAAGATAACAGTGAGCAGCACAATAATGATATGACCAAATCTTACTCAAAATCCCATGAGATTAGCAGTCAGATGCAACAGTGCCTTAGATCTTACACTGCAAATATACAGCTAAGAAACCAAAGACACAGGAGTACCTAGGCATACCAGAAAATGCATTCCTCAAAGGATATATATTTTTAGGGTACTGCTAAGACAAAATTACCATTTCCAGATATAACCTATATAACATAGCAAATACTCACTTTTTAGGTTCAGTTCCAATTTAAAATAATCAGTATGGAAAAAAGAAAAAATAGAAAAAAGTCTGTAGTGATGACTGTAATCAGCTGAAAACAAACCTGTGCTTCACCCATGCAGGGAAATGCAACATATTTGCTTTAAAGTGGTTGTAAACCCTTACATATAGCCAGTAAACTGATTAGCCTCAGGTGATACACAGAGATGAAACAAATCTTCCTACATAAGTTGTACCAAGTAATCTGTAGTCCTCTCTCCTCTACATCCTTCTAAACAAAAAAAATCAAAACCTATTTCTTAGCAGTAGAAAGTTGAGGGGGGGAGGAGGGGAGGATCTGACATAACAAACACTGTAGATCTAGAGCACAGAGCTCAGTGAAACCTGGTACCTGAGTGGAGGGAATGGTCACACCACATTCTTCTACACACTGTGATGGGGAAACATTCACAGCTGAGCTTGTCAGTCACCTGCTGTGTGCTGGGGGGAGGAGGCAGGCCTTCACTTGGTAGGCTATGGAGTCAGCTTAGACTATTATCAGTGACTCATGCAGATAGCAGAGGGAAGAGAGATCAGAGAGAAATGACAATGGGTGCTGTTGATTGAGGCAAGTGCACATTATAGAAGGATGTGCTTTGTTCATTTTTCACGTTAGAGGTTTACAACCACTTTAATGCACCCCTACAGTATATACTCAGCTTTCTATTGCTCCCCACAGGCACCAGTAATGGTTACACAGGGTGCTTTTTGTAAACTCTGAAGTCATTCTAGTTAGAGCTTACACAGGCTGAGCCACAAACTGCTATGAGAGGAAATGGAGTGATGTTCTACTCCATACCTGGAAGTGCTGGGTATTTTCTTTGCTTCCTATGGCTGAATGGAGCAATTTGCGAGCAAAGGAAAAATACAAATATTACTGAAGGGGAGATGCAAATTAAAGATGAACCTGTTGCTTTGTTCAGTATGGGAACAAAGCACAGGTTTGACAACAAAAGTGTAAAAAGAGTAAGGCTGGGTTCACATTGGTGCAATGTCAGACATTGCATGTGATTCACACTGCACTGCTGTGCAAATCACATGCAATGTCTGCGCAATGTGAACTCAGCCATACAGATTGTAAACTTGTGCAGGAACCTTTTTTTGGTCCACACCAGAATCTGCACCACAATCTGATCGCAAGGGTGTTGACACCCATGCAATCCGATTCCTATCTGCTGAGCTGCAGAGTTCCACAGCAGAGACTGGAGTATCTATACATAGGACGACAATAAAGAAGAAAGCCATTACTTTCTGCAAAAAACAAAATGGCACGTTTTGAGTTTGCGAAAAAGCACGTGGGAGACTCCCAAAATTCATGGAGGAAGGTGCTCTGGTCCAATAAGACTAAAGTTTAACTTTTTGGCCATCAAAGAAAACACTATGTCTGGCACAAACCCAACACATCACATCACCCAAAGAACACCATCCCAACAGTGAAACATGGTGGTGGCAGCATCATGCTGTGGGAATGTTTTTTCAGCAGTCGGGACTGGGAAACTGGTCTGTCAGGAACCATGAATCAGACTGAGAAAAGAGTACAGTTAAATCACACTTGTTTAATAATAATAAAGCAAGGTAAACAGAGTAAACATAGTCAAAACATAGCCAGAGTTCAGGAACCGAAATGGATAGTCAGACATGCCAAAACGTTAGGGAGCCAGAGATGAGCATAGTAGAACAGCAAGCAGGATCTGGAGCCAGAAGGATTGTCAGCCAAGCAAGTCTTTAACAGGAACACAGGAGAGCATATATAGAGATGTGACCAAGGCAAAGGCAGAGATCATCTGGACTGGACGGCTTAAGTAGGCACGACTGACGAGCAGGATATCATCAACAGGTGAGTCCCTGTGGAGAGATAGGAGCTGGCAATTACTCGACAGCTGAGCGGCCAGCTTTGAGAAGGAAGGGCTGAGCCCAGCCCTGACATGATCAGAGTTAAGGGAAAGATGGATGGTGCTAAATACAGGGATATTCTTGAGCAAAACCTGTACCACTCTGTGTGTGATTTGAGGCTAGGACGGAGGTTCACCTTTCAGCAGGACAATGACCCCAAACACACTGCTAAAGCAACACTTGAGTAGTTTAAGGGGAAACATGTAAATGTGTTGGAATGGCCTAGTCAAAGCCCAGACCTCAATCCAATAGAAAATCTGTGGTCAGACTTAAAGATTGCTGTTCACAGGCGCAAACCATCCAACTTGAAGGAGCTGGAGGAGATTTGCAAGGAGGAATGGGAACAAATCCCAGTGGTAGGATGTGGCAATCTTATAGAGACTTATCCAAAGTGACTTGGAGCTGTAATAGCCACAAAAGGTGGCTCTACAAAGTATTGACTTTAGGGGGGTGAATAGTTATGTACATTAAATTTTTCTGTTATTTTGTCCTATTAGTTGTTTGCTTTACAATAATAAAAAAAAAATCTTCAAAGTTGTGGGCATGGTCTGTAAATTAAATGATGCAAATCCTCAAACAATCCATGTTAATTCCAGGTTGTGAGGCAACAAAACACGAAAAATGCCAAGGGGGTGAATACTTTTGCAAGGCACTGTATGTTCTTTCATATAGATTACAGGGTTTCTAAATGAAAAACAATCAAGCCAGGATTTCCATATACAGTCAAATTTGAACATGGCATTGGGTAGAAAATATATTTGCTTCTCATATGCAATACTCTTATTCAAATCTTGCACCCTTTTAGATATCGTAGGGCGAGAAACTGAAACCCATTTACTGACGATCTTTCTTTGTGCGATAAAGAGTACTATAGAAACCACAAGGAGTTTATATCCATCCAAAATAGAAAAATGCCCCAAAATACATGTCCTTGGATCTATAAGAGAAAGATCTGTTACATTATCATTCGTTTGGATAACTTCCGCCCAGTATTGTTTAAGCCTAGGACAGCGCCACAGCAGGTGAATCAGGTCTCCCTGCGGTTCATCACATCTGTTGCAGCAAGAATCTTGCCGTAGATCTATATTACAAAGAAAAAGCAGAGTTCGATATACCCAATGAATAATGAAAAATTATGTTAACTGATGCAAGGAGGAAGGAGAAACAAGAGGAGTCCTTTGCAGAACCTGTTTCCAGACTTCTTCAGGATATGGCCTAACTCTTGTTCCCATTTTTGTTTACATGGAGCTGGATGTCTCAACAAAGATTTAGATAAAAGTTACATATAAATCTCAGAAATGAGGCCCTTTGAATCACAAATACCAACAATTTTATCAAATAATGGAGTAACTGTAATTGAAAAGCTGAGGGAGCTGTTTTGGGCCTCAAAGGCATGTCTTATTTGAAGATACTGATAGAAAGACCTTTTGTCTAAAAAAAATTCTAATTACAATTGCTGAAATTATTTGAAAAAGTAATTTTTACATTGATGGAATGCCCAGGCCTAAAGCCGCCACAGCTTCCCAAATTCAGGAATAAATCATTAGACTATATAGGGATAAACTTCTCATAGCCAGTAATACCAAGTAACTCCTTTATAGTTGCTCAGACATTTGCTATAGATAGATAAGATATGCTGAAGTCTCCCAGGCATAAAGTGGACGTGCCCCTTTAAACAGCACCTGAACCACTTCTTAACCACACCCCCTAAGGATTTGCCCCCTTAAAGACTAGGCCATTTTTTGCCATATGTTTTAACTAACAATTGCACGGTTGTGCAACGTTGTACTCAAATAAAATTTAGGTCCTTTTTTCCCCACAAATCACGCCTGCCGGCCATGCGCATTCAGTCCCTCGCCGTGCAGCATGAGCTATGGCTCTTAAAGGAGCCGCCGTACAGGTACGGCAATTCACGGGACAAGAGATTCTTGTGGAGCAGCGGCCTTCCCAGCCATTTGAATTTTGGACTTGTGTTGCCAAAAAGTACAGCTAGGGATTTGGTACTGCCAGGCCCTGGGTTATTGAAGGAGTTCTAGCCTAATCCTAGGTGGTTTATTTTTTCAAATAACATCTCTAAATATACCAGACAAAAGATAAAAAAATTTAAGGGGAATCCAACAAGGGGATGCAATTTATATAATATAGTTGAGGCATCCCAATCATCTTAATCAAACTGGTATGTCCCACCATAGAGATGGGTAACTTACACCAGGACGTGAGCTGTGACCTGAAACAGGAAATCAACTAAACTAGGTTAGGGTAATATAATCAACTATTTTAGCAGAGATCGTAATAGCCAGAAAATAAACTCAGAAGCAACCTTAACCCCTTCCTGCCTAATGGTAAAACAAATGTTAATGCCTTAGCACAATTTTGCAATTTTGACACGTGTTAGTAAAACCGTACATATCATCACAACTACTTTGTGCATCTAGGTGGATTATACATTGTATTTTCAGGACAAATTAGGCTTTCATTTGGTGGTAAATGGTAATGGATATCTCCTGATTTTTTTTTCTTATCAAAGGAAAACTGCCTCAAAATAGGATAAAAAAACTAATTTATTAAATTTAGCTGTATATTTCTTGCTACTTCCATAACATACCACCAAAGAACAACCCAAATTTTAAGCCCAAAATAAATTCTCCTGCTCCCGACAATTGCATCGATATCACATATGTGTATGTTAGTTGATGTATGTACCCATAGTACAGCCCAGAAACAATAGTACACATTTTGCTTTTTTTTATCCTACCTAAAACACACTGACACTAACGGACACTAATACTAGTTTAAAAAATGCTTTTTTTTTTTAATTCTTTCCAAAGTATACTGACCCTGGCCTTGACCTTTGACTGTTACTTGACTGTTACAAAAACTAACCCTGGCACTGACCTAGATCTAACCTTGAGCTAGGTATTTTTTCTTTATTTTCTCTTTTATTTTTTAATTTTTTTGATTTTTTTATGCAGAGCTTTGTTTATTTTTCTCTCTGTAAGGATACAGCATATCTTTCTCCTCCATTCAGAGAGAGAAAATACCGGGGCTGGCTTCACAGTGACTGATCAGTGTGATAACCAATCAGAGGCTATCACAGTGATCAGATGACCCAGGACCGTGATTATCGGGTCCCGATCGTTAGTATGGGACTCGGGGCTCCCAGCAAGACCTCGGTCTCTATGCTGGAGTGCGCTTTGTGGTGTGCTTCCAGCACAAAGACAGATACGCCTAAATGTGGCCCCACGGAAAAAAGCCCAGTCCAGTAAGGACACATATATGTGTATTGTCGGAGGGAAGGGGTTAATATGGGCGAATGGGCCTGTTAAGGTTACTGGAAGGGGAGCTAAGGGGAGATGAGTAGACTTCTCACAGGTAATTTTAAGCCCTAAAAAGCCTCCAAATTTAGTAAAGGGGGCATAGCCTCTTGGAGGGAGGATTGTGTATCGGACAGAAAGAGGAGCATGCTGTCTGCATAAAGAGCAAGCTTCTCTTCCTCCTGGCCTCTATAAAATCCAGCCACTCTAGTGGTCTGGCAGAACAGACATACAAATGGTCCAATAGCAACTGCAAAAAGAAGGGGTGACAAGGGCCACCCTTGCCTCATCCCTCGCTGTAGCAAAAAAAGAGGAGAAAAAAGACCATTTGCTTGGGGTTTAGCATATAAAAGAGGAACGCAAGAACAGAAGTTCTTACCAAACCCAGAATTCTCGAGAACTGCTCAAATGTACTCATATTTTATGCTGTGCAATTCATTAGAGGCATCAAGAGCAAGAAAGGCTCTATTCCCCGGAGAATCTGTTGAGGCTTACTGTACATATTTAAAAAAAACATGTCTAATATTAACTGCAAAAGGCAACTTGGGTATAAAACCTGATCAGAATGTATAATACTAGTTATCTTCTGATTCAATCTATTAGCAAGTTTGGCTAGTATTTTAATATTAACTGGAAGAACAGAAATAGGTTCATATGAATCAAGTGCCGTAGGGTCTTTATCGTTTTTAGGGATCACTACTATAGTGGCATTATACATAGAGTCAGGAAGAAAACCTGTCTCGGATGCCTCATTAAAAATCTGGAGGAGGAACAGTAGAAGATTATCCTCATATTGTTTGTAAATTTAAACGGGCAAGCTATAAAAACCTAGAGACTTACAGTTAGGCAAACTTGCCATAGCCAGCTTCAACTTCTGGAGCATCAAAGGAGCATCAAGGTATGCTTTATCCTCACAACTCAAAGATGGCATATTTATACAATCCATATTTATAGGATCCAAGCTAGCAGATGCATATTTCATCTTGAATGTGCATAACTCACTATAAAATACTAATAATAGCAGAAGACGTATTATGTATATGCTCTGTATTGTCTTTCAAAGCTCTGATATGAATATCCAATTGCTAAGTTCGGGTGAGCCAATAATCTACCCGCCTTCTCCCTTTCCGCCCATAGCAGATGTTTTTGAAAAAATGTTTAATGATGGCCTTGTTTGCTATCAGTTTTTTGTTTCATGCAAACTTTTTTTTTTTTTTTTCTTTTTTTTCTTTTTCTGTTAATGCAAACCTTTGAGCCTGTTCTTCATCCCTTCTGGTCGCTGACTTAAAAAAACTGACCTTTTTATTTGGAGGGCCTTGCAAAAATGCTTTCATTGAATCCCAGATTACAATTCTAGAGGCAAAGCCATTATTTACCTCAAGAAAACGAGAAATATCGGACATAATTTGACTGTCTAATTGAAGGTTTTGACCAGAAAGATCTGGTGTTGAAAGTTTGTCAGTCTGAACAGAATAGTTACAGTTTTTGTTTTCACACTTTGATATTCTCTTTTTTACTTTTCTTACAGGATGGCCAAGAATGCTAATGATGATGGAGGAGGGGATGACAACAGCTTTAATTTTAGCTGGAAAATGTATACAAGCTGGGATTTCCTTATTGGAAACCCAGAAACAGCTGACAATAAATTTGCATCTATAACAACAAGTTTTAAAGTAAGAAAAAAATTGCAATCCTTTTTAGGTTCCCCTCTCACACCTATTCACTCCTATGGACTACAGCAATTTTTACATCTCTGTTCTGGACCTATTTATTCGGCAATCATTTTGTCATGACTTAAAGCTGCACATCTCCACATTTCCCGTCACTTTAACCACTTCCTGCCCAGCCTATTGTCAAATGACAGTTGGGCAGGACTTTCGGCATTCCAGGTAGACATCATATGATGACATCCCAGAACACACCTCGTGCGTGGTCGTGGGACCGTGGTGCTGTGAGATCTCTCACCAGATGTATCAACTGATGACTGCTCGGTGTACTGGTCCACTGCTGGTACCATGTGATCGTTGTCACCAATCACAGCAGAGCACATGACAAATGTAACAATGGATGGCTTCCTCTCATGCCATTGTGTACAATTGTGTTGCTAGCTGCGATTGGTTACAGTGATCACATGGTACAGACAGGGCCAGTCACAGCCAATCATAGTTACATAGTTACATAGTTAGTAAGGTTGAATAAAGACACCAGTCCATCGAGTTCAACCTGAGCGAGTGTGGGTGTGTGTCTACAATTATCCCTATTTTTCTTATTTTAAGGTACCCATATAGCGCTGTGTCAATTTTTACGCAGTGCGCCACACATATATCGCACACTCACATTTGTCCCTACCCTCAAGGAGGCACAGGGAGAACATGCAAACTCCAGGCAGGTAGTGTCGTGGTTGGGATTTGAACCAGCGACCCTTCTTACTGCTAGGCGAGAGTGCTACTCACTACACCACTGTGCTGCCCATCTATACCATGTGATTAGTTGTGGCCAATCACAGCTAATTACAACAACAAAGACTGCATAAATCAATTTAATTCAGTAAAAATTATTGCTTATACCAGTGAAATTCATAGGAATCATAATGTGTAAAAATAAAAAATAAAAATCCTGATCACTTTCCCAGAATAGTATTGTGTTACTATGGTAACACCGTATTGCTCTGCTCACTTACTAAACTTTTTGTTTAGTTAGCAAAAAATAACAAAATCCAGTGGTGACTAAATACCACCAAAAGAAAGCTCTACTTGTGTAAAGAAAAAATGATAAAATGTCACGATTGCAGTGTTGCATGACCGCACAATTGTCCTTCAAAGTGTGACAGCGCTGAAAGATGAAAATTGGCTGGGTCAGGAAGGGCGTAAAAGTGCCCAGTATTGAACTGGTTAAATAATTTGATTGGACCAAGCTGGTTTAAATGAACTAATTTTTCACTAACAAATGTGGTGGCTTTCCGTGCTGTATGAAATTTACAGTAAATAGCATCAACTACATACAGTATATAGCACTGTGATCCAGGTGTGAGACAAGACCTTCCTGTCTCACACCTGGAACAAAATAGAAGCAGGCTGAATGGCACTCAGCCTTTGTATTCTGTAAATTAATACAAAGCTTCTGTTTGGCAGAGTTTGTGACGTCATCAGTCCACCTCTCCGCTTAAGTCAATAAGAAGAAACTTTGCATTCATTCACAGAATACAAAGCTCCCTGTGAAAGGCAAAGCACCACTCAGCCATTTCTTCCAGGTGTGAGACAGGAAGGTCTCGTCTCACACCTGGATCACAGTACTGTATATAGCTGGGGCTATGTACAATTTATACAGCACTGAAAGCCACTGCGTTTGTTAGAAAAGGAAATAGTTAGTTTGGACCAGCTTGGTCAAAACAAACTATTTAAAGTGGTTGTAAAGTGGTTGTAAACCACTGACATAAAATATGAACAAAGCATATCCCTCTATAGTGTATACCAATCAAGAGCACTAAGTGTAATTTCTGTCTGCTGCCTCGTTTCTCAGTTATCTGCACGAGTATCTTCTGACAAGTTTTCCGCACACCAAGATAAAAAAAGGTGACAAGAAAGGGAGCTCCAGCACAAAGCCTGTGATTGTCAGCCTCAGCCTGTTCCTGTGTGCTGTGCGAAAGAGGGGTGTGTCCCTTCCCTTCTATCAGCTCTCACTGAGCTCTGCATAGTGCAGGGGTAGTGAATTAAAATTCAAGGCGTTCCAGTCACCAATAAAATTTTTTGGCCGAGGTCCGAATCACAAGTCTGTGCCATGAAAGATTGTACGCGTCTTCTTTTCTTTTTTTGACGCAAGCCACGCTCTGGCACTTTTTCTATGCCATGTACACATGGTCGGATTTTCCGACGGGAAATGTTGGATGTGAGCTTGTTGTTGGAAAGTCTGACCGTGTGTATGCTACATCCAACATTTTCTGTCGGACTTTCTGCCAACAAATGTTTCTTAGCAGGTTCTCAAATTTTCCACCAACAAAACTTTGTTGTCGGAAAGTCCGATCTTGTGTGCAAAAGTCACAAAAGTTCACACATGCTCGGAACCAAGTACGAGCCGAAAGCGATCAGTCTTGTAAAACTAGCGTTCGTAATGTAGATAGCACATTCGTCACGTGGCAAATTTTGAATCTCTCAATGCAGAGCATTCTCTTCTTCTTTATAATGCTATAATAATGAAGTTGCTTTGCTGCAGATATGCACAGAGTTCTGACAAATGGATTTTTTATTATTTCTTGTGATCTCCTGAATAATCTTTGTTTTTGTTTTTTTCTCGTGATCTCCAGAATAATCTTTTTTATTTTCTATTGATCTCCATTTTTTTTTATTTGTTTTTTCTTGTCATCTCCAGAATATTTTTTTTTCTAGTGATATCCATAATATTTTTGGTCATTTTGTGTGTCAAGTTACCACAACGCCATTATTATCTTGTATTTTTTAACCTCAAAGAGATACAACTGTGTTGGTGTCCCTTGTTAATTTGACATTGTATTTTTGAAATGTACCTGCCTAATCACAAACAAATTGTCCTTTTTGAAGTAAAACACATAGCCAAGTATTTGTCAAAACAAAAATTAGGAATTTAATAGGGGTCATAACAAAATAAAGAGGAAGGCAACGCTGGTGAAACAGTTGGAATTAGTGAAGGCTTTGTACCCCAGGGAAGACATCAATTATTTGACTGTCAAAATTGGTAACCTGAGGAGTCCATTTAATAGGGAGCACAATACGGTCCAGGACTCCAAGAGATTGGGAGCAGCAGCAGATGACATATATGTCCTGAGGCTGTGGTCTTACAACAGCCTGTGTCTTTTGCCAGACCACAACAAACCCAGGCCATCACTCTCAACACTTCCTTCCACGCTTCCTTCCATGCTGCTCTGGTGGGTTGGGTGGCTGTGGTGTTGGTGGTGTTGCTGGAGGTGGTGGAGCAGTATGGTCCAACTCACACAGGTGGCTTTGATTTGTGAGTTGGCCCCTCGTCCCCTTGTTTAGGGCCTGAAGAATGATTTCCTCACAGATGAGTCGTTGGCCCTCCTCCATGTGTTCCAGTTTACTTGCTGTCACACATCCAAACGACCAGGGGTCGTTGTAAGTACCGCAGTAGCCTGGCAAATTAAAGCAGTTGTTGACTCCTCCAGGTTCCTCGCCTTCCTGGTCCTTTTGGTTGGAGGGCAGAGGGGAGGAACCTGGGATTCCATCAGGCTGCTTGCCACGGCCACCTCCTGGCTGAGACTTTCCTGTGTATGAAAATGGTACATAGTTTTAGTTTTTTGTTCATCAATCGCACAATTTTGAGCTCATGACTGTTGCAAATTGAATATTAACAAATAGAAAAGACTATCATTCTGACTCCAGCATTTTTCATTCTTGTCCCAATAATTTTTGCCTACTTTTGTCTATTGATATGTAAACTACTTTGTTAAATCAGAAATTAGTGATCAATAATAGCATCTAGTTAACATCATTCAATTTTTAACAAGAAATAGGTTCAACAATGCTATCCCTGGCTCAAGCTGGGCTCCTCCACATCTTCCTGGGTGGAAGGCCCAGGTTGGACTTCAGGAGCCTTAGCTGATGTGGAAGGAAGTGTGGAAGGAAGTGTAGATAGTGATGGCCTGGGTTCACTTTGTTCTGACAAAAAACGCAGTCTGTCGTAGTACCACAGCCTGGGTACATATACGTCATCTGCTGCTGCTCCTGATCTCATGGAATCCTGGACCTTAATGCGTTCCCTATTATATGTGCTCCTCAGGCTACCAATTTTGGCCTTCAAATAGTTGATGTCTGCTGTGGGATACACCGGCTTCACCAATCCCAACAGTTTCTTCAGCGCTGCCTTCCTCTTTTGCTTGTTGGAGTATTCTCTGCATGTCACTTGCCAGAGACGTAGCAGCTCCCTGTACATGTCGAGGAATTTGGGCAGGAAGTCCGGGTCAGTGAATTCATCCACCATTTTTGCTGCAAGACACAACACAAGACAACCCCTAATGTCAGGCTAAACTCTCCTAATCTTGTTCCAATATAGGCCTCAATCTCTAAGCAGTATAGGCCACTAACCACTGATGCCCCAAGTTAAAAATGTACCTTCGTTTGCACGATCGGCGCTTCAGCGATCCTCCGTCCTCCACTCACAGATCGTACATACGGCGCCCACGTGTTATGCATTATATACACTGCGCATGCGTGAAACTCCACCCCTCTCCTTCTTTCTAGTGTATTCCCCGCCTCTTCTCTTTCAGGGCAGTGGGAGAAAACATTGCGGGGATACAGCAGGTGCGTGCAGAGAGCAGCAACAATGAGGAAAGCCCGGAGCAAGGCAGTTCCAGATCCAGGACGAGCTATAAAGCCTTAAATATGTCCGTTATAGAAATGGTGCAGATGGTTGACATCTTGAAGAGGGCAGACTATGATGGGAAGTATGGACTGTATAGCAATCCAAATGTGACAAAGGCCAAGATCATGACTAAAGTTGTGAGAAGTCTGCACAGGAATTTTGGGGTATGACGATCCAAGGAGCAACTGAGGAAACGCTGGTGAGACCTGAAATTGAGGGAGTACGATCAGTATAAAAAGATCAGGAAAGTTCTTCAAAAAAGTAAGTATTTGTCGTGTGTTATTATTATTATTATTACTTTTGTGCTGGTCCATGTGCTTTTCTTTACTGTTGTACAGTTTAAAATGCCAAGTTTGAGGTTCGTGGACACAGTAATCGTTCATATTAAACATTGTTCGTTCGACCACTAATATGACATTTTTGGCAGATGCAGGTTAACTACATTTGTTCACGCCTATTTGGATTCAAATAAGTTTATTACATTGTTGTCTAGATGTGTTTGTAACTATAATGAAATGCAAACTTGATTCAGTGTAAGTAGAGGACACTCAGCAGCTGTTTACACATCTAGACGCAGGAGCACTAGTGTGGGACACCAGAACAACCTTTTTATGGTGTCCCACACAGGTGCTTCAGTGTATACTAGGGGTCCCTCTATGTGTGAAACTTTAACAAAACAGGTAAGTATTCCAGCTTTTGAAAGGGAAAAAATCATGTCTTCAACTTGGTACTCTGCCAAAACAGACAATTTGACGACACTTCCAAGCAATGTTTCATATTCCTATAATATCTGTCTGCTAAGTATACCTTTTTTGTATTCACATAGGGGAGAAAAGAATTGGGACATCCGAGGACACCAGGAACCCCACACCTCCTGAAGAAGGGGAACAACTCAGCACACAACCTGATGATGTGGATTCCGAGGTTCATGAAGTGGTGGGTGAAGTGGTCAAAATGGTGGCCACAACAGGTCAGTGTCTGAGACCACAGCTTCAGGTAATAGATGTATGCCTGCATATTTATAATACATGGTGTGTTTTTTTGTTTTTAGGTGATGTGAATGTTGTGGAAGAAGAAACTCACTTTAACAGTGCAAGTGCACAAGTCCTCATCAGTGTGATATTGGAGTGCAATCAGGATTTAAAGAAGGTCAAGCAAAACAGCAATGATGTTCAAAAAAGATTGACCAACATCATTGATGTTTTAGCCAATATCTAAAACCATCAAAAAATGTAAATGTTGTCGTTATTGTTTTTTGTTTTTTAAAAATTTTAAAGTAATTGCAAAGTCAAATTTTGAAGATGCACACAGTGTGTCAATATGTGCGATCTGCCATCATGGCATATCAATGTACGCGTTTTGTGGGTGCAACCCCTTCCTCACAACTCAAGTAGGTGAGAGGAAGGGGTTGCACCCCCTAAACACGTCCATTGATCCCCCATGATGGGATCTAGCACATGTTGACACACTGTGGCGTATTTCATAAAAGCAAAACCACTTTGCACTACAAGTGCAATGCAAGTGCACTTGTAGGGCATAGTGGATTGTCCTTTCTCAAATAAGGCCCAGTGTGTCAACATGTGCTAGCTCACATCACTGGGGATCAATGGACGTATTTCAGGGGTGCAACCCCTTCCTCTCACCTACTTTAGTTGTGAGGAAGGGGTTGCTCCCACAAAACGCGTACATTGATATCCCATGATGGCAGATAGCACATGCTGACACACTGGGGGTTATTTACGAAAGGCAAATTCACTTTGCACTACAAGTGCACTGCAAGTGCACTTGGAAATGCAGTTGCTCTAAATCTGAGGGGTAGATCTGAAATGAGGGGAAGCTCTGCTGATTTTATCATCCAATCATGTGCAAGCTAAAATGCTGTTTTTTTTTATCCTCCTTGCATGTCCCTCTCGGATTTACAGCAACTGCACTTCCAAGTGCACTTGCAGTGCACTTGTAGTGCAAAGTGGATTTTCCTTTCGTAAATAACCCTCATTGTGTGTTTTGTGGCTTTATCAAAATAGATGTAGGGAAAAGACACCCATTTTAGGCATGGGATCATGCTGGAAATCCCCATTTTGAGTCCCAATTTGTGTGCATCTTCAAAATTTGGCTTTTACAGGGATGAGATCACCCTATCTGATGAAGGCAAAATCAACACAGTTTTGACATACTAATGTCTCATATGGCCTTCACTTTATCAAAGTTGAACTTTGTAAATTCCTGAGTTGGGGATGTGGATGTTATGTTTTTAAACATGCTTGTTTAGCCACAAAAAAGGCTATATCTACTGTCAAACATACATGTTATACACCAAAGATGTTGGTTTGTTTAAAAACCCTTTTATAACGCACATGTGAATGTGCTTGGAGTAAAATGTTTTATACTCAACAATGTGTGGCTTCTTCTTTAAATGCTCAATACCATTTTTTTAGTAAGTTGTTGTAGTTACAGGGACAATGGTGGGTATTTACTAAAGGCAAATCCACTTTGCACTACAAGTGCACTTTTGGTGCACTTGTAGTGCGAAGTGGATTTGCCTTTAGTAAGTAGCCCCCACTGTGCTGTTAAATTTGCCAAAATCAGGCCATTTTAGGGACTCCAAGCAATTAATTTATGGAGTTTAAAAGGATGATTATTTTTATCATTAATGCATTACATACATTAACAACAAAAACATTGTGTGTGTGTAGTAGACCCATAGCAGAACAGAACATAATAGATAGCTGAAGAAGAGATTGTCACCCCATGTATCAAATAAGTTACGTTTGCACTATTGAAGTAAATGGTCAAAAATAAAAGGCCATTGGAGAACCTAGGAGACAGATAAGAAACGCAAGCAGTAAATCAAATGAAATATGAGTTTAGTTTTTTACAACAAATTTATTATAAAGAGATTACAGATTATCTGGCATTTTAATTGCCCCCCTACCCACAAAGTATTCCAGATAGCTTTGCCGTACGTTGCGGGTGCTTTGGGGGGGCAAGCCAGGATGGCCAGCTTCAAGAGCCGTCATGATTTCTTCTGGTAAGCCGGCCTTAGTCGCAACCGAGGCCAGATAGTTGGCTGCATTTTGACGCATAAAATTATGCAAAATGCAGCATAAAATTACATGGTTCAGTTTGTATTCAGCCATATTTGTGGCCGTTAGAAAAAGATGGAACCGGCTGGCCATTATGCCAAAGGCATTTTCCACCACTTTTCTGGCACAGGCCAGCCGGTAATTAAAAAGCCTCTGGTCCGGGGTCAGAGTTCTCATGGGAGGCCCGCCACTTTATCCGCTGGAGGAGACAATCCCAAGCCACCAGTCTGGAGACGCCTGTAGAATTCAGTCTGGGCGATGACTCCTCCATCCGACATACGGCCATTCTTCCCCACGTCCAGATACAGAAATTCATAAGTGGCCGACACCACTGCCAACAACACAATACTACTGTACCCCTTGTAGATGTAGTAGTACGACCCCGAGTTTGGGAGGTGGGACAATCTGGACGTGTTTCCCATCTATCGCGCTACCGCAGTTGGGAAAGTCCCACTGCTGTGCGAATTAGGAGGCCACAGTCTGCCATTCCTGTGGGTTGGAGGGAAACTGTGGAGTCAAACAAGAAAACAAAAATTAGTACTTTTTCACATAACATTGCAAGCAGGCACAAACATTCTTGGCCAACATAAGTATAACATTTATGTAAATGAGTATTTAAAGTCAAAAGTATAAGGTCCACTTATCAGATTTCTCACCCCCTCTGATGGCCCATTGTAAAAATTTTAGGGTGGGGGGGTAGATGTTTTGGACAGTTAACCATCTCCACTTCATTGAGAGCTGAATGCACAAATAATGTGTGTTACTTTGCCAACCCCTCCTTACTTACACTATTGGCAGCCCACTGGACAGATAAGAAGTGTCATAATCCAAAAATATTAATACACACTCCAAATTGAAGCACATTGTTACATTCTGCAATTACCTATCAAGATAATAGGAGAACAAAACAACAGTACCATTTGAAAGTATTCAGGCAGGCACTTGCACTACATGCTTTGGTGAATTCATCCATAAATATGAACACAAAAGATGTAGGTATAGTGTGTTTGGGGATGGCAAAGTCAGCAGATAGAGTATTGGTATCAGTTGACTTAGCGGTTTGGGGGAGGGAGGGTTCCAAATGAGTTTGGGCCCCCAAAAAAAGCCTCTTGCACTATGCCTGAATTTAAGGACAACAATAACATTTGGACATATTTTAGTGGGTGTTTAGGGTAAGCACTACAATGGAGCTGACAAAATACATTGTTAAGTGGCTAGGCTAGGTGTGTATGGGCCCAGGATAGCATGCTGGGAAGGTTAATGAAGGCAAATATGCATGAAGGACAAAAAAGGAGCATTAAAAGCTTACAGTATGCATGAGGACAAAGAGGACATTCACAGCATATTACAATCATGGTAATTATGGAATGATGTAAGAAATACAATACATTAGCAAACATTAAATACATAGAATGTTATGTTAAAGGATAAAACTTACCTTAATATAGTCCTTAAAAAATAAAAATATGCCCACCAGAATGCCCCTTATTTTATGTTAGGGAGTATATTGATTGGCATATTTTATGTAAAGGGCCACTCTGATGGGCACATTCATTTTGTTGTGCTCATCAGAGCACCCCTTAACATAATATGTGCCCATCAGCGTGCCACCATTAGCATAATATGTGCCCATCAGCATTCCCCCTAAGAGAAAAGGTGCCCATCATTGTGCCCCTGTATATTTTTATTCCCAGCTGTCTTGCTGAAGGGTGAAGGACGAGTATCGTACCCCACGGCCAGCAAGGAGAGAGAGTCGGGAGCCAAGAGAAAACGAGCAACAGGGGCCGGTCGCACACGTAATGTCATGCCTTACCTCGCCGGGAGCCATGAGATAGGCAGCAGCGGAGGCGGGGTGCACATGCAATGTCATTGGCTACGGGGACGCGGAAAGATTGTACGCGTCTTCTTTTCTTTTTTTGGAACAAGCCACGCTCTGAAGCTTTTCTTACTGTTTCCTCCACACGCTTTGTTAATACTATGTTTCCGCCACATGCTATGGTAATACTCTGTAAATGTAAATGTCCCCAATAGTGTTCCATCTTACATCAGGTGCCCCTACCAGAGTAATTCATTAAATTGGGTGCCCCCATCAGACTACCCCCATAAATCATTTGCCACCGTCAAGGCACCCTCTTGTATCAGGTGCCCAATCAGAGTGCCCTCTTACATCAGGTATTCCTGTCAAAGTGCCCATTACATCAGGTTTCTACATCAGTAGACCCTTCCCTTATTTGTCCCCATCAGGGTGCCCCCTTACATTAGGTGCCCTCATCAGAGTACTCCTTTATATCAGGTGTCCCCATCACATCAGGTGTGCCCATCAGAGTGCTCTTTTACGTGAGGCGTCCCCATCAGAGTGCCCCCTAACATCAGGTGTCCCCATCACATCAGGTGTGCCCATCAGAGTGCCACCATACATCAGGTCTCCCCATCACATCAGGTCTCCCCATCAGAGTGCTTTACATCAGGTGTCCCCATCACATCAGGCCTCCCCATCAGAGTGCCCTTTTACATCAGGTGTCCCCATCACAGTGCCATCATAGTGCCATCATACTTCAGGTGTCCCTGTCAGAGTGCCCCTTCACATCAGGTGTCCCCATCAGAGTGCCCATTTACATCAGCTCTCTTCCATCACAGTGCCACCTTTCATCAGGTTTTCCTGCCCCCTTACATCAGGTGTCCCCATCGCAACAGGTGTGCCCATCAGAGTGCTCCTTTACAACAGGCATTACCGTCAGAGCACCCCTTAACATATTATGTGCCCATCAGCGTGCCCCCACTAGGATAAAATGTGCCCATCAGCATGCCCCTTATTTTATGTTAAGGTTCACGCTAATGGGCACATATTATGCTAGTGGTGGCATGCTAATGGGCACATATTATGTTAAGGGGCACTCTGATGGGCACAACAAAATGTGCCCATCAGTGTGAACGTTAACATAAAATATGCCCATCAGAATGCCCCTTATTTTGTGTTAGGGAGTACATTGATTGGCATATTTTATGTAAAGAGGCACTCTGATGGGCACATTCATTTTGTTGTGCTCATCAGAGCACCCCTAACATAATATGTGCCCATCAGCGTACCACCACTAGCATAATATGTGCCCATCAGCACTCCCCCTAAGAGAAAAGGTGCCAATCATTGTGCCCCTGTGTATATTAAATTCCACATACCTTCAGGGCAGGCAGGTAGTGGAAGCCAGCAGTAGAAAGTTGCAGGGGCCGAGAGCTGCGCCAGGTGTCTTGCTGAAGGGGGAGGGGCGCGCATCATACCCCACGGCCAGCAAGGAGAGAGTCGGGAGCCAAGAGAAAACGAGCAGCAGCGGGCGCGCGCGCACGTGATGTTACGCCTTACCTCACCTGGAGCCATAAGATAGGCAGCAGGGGGCAAGGTGCACATGCAATGTCATTGGCTGCAGGGATGCCCGCTGTCCCTGCAGCGGAGGCACTTTACACTGGCAGCCACAGATAAACAGGTACAACTTATGCAGAAGGATTTGTTCTATCTCTGAGTATCACCTGAGGCAAGTCACTTCTCTGGGTATATGTAAGGATTACAACCACTTTAACTGCTTGCCAACCCCACGTATATATACTGTGGGGCGACGGCTCCTACAGGTGAAATCACATACCAGTACAAGATCGCCTCTTCCAGGGACCAGCTTTCGCTGTGATTGGACACAGTGGGAGCCAATCAGCGGGTTTGGTGGACCCGATGTCCGCCGGGACCCACCGTTTTTAGGTAGAACGAAGGTCTGCTTATGTAAACAAAGCAGATCGCCATTCTGCTAGTAAGTAAGACAAAGATCTTGTGTTTCTGCCAAGCAGGAACATGGATCTCTGTCTTCTCACAGCTAAAACATCCCCCACACAGTTAGAAAGCACAGTTAGAGGAGCACATTTAACCCTTTGATCGCCCCTGATGTTAACCTCTTCCTTGCCAGTGTCATTAGTACAGTGACAGTACATTTTTTTTTAGTACTGATGACTGTATTGGTGTCACTGGTCTCCAAAAAGTGTCAATGTCACAGCCCCGCAAAAAAATGCTGAGTGCCACCATTACTAGTGAGAAAAAAAAAATGCCATAAATCTATCACATAGTTTTGTAGACCCTATAACTTTTGTGCAAGCCAATCAATATACATTTATTGGGATTTTTTTTACCAAAAACATGTAGCAGAATACATATTGGCCTAAACTGATGAAGAAATTTGATTTTTAAAATTTTTTTGTCTGGTATGTTTTATAGCAGAAAGTAAAAAAAAAAATTTACGGCGTTTTTTTGATTATAGTGCAAAAAAAACCCCCCAAAAACACAGAGATGATCAAATACCACCAAAACAAAGCTCTATTTGTTGGAAAAAAAGGACATCAATTTTATTTGGGTACAGCGTTGCACGACCGCGCAATTGTCAGTTAAAATAACGCAATGCTGTGTTGCAAAAAATGGCCTGGTCGTGAAGGGGGGTAAACCTTTCAGAGCTGAAGTGGTTAAAGTAACAGGAAACATGGAGATCAGCTTTAATATAACAAAGTAATACATATATTGTTTTTTTTAAGGATGAACAGGGTTTTCTTTCCATGATATTATCTTGCGAAAATATTTTTTTTTAGCAATTCATAGAAAGAAAATGTAACAAAAATTCACTTTTTCTTTTTTGCCCATAGTTAGTTTTACATTGTAAAATAGTAGATAAAAAGTATACATTTTATTCTGTAAATTGTTCTGTTTACAATGACGCAAAAATTATGATTCTTATCCAGAGCATTGCAAAGTTATTTACAAATGTGACATTAACAAAATATTGAACCAGACAAACAAGAACAAAAAAAATGAAAATAATAATGGTCAATAAGATAGAAATGAACATAGAAAAGAACAGGTAAATATTAGTTGAAGAGAATAGAATTAAACTACAGTAAGTAAATAAATAAATACCAATGTTACTTACTGTGTCTCTCCATTTTGTGTCTGAACAATGTTGATAAACACTCAGACAACTTTTTATTAACGAAGGAATGGAAAGAGTGGGACTTTGAGTGAGGATGGGGGGCCGACTACATCCCATCCTCCATCCCGTTTGATATTATAGAAAGGTTTTTGAAGGGGCGGTACTTTGAGTGAAGCACACGGATGCAGTAAAGAAATGAATTAAAAAGTGGTTTATTAATTGAGTCAATTTTTTTAGAACATAGATTGAAAGTACATTGCGTATAGTGTGTCATTGTTTCAAGATAAATCATCACATATAGATACATTATATTATAAAACAGTATTTTACAGATACACAGGTCACGTAATAACATGATTGATTGTATCGTAGGAATACTCATAAAAGTAGCTAGCGCATTAAAGAGTCATTAGAAATAATAGTGGAGATAAGATAAGTAGGAAAATAATATTAAAAACTTGCATCTGGACTCTAGTATAAAATGTAAGGCAGTATTTTACAGTTGCATGGGTAACATAAGGGCGTGATTAATTGCAGTGTAGGTAATACTGAAATCAGTAAAAGGATGCATTTTCCTATCACATTAGGAAAAAAGGAGAACTAATACTTGGTAGAGAAGAACGGCCGTGGTGAATTCATGAATGGATGGTTGTAGCGGTAGTTGTTAGCTCTATGCGTTTCGGGACCTTTAAGTCACTCGTCAGGAGCAAGACCGTAATAAACATCTAAGAAGATAAAAATAATGATAGGGACATTATGATAATCTGGAAAATGGGTGGGCAAATGCAGGGAATGTGCAACATCCCCTCACAGATCCATACATTTGTCCTTACTACTTACATGCGTGTGGTTGCGCAGAGGGGGGAGCACAGCTGTGCAAGTCAGACCGGCCACTAGTGTCAGTCCCGGACCTGAGGGGACCTGTCCAGGCAGCATGAATCAGCAGCAACAACATCCCTAATTGGTACAAGTGAAGAAGTGAGGATGAAGAATGGGTGGAAAGGAGAAGAAGAAATAAACTAAGAGGCCCCAATGTAGGGACCTAATGAAGGAAGGAGGGCTTGTGGGTGTGGTGCACAGGAGATGAAGGAGGGTGTGAGTCAAAATTGAGGTGAAGCAGAGAGTAAAAAGAGTGAGGAAATAAGTGAAGTGAAAGGTTGAAGTGCTAAAGAGGAGCAAATAGAAATAAATAAAGAATTGGGAAAAGAAAAAAAAGGCAAGAGGGGAGAAGGAGGAAAAGGACACGAAGGGGGGGGGGGGGGGAGTGAGAGAAGGGGGGAGAAGCTGGAAATAGTAAATGGAAGTTGAAAAGTGAAAACTCTATTACCTGGTGCGGATGAAATAGGGCCAATGTGCCAAAAGGAAACAATGTGGTGAGGGGGAAAGTCAGAGATACAGGTGCAGGTCACAGTAAGGGGGTAAGCCCCAGCTGGGATAGCCGACCCAGACCAGCCTCCAACGTCATGCTATTGAGCAGGATGGGGAGCGGGGGACACACCAGGTGCCTGGCCGCCAAACCCAGCGTGTCCAGCCATGGGCGCCAACCAGAAATCCCCGCTGCTCAGATGGAAAACCATGCCGGCTGATAAATAGGCGTCTTGAGGCGCCAACCAGCTGGCAATTAGGCATGACGCTGACGAGCAGTGGGGGGAACCCCACCCACCCCGTACGAGAGGGGGTAGGGGGGAAGCCCTCAGTGCACGTCACAGCTCCAGGACAAGAAAAGGGCGGCACAGGAAGAGAAAAGCAACGGCCAGTGACCCCTGTGCGCAGTCACTTTGCATAAGGAACAGCATTAATAAAAAAAGGAGTAAATGGGAAGTAGAACTATGGAATTGGTGGTGTAAATGGTGTGTGCAGTAGGACAGACCCATTGCACAGGAAAATTAAAAAAAAAAAAGGATAGGGAATTACCATGGACAGCTGTGGAGCAGCCATAGCAAGTACTGACATAGTATTAAAGGTGCAGCCGTGTGCTTCCATCCCTGTAGGGTGAACGAAGGAATGGAAAGAGTGGGACTTTGAGTGAGGATGGGAGGCCGACTACATCCCATCCTCCATCCCGTTTGATATTATAGAAAGGTTTTTGAAGGGGCGGGACTTTGAGTGAAGCACACGGATGCAGTAAAGAAATGAATTAAAAAGTGGTTTATTAATTGAGTCAATTTTTTTAGAACATAGATTGAAAGTACATTAACATTACCAGCAGCAGCTTCTAGAGCTGCTGTGTGTTCACAGCAACTCCTGGCTTTGATTAATCAGAGGCAAGAATTGACTGGAGAGGGGATGGAGGGTCGCAGCAGCAGGGTAGATGGACTAGACATGCTTTTTGAGCTTTTGTATCACATTCAGTGTCCTAAACTAGTTAAAGTAAAAATGACTGTCCAAGTCTATCACTGTGGCTTAGTGTAGTAAAACGTCTTTATTTTTTCTGGCATACTACTTGTTTTGTCTAAGAATTTTGTTTTGTGAGGCCTCATTTTTACACCAACTTGAAGAAAATCCTGTACTATTTTCCATAACACTGAAAGAAGGAGTAATCTAATTGGTTGCACATGAATTGAAATAAAGAACATATATTACTCAGCTCAGGCATATTAGTGCTGTTGGGTTGACATGTAAAACTAGAGTGGGGGGCAGTGACTAAGCCCTGAATGGTTGGGATGGACATTGCCTCCTGATTCTTTACTGTTCATCAGCACCATTGGCATACCTAGGTAAAAGTAGTGTCAGTAGACATACCGTATATACTCGAGTATAAGTCGAACCGAATATAAGCCGAGGCACCTAATTTTACCACAAAAAACTGGGAAAACTTATTGACTCGAGTATAAGTTTAGGGTGAGAAATGCACAGCTACTGTAAGTGGAAAAGAGGGTCAACAATGCCCATTTGCAGCCTCACTGTGCCCATTTGCATGCCTCACTGTGCACATTTGCAGCCATAGGTCCCCCAAACTTCAAACTCGGTAGTTAAGGGTTCCTAGATGTCCCCTAGCTGCAGCCAAAATTTGGGGTCTCTGGACCCAAAGGGTCCCGAAATGACATTGCTGCAGATGGACACAGTTGACCGACTTTTGGGGCCCTGTATCTCGGTTTGGTGTGCAAACCCAGTGGAACTAGCACTACAACATATCCAAACCTGGGGTTCCTAGCACTAAGTGTCCCTGAGATACGGGGCCCCAAAATCAGTTCAGAAAATGTCAAGCACTCTTCTGCAGCAGAGAATGACATTTCCCGAACCGACTTTGGGGCCCCGTATCTCAGGGCCTCTTGGTGCCAAGAACCACAGCTTTGGATATGTTGTGGTACTAGTTCAACTGGGTTTGCACACCAAATTTGGGGGTCCTAGCACCAAAGGCGGTTTGGAAAATGACATTTTTTGCTGCAGAAAAGTGATTGACTCAAGTATAAGCCGAGGGGGGCACTTTCAGCACAAAAAAATGTGCTGAAAAACTCGGCTTACACTCGAGTATATAGGGGTATACCACATATATATATATATATATATATATATATATATATAACTCAATATAGAAGACATGTTTTTTCATATTCTTTTACCGGTTTTAATAATTCTGTTTTTGTTGTCAATTTTAAATGACAGGAATCCATTTTAGAAGAACAAGAAAACAGAAAAGAGGAAAACATTCATTTAGTCCGCTTTCTTCGAGTTCTTGCCAACTTCCTTGTAATGTGCACGCTTGCAGGCAGTGGGTATTTAATTTACTTTGTTGTTCGAAGATCCCAGCAGTTTGCTCTGGAAGGCTATGAAAACTATGGATGGTGGGAAAGGAATGAGGTTAGTACCTGTAATTCACATACTACTTTAAAAGCTTGAAGTAAACTATATGGAACCCCAATACGCATATAAAGTAAATACAAACACACCAGCACTATAACATACCACAATGCAGAGATGTAAAGGCACTGTGCATTGCAGTGTACTTTGTTGTCAAAACTAGTAGAGGTTAATGTGCATCTTATTGCATCAATTGAGGCCCTTAAGAAAAAATATATTTTGAATATATTTATATACTGAATAATCTAAAAAGACACCTACCATACATGTACAGACCAATACCTTGTTAATGAACTTCTTCTATGTGAACAGGGTGTTTGTACTGCATTAGAGTCACACAATTTCTCTCACCTTCCTTATGCTTTCACAATTCCTTGTGTCATGTGACAGAGAATTACCGTAGTTTCTGCTGTGCATATGTCTGTCTGGACTGTGCTCATTCACTGCTTACAGAAAGTCCTCCAAAAAACAGGCTCTCCACATAACAAATCTACTTTTGCCTATTATTATGGCAAAAGACCAGGGAAAAAGAAGATGTGTCAGCGGTCACAAGGCTAGAAAAAACAAAATGATTTTGAATTGCACATCAGGTTCAGGCATCATCAAACATTGAACATATTCTTTATATGGAGAAAGTGCACAAAGGAACTTTGTTGGTGCTTACTTTAGGATCGTGTAATGTCAAATCCACACATATCTAACATTCCAGTTTTCATTAAACAGACTGTTGAATCATTCTATGGATTTTTTTTTGTCTCACCACACTAGTACAATATGGATTGTGGACAGTTGATTTGGATGGTGAGCTATATTGGATTTCCACCAGATATATCGTTTGGTGTTGTGGCCAAATAATTAAATTTTAGTCTCATCTGACCATAACACCTTTTTCCATGTGGCCTCAAAATCTTCAAAGTGCATTTAAGTTGGTCAGATGAGATTAAAATTGAATTATTTGGCCTCAACACCAAACGATATGTCTGGTGGAAATTCAATATAGCTCACCATCCAATTAACACAATTCCTACAGTTAAGCATGGAGGTGGTAATATCTTGTTATGGGGGCGTTTCTCTGCATCAAGGACTGGAGCACTAGTCAGGATAGAAAAAAAATGGATGGGGGAAAATAGCATCAAATTCTTCAGGAAAATCTGCTGCCCTCTGCCAGAAAGTTGTCAATGGGAAGAAGGTTTACCTTCCAACATGACAATGACCCACAGCAAAAATGACCAGTGGTCGAAGAAGAAAAAGGTAAATGTCCTTGCATAGCTTAATCAGAGCCAAGACTTAAACCACATTAAAAATCTGTGGAATGACTTGAAGACTGCAGTCCACAAATGGTAACTATCAAATTTAACTGAACTTGAACAGTTCTGCAAAGAAGAGAGGGCAAATATTGTAAAGTCTAAATGTGCACAGTTAGTAGAGACATATCCCGACAGACTAAAGGTTGTAATTAAAGCAAAATGTGGTCTTACAAAATACTGACATAAGGGAGTGATCCTTTTTCCATTCCAAAAGTTTGGTGGTCGTGGGATCCCTGCAATAATTCCAATACTTAGAGGTGGTGCTTCCCTAAAATAAAGGGAGGGTGTGATAACAAAATATCGTTAATCAAAAAAGAAAAAAAAAAGAAAAAAAAGCATATGCACACCCAACAGGATACCTCCTCAAAATGTATTGGTATACAAAAGAGTATAAAAATGACACAGCATCACAAAACCCTCCATTACCCCCACTACTCTCCCTCCATCCCACAACTATTCCCTTACTTATAATGCCCTCTCAAACAAATACCAAAAAAAACCCTCCCTCTAAAATAATTGTGCGGTGCTCCCACCAGGAGCTGTAGCAAACCAACCCCTCGATAACCCTCTATTGTCCCTACAAAGTCACAAGCACTCTATTAGCTGCACATGGCCTGCCTAAGCCGTGGTTTTCCCCAGCTCCTGCAAATGAAAAAAAGTGTTTGTTTTTTAGCGTGTAATAATATTAACAGATAAAAAAACAAAAGGCAGAAGGACAGGACGTACTACACATATCCTGTGTACTATATTGAGTTTTGGGGCGTGTATAGCACGTCCAGTATCTTGAACTAGTTAAACAGAAATTGCTGACACAGAAATTTAACCACTTGCTTACTGGGCACTTAAAACCCCCTCCTATTCAGACCAATTTTCAGCTTTCAGCGCTGATGCACTTTGAATGACAATTGCGCGGTCATACAACACTGTACCCATATCACATTTTTATCATTTTTTTACCACAAATAGAGCTTTCTTTTGGTGGTATTTGATCACCTCTGCAGTTTTTATTTTTTTGTTAAAAAAATGTAAAAAACTGATATTTTTTTTTTTAAATTTAAATTTTTTTTTATATTTTGTTATAAAAAATGTAAAACGTAATTTTTCTCCTTCATTGATGTACGCTGATGAGGCGGCAGTGATGGGCACTGATAGGCGGCAGTGATGGGCACTGATCAGTTACACTGATAGGCAGCACTGCTAGGTGGCACTGATTGGCACTACTGGTGGGCATTGATAGCTGGCACTTGTGGGCATTGATAGGTGGCACTTGTGGGCATTGATAGGTGGCACTTGTGGGCACTGTTAGGTGGCACTGTGGGCACTGTTAGGTGGCACTATTAGGTGGCACTGATGAGGCAGATGTGCCTCTTCCACTTCGGGACCGATGTCCCTCACATCTGAGCCAGTGATCGGCTTTTTTTTCTACTCACGCTGTCAGCGTGAGTAGAAAGAAAAAACGATTCCGATCTTTTGTTTACATCATGTGATCAGCTGTCATTGGCTAACAGCTGATCACATGATAAGGGGCCGGGACCGGCCCCTTCCTTAGATTGGTGATCACCCGAGTTTCAGTGACTCGGTGATCACAGCGTGCTCGGCGCGCGCCCAGCAGGAGGCGCGCAGAGCGTGTGCACAGGGTAGGCCGTCATATGACGGCTATCCGGGAATTCAGGTCCGCGCTGTGGCCGTCATTCGGCCATAGCGCGGATGCCAAGTGGTTAAAGATTTACTCTACTACATACTGTGCATACATGGCACCACATTACACCATGAAATTACATGATCAATGCACATCTTATACAGGTGAAAAACACAAAGAGCAGGTAGGAATGTTTACCATGCCTTTTAAGTAATGAATGCAAAATTATTTCATATCAGCAAGCAGAGCCGTACGCTGATGTTATTTTTAGTGAAAGGGAGGAAGGACCACTTTAATGTTGCTTCACTTGGCACGTAATGCTTTGCTTTTTGGAAATAAATCCATATAAAAGTTATGGGTTAAAGGGCAAGACATCAATGGCTGGCAGTCATGACTCATAATTCAGAGATCTGACTTCACTAAACTAAAATGGGTTTGATAAGGGTTACTGCGTTTATCACATCATTACTGCCTTTTGTAATGACTTTACATTAAATGTCAAGACTAATCTAGTTGGAACTGTGTATAAGTAATTTACACGTGTCTGTTCCTTGTTGTGATAGGTTAATACAGTCATGTCTCTGCTAGGAATGTTTTGTCCAACAATGTTTGATGTGGTCAGTGGATTGGAAAACTATCACCCTCGTATAGCATTAAGATGGCAACTGGGACGTATATTTGCTTTATTTCTGGGCAACCTGTACACCTTCCTGATTGCTCTAATGGATGAAATAAATCTAAAGGTACAGTAAAAGGAAATATAATATAATATAATATAATATAATACAATATAATAATATAGTAGAATGCATAAAAAGAATTATATAAGGTAAACAAATTATTAAATGGTAATTTTTTCATACATAATATCTTATGTTACAACCTTTTAATAGTTTAGTTATTTTTATGCTTCATAATAGTCCTTATATTTCCTTATATTTTACATTTGTTTACAACTTTTCTTCTTTTTCACTTTCCATAGCGTCAAGAAGAAAAGGTTGTGCAGCATAACATGACAATGTGGTATGCAAATCTGTTTAATGCATCATATTCAGAAAATTCAACAGGTGCTCCTTTTGTTGTTGATCCATCAGATGTTCCTCGAGGACCATGTTGGGAGACAATGGTGGGACAGGTCAGTAAAACACTGGCTTGTTTTTCCTACATTTATTAATTGAAACAGTTATTGGAAATAAATCTAGACATGTATAACCAAAAACATCTATATATAAAATGATTACTTAGTCTTCAAATATCATAGACAGGTTCATTGCTGTCCGAACAAGAATTTAGGAAACAAAGCACCATGTGTGGCTAAAGTCTATAGGTACTGTAAGATAGAATAAAAGAAAAGTAAAAAAATAACCGCGCAACGGAAATTGTTGATAAATAATGTTGACCTTCTATGCTGCAGAGTCCTATATGTGACACAAACACACAAATTGAAATAAGGAAAAAATTGACTCGCGCTTAAAAACAAAAAAAAGCTAACACGTGTATGGCTGAAAAAAATACAAAAGTGAACATTATGTAAACATGTGATATAATGTGACAACACCAGATCAGGTTGATAAATGAAAACAACCTCCCCTTAGGTAAATATATAAAAAATATATGCAATAATCAATCGAATTGTAGAAAATTATATATATAAAAAAGTCCTCACATATAGAAACAGCAATTCGTCCTCTGATGAAGGGACAGTCTGTGACACCGGCACGGGCCCCTGGAAGACGCAAATTTTTGCGAAACGCAGCGTAGGGCTGAGCGGTGTCATCGCGTCACCTCCTTCTGTCGTCGTCACTCCAGCAGGACGGGCGGCCTGTGAACATCCGGCCGGTGTCACAGACTGTCCCTTCATCAGAGGACGAATTGCTGTTTCTATATGTGAGTTATTATATTTTTTAAATAAATACCATTGGATTTTACACTATGGGAGCCTTCTTTTGTTTCCCCCACATGACGTTAACACTCCATTGAGGGCTGAGCTATATCTTTCCCTGTGGATCCATTCGCACCACAGATCCTGAGGTTCCATTTCGGTTCCGTCTTGATTCCTGGGTTGCCCGAAGCAACAAGACTACAATGCCCGTTTAGACCCTCTGTAACGGGGGGTCATGGGGTTCCGGTAAGCGGCCAGGCACTTCATCTATGGTGGTGGACCCACACATCTGGGATTTCATATAATTGGATTATTTTTGCACAATTACAGCACTTTTTTGGGGTTTCTTGCATATGGACTTTTTTATATATATAATTTTCTACAATTCGATTGATTATTGCATATATTTTTTATATATTTACCTAAGGGGAGGTTGTTTTCATTTATCAACCTGATCTGGTGTTGTCACATTATATCACATGTTTACATAATGTTCACTTTTGTATTTTTTTCAGCCATACACATGTTAGCTTTTTTTTTGTTTTTAAGCGCGAGTCAATTTTTTCCTTACTGTAAGATAGAATGCCAACTAATATTTTTTTATTTTTTTTAAGTATGGAAGGAAAAGGACATTTGTGCTGTTTTTATTGAGCAACAGAGCGTCAGACTTTTGTCCGAAGGGCATGTGCCTGGATTTTGTCTTGCATACTAACGGCACACAATTGTCGGCCAACACAGGGCAAGTGTTTTTAAACAGTACAGCAACAGTAAAGCACTATGAAGATGTATTTCTTCTTTCTTTGGGCTTATCTTTGAGCATTGCTAAAATAAAAAGCTGTAGCATTAACCTGTCCAGTGTCCATACCAACTGGGACTGAGGAGGAAGACCAAGCAGGCAAATGAAGGAAGTGTGGGACCCCACGGGGAGAGATTCAAGTGACATATACATACAGTATATATATGGCCCTAAATTTAAAGATTTAAAGGGGAAGGCACAGTTTGACCTAATATAACCTATAGGTCAAAAAAAGAGCATCTGGTGTGCAAGGTGGAGGACACAAGGGTGCTCAGGTGTGAAGTGTGGCAACAAAAGTGCACAAAAGAAAAGGTTTAAAAGATGGTCATGGAATATATATAGCTACTGCAGAGATTGTTACAGAATAAATATATGGTACAGAAAGAGTCTGGTATAAATAATGTGGTATAAATTATATATCACTATTATATTTGAAAGCATTGCACATCTGAATTGCAGATCTGAACTATATGGTGTTGTTTATATATTTTTGAGGGGTTTGACTTTCCAGCACGTGTTATTACAATTTGTAATATAGATAGGGAGCAGCATTGCACCTATTGTAAATCTGCTCCTCCTTTATCTGCTGGTTTGATGATGATGGCCTGATTATTGCACACCAAATGGGCCATCAAACACAGTGAGGCCATAAGATATCACTGACTATGCTCAGACCCAGAAGGTGAAATAAGCATCTCAGAATCAGATTCCTTCCAGAAGAAAGGTTACAAGGACAAAGCCATCAATAAAAGCATGAACATGACCCTGAAAACACTGACTATCCAAGTTTAATTACCATAGCTGTGTATGTCTGTCTGTGGGTTTTCTTTCGTAATAGGTTGTCTCACCTAACATTCTGCTAAAACTGTGTGTACAATATATATTAGTACTGCTTAGACATTGAAGAAGGGCATACAACCCGGAAGCTTGTCCTGAAAATAGTCACCTCAAGCATTGTGTAGTAATTGTATATGCTATATTATTATTTCAGGAATTTGTTCGTCTTACGGTGAATGATATCATGACCACATACGTTACTATTCTTACTGGTGACTTCTTACAAGCAGTTTTTGTACGTTTTTTTAACTACTGCTGGTGCTGGGATCTGGAATATGGATGGGTATGTATTCACATGTACGTTGTATAATCACTGTATCACATATATAATGTATACATACAGTATATACAGTGGGGAAAAATAATTATTTGATCCCCTGCAGATTTTGTAAGTTTGCCCACTTACAAAGAAATGAGGGGTCTATAATTTTTATCATAGGTGTATTTTAAATGATAGAGACCAAAAATCCAGAAAAAAACACGATACAAATGTTATAAACTGAGTTGCAATTCAGTGGGTAAAATAAGTATTTGATCCCAAGCAAAACATGACTTAGTAGTTGGTGGAGAAACCCTTGTTTGCAAGCACAGAGTTAAGACATTTCTTGTAGTTTGTTACCCGGTTTGTACACATCTCAGGAGGGATTTTGTTCCACTCTTCTTTACAGATCTTCTCTATGTAAATCCTTAACCACTTCCGGACCGCCGCACGCCGATGTACGTCCAAACTTTGAAGGGGGATATCGTTGTTATGGCAGCAGCTAGCTGCCATAACCCCGGTATCCCCGTTTTCATGCGGCGGTCCGCTTTCTGATAAATGTGGTCCCTGCAGCAGATTCGCCGCAAGGCCCCCCTCCCACCGCGATCTGGTGCCCTCCGCCGCTTACCGGAGCCGTCGGTAGCGGCGGAGGCGATCGTATCCGTCTCCCTCCTGTGCCTGGAGACGAGTGAGGCTAAGATGGCGCCCACTTGTCTCCATGACACTGCTGGGCGGAAGCGACGTCAAAACGTCACTTCCGCCCACGCCTCTTAAAGGCATATTTTTTTCAATGTCATTTTTTTAAATTACTTTCTTTTTTGTTGCATTTTAGTGTAAATATGAGATCTGAGGTCTTTTTGACCCCAGATCTCATATTTAAGAGGTCCTGTCATGCTTTTTTCTATTACAAGGGATGTTTACATTCCTTGTAATAGGAATAAAAGTGACACAATTTTTTTTTTAACGGTGTAAAAATAAATAAAATAATGTAAAATAAATATTACAAATACAAATTTTTTTTTGAAAACTCCCCCGTCCCGACGAGCTTGCGCGCAGAAGCTAACGCATACGCGAGTAGCGCCCGCATATGAAAACAGTGGTCAAACTACACATTCTAGCCCTAGACCTCCTCTGTAACGCAAAACATGCAACCTGTAGAATTATTTAAATGTTGCCTATGGAGATTTTTGAGGGTAAAAGTTTGACGCCATTCCACGAGCGGGCGCGATTTTGAAGCATGACATGTTGGGTATCAATCTACTTGGCGTAACATTATATTTCACAATATAAAAAAAAAAATTGGGCTAACTTTACTGTTGTCTTATTTTTTTATTCAAAAAAGTGAATTTTTTCCAAAAAAAAAGTGCGCTTATAAGACCGATGCGCAAATACGGTGCAAAAAAAAGTATTGCAACGATCACCATTTTATTCTCTAGGGTGTTAGAAAAAAAACCCATATATAATGTTTGGGGGTTCTAAGTAATTTTGTAGCAAAAAAAACTGTTTTAAACATGTAAACACCTAAAATCCAAAACGAGGCTGGTCCTTAAGTGGTTAAGATTTCTTGGCTGTAACTTGGCAACTCGAAGTTTCAGCTCCCACCATAAATTGTCTATATGAGTTAGGTCTGGAGACTGGCTAGACCACTCCATGACCTTAATGTGCTTCTTCGTGAGCCACTCTTTGTTGCCTTGGCAGTATGTTTTGGGTCATTGGCATGCAATGTTCTGGCTTGGGGGAAAAAGGTTCTCATCTAAGATTTCACAATACATGGCCCCATCCATTTGCTCCTCAATGCGGCAAAGTCAGCCTGTACCTTTAGCAGAGAAACAGCCCCAAAGCATAATGTTTCCACCTCTGTACTTGACTATAGGGGTGGTATTCTTAGGGTCATAGTCAGCATTTTTTTCCCTCCAAACACGGCAAGTCAAGTTAATGCCAAAGAGCTAAATTTTGGTCTCATCTGACCACAGCACTTTCTCCCAATCCTTCTCTGAATCATTTAGATGTTCATTGGCAAACTTCAGATGGGCCTGTACATGTGCCTTTTTGAGGAGGGGGACCTTGCAGGCGTTGCAGGATTTCAATCCATGGTGGCGTATTGTGTTACCAATGGTTTTTTTGGTGACTGTGGTCCCACCTGCCTTGAGATCATTCACAAGCTCCTCCTGTGTAGTTCTGGCCAGATCCCTCACTTTTCCCACGATCATCCTTACCCCATGAGGCGAAATCTTGCATGGAGCTCCAGACCAAGGATGGTTATTTTGTATTTCTTCTATTTGTGAATAATCACTCCAACAGTTGTCTCCTTCTCACCAAGCTTCTTGCTGATGGTCCTGTAGTCCATTCCAGCCTTGTGCAGGTCTACAATCTTGTCCCTGACATCCTTTGACAGCTCTTTGGTCTTGTCCATGTTGGTAAGATTTGAATAGATGAAAGACTCTGTGGACAGGTATCTGTTATACACATAATGAGTTGTCATTAGGAGCACCTTCTTAAGAGCCCATTCACACAGGGACGACTTGTCAGGCGACCTAGTCGCCTGACAAGTCGCCTCCCGTTCTGTACAATGGAACCGTTCTAAGGGGAGCGAGGCAAGTCGCTCCGACTTAGAAAAAGGTTTCTGTACGACTTCGGGGGCGACTTGGGGCGACTTGCATAGACTTCTATACAGAAGTCGTTTTGCAAGTCGCCCGGGCAGTCATGTGCAGGTCGCCTCGCTGAGGCGACCTGCAAGTCGTGTTGCCCCTGTGTGAATGGGGTCTTAATTGACAGGACTAATCTGTGTCCACATGAGCACATACTGTAGCCAGTCTGTGGGAGCCAGAATTGATGTTGGCTGGTAGGGGACCAAATACTTATTTTACTCACTAAACTGCAACTCATTTTATAACATTTGTATCATGTGTTTTTTCTGGATTTGGTGTTGATATTCTGTCTCTAGCATTTAAAAAACACCTATGATAAAATGATAGACACTTCATTTTTTGTAAGTGGGCAAACTTACAAAATCTGCATGGGTTCAATTAATTTTTTTGCCACCGTATATATTATTTTAACTATACAATTGTCATTAAAGCATTATATAAAATATATCCCGTTTTCTGCATAATTTAGGAACTAGACATTTTCATGGAAAAGTAAACATTTTAACTCTAAAATTACATAGATTTAAGGCAATTCTTAAAAAAAAAATAACAAACATGTCATACTTGCCTGCTCTGTGTAGTGGTTTTGCACAAAGCAGCTCTGATCTGTGGCTCGGCCCTGTCCTATCCCCCTCTCCCTTTATATGTATATATAAAGGGTTTCTTTTAAAATTATTAATAAAAAACAAAATACCCATGACCCATGTTACTTGCATACATGTTAGCACCATAAATGCCCAACCATATGGAAAGGGGTGAGAGTCAGAGCAACTCTCTCGCCCGGGACCAAGAAATCATAAATTCTGCCAGGGTATGTAAACTTATGAGCACAACTGTATACTGTGTAGCTCATTATATGCAGAGCCAGATTTATTTCCTGTTTCGTTATATCACATACTTTTTAACTATTAGTTCAGCACAAAGCATATCCTTGTATTTTTAAATCAAATTAAATATAAAAATGTTTTCAGTGTATTACTTGAGGGCTGAATTTAACATATAGAAGCAAACTAATTTAAAGCAGCTTTTTTTAAATTCAGTGGTCAATAACTAGACATTTCTTCACAATTCAGAATTTAAAAAGCTGGCCTTTCATGGGTCATTTTTTTTCAATCAATCACACTATTGATGTGAATGGGGGAATTCTCCCCACTGTATCGTATTTTGACCGCGGCGAGACTCTCCACTGTCAGAATATACATATCAACGCTGCAGCCTATTTCCTGTGGTGCTGACTGAGCATCTAAAAGCCAACAAGGCACTTGAACAGAAGTCAAACAGTGGAATTCTGTTCAACCACAGTGGCCACACATGGATCAAAATTTGGTCTCTGCTGTTCTACCTGAATATCGATCAAGGTATGGCTGACTCAAAGGATAAGTTCACCATTTGAAAAAAAAAGTAAAAAGGCCTGAAACTCTAAAATGCTTGTGATATGCTTCTAAAACGGTTTAAAACACCTGTAAAAAACTGTAAAAATGCTTTAAAAAAATGCCGAAATACTCCAATAAACCGCTACGCTCAGGTGTGAATGAAGCCTTAGGCCTGTATCACACCTATGCAGTTTTTGGTGTTTTTTCCTTTTTACAGAAACGCACTACAGTCCATTTAACATGTTTTCCTATGGGACACATTCACATCTATGCTTTGCTCAGCCGCTGCATTTTTGGAAAGGGCCAGGGACTTTTTTCTGCCAAAAACACCGAAAAATGCATAGGTGTGACCGTGTGAACCAGGCCTTAGACTGCTCAAAAAGCAGCAGGGAGGGAGAGATCTGTAAACACTGGATTTTGCACTGTCTGCAAATTTTTTGTCATTTTCTTTATGATCTGAGAGAAATGTTCATATTTAATAAAATCTAAAATTGTGATTGCAGGAAGATAGAAACACCCCTTCTGATAGTGGATATTATTAGCTATGTACAGATATATATTGACATGTCCTGCTTGTATAGAAGCCCCTGGGGAAGACAAAAAGGTTATATGAAGTAGCAGTCATCCAGTGTTTGAACTTGCTGCAATCTGAATGATCCGCTGATATTAATAGTTGATCGGGTTAAAAAAAGACATACGTCCATCCAGTTCAAATCCTAACCCCGATCAAGCCATCAGAATAGCTAGTTCATATAACCTATGTCCACTTCAGGAGACCTGAAGAACCCTTCAATAGATAAGGGGAAATCTCCAGAGATGATTGTCCAAGGGTTAGAGTCTGTCTCACATCCATACCCCTATCAATTGAACAGCATGCAAAATTACCGGGTAATTTGTAGAGCCCATTCTAAGCAAGACAAATTGTTGAAACTTTCTGTGTGCTCCCACAACCAAAATAAACCATATTGCCAAAAAAAATTCTCTCTTTTATTTTTATAATTTTACCTTTGTACATACATATTTCTATGCACAGAGATATCTAATTATAAAATAAGTGGCTTCTGTGTACTAAACTAAGAATTCTTATTCCTAGAATAATTAATTCATTGTGTTATCAGTGCCTGAATGCTTGGTATACAGTGCATTCGGAAACTTATTCAAGTATTCACAGCGCTTTGCTTTTTTTCATATTTTGTTATGTTACATCCTTATTCCAAAATGGATTACATTTATTATTTTCCTCAAAATTCTACAAATAATACCCCATAATGACAATATGAAGGAAGTTTGTTTGAAATCTTTTATGAAATATAAAAAAATGAAAAAAAAATCACATGTACATAAGTATTCACAGCCTTTGCCATGACACTCAAAATGGAGCTCAGGTGCATCCTGTTTCTATTGAACATCCTTGAGATGTTTCTACAATTGATTGGAGTCCACCTGTGGTAAATTCAGTTGGTTGGACATGATTTGGAAAGGAACACACCTGTCTATATAAGGTCCCACAGTTAACAGTGCATGTCAGAGCACAAACCAAGCAATGAAGTCCAAGGAATTGTCTGTAGACCTCTGAGGTAGGATTGTATCAAGGCAAAGATCTGGGGAAGGGTACAGCATTGAAGGTCCCAATGAGCCACCAGGGCTCTTCCTAGAGCGGCCCGCCTGGCAAAACTGAGGAATCGGGGGACAAGGGCCTTAGCCAGGGAGGTGACCAAGAACCCGATGGTCACTCTGACAGAGCTTCAGCGTTTCTCTGTGGAGAGAGGAGAAGCTTCCAGAAGAACAACCATCTCTGCAGCACACCCCCAATCAGACCTATATGGTAGAGTGGCCAGACAGAAGCCACTCCTCAGTAAAAGTCACATGACAGCCCTCCTGGAGTTTGCCAAAAGGCACCTGACGCACTCTCAGACCATGAGAAACAAAATTCTCTGGTCTTATGAATCAAAGATTGAACTCTTTGTCCTGAATGGCAAGCGTCATGTCTGGAGGAAACCAGGCACTTCTCATCACCTGGCCAATACCATCCCTACAGTGAAGCATGGTGGTGGCAGCATCATGCTGTGGGGATGTTTTTCAGCGGCAGGAACTGGGAGACTAGTCAGGATCAAGGGAAAGATGAATGCAGCAATGTAAAGGGACATCCTTGATGAAAAGCGCTTTGGAAGAGCGCTTTGGACCTCAGACTGAGGCAAAGGTTCATCTTCCAACAGAACAATGACCCTAAGCACACAGCCAAGATAACAAAGGAGTGGCTACGGGACAACTCTGTGAATGTCCTTGAGTGGCCCAGCCAGAGCCCAGACTTGAACCCGATTGAACATCTTTGGAGAGATCTGAAAATGGCTGTACACCGACACTCCCCATCCAACCTGATGGAACTTGAGAGGTCCTGCAAAGAAAAATGGGGTAAACTGTCCAAAAATAGATGTGCCAAGCTTGTAGCATAATACTCAAAAAGACTTGAGGCTGTAATTGGTTCCAAAGGTGCTTCAAGTATTGAACAAAGGCTGTGAATACTTATGTACATGTGATTTTTTTTTTTGGTTCTTTATTTTTAATAAATTTGCAAATATTTTAAACAAACTTCTTTCATGTTGTCATTATGGGGTATTGTTTGTAGAATTTTGAGGAAAATAATGAATTGAATTAATTTTGGAATGAGGCTGTAACATAACAAAATGTGGAAAAAGTGAAGCGCTGTGAATACTTTCCTGATGCACTGTATGTTCTTTGTTAAGCTGTGTGAAATATCATTGTGTGGCTGTTGTTAGCATGCAGAATAGTGTGTGTAAGCTAGGAGATCTGACAGACAGGGATCTGGCTACGTGTGTATAGTTGTCCAGAAGACCAGTAAGAAGCTTCAAGGTGCAGGTGGTGGCAAGCTGCCTTAAATCCTGTGTTTGGCATATGTGGGTGTGTATGTCAGTAGGAAAAGTTACAAGAATTCTAGCTCGCATGATAGCTTAAGGCATTCCAGAAGTGTGTGGTAAATATTTGGCTGCTCCATCCCTCTAAAGCCTGGTACACACTATTCATTTTATTCCGTTCAATCCAGCGGGTTGAACAAAAAAAAAACTGTCAGCTCTGGTCGAAGCCGCTGTACTAACGATCTTACTTTAGTACATTGATAGAACTGCTGAGCTGTTGTGTTCTGACAGGGGGGTGGCCCCCCTGCCAAAACACTTCGATCAGCGCTCTTCATCATTGGTGGAGAGCGCTGATCGGGTACTGTAGACTGCTGCCCCGGCTTCTATCAGACTGAGTGCCTTACTGAACCAGCCGATGTCGGACGGCATTCGGCCTGTGTGTACGGGGTTTAAAGCTGGCCATACATGGCTCAGTTTTTTTATGTCCAGCCAGCAAGCTGAATGAATTCCCCATACACACATTTCAGGTGGATAAGGGGATCCTCCCCACTGTGTTATCGTATTCTGACAGCGGGAGGACTCTTCCTCTGTCAGAATTCACAGATCAGTGTTGCAGCCATTGGCTGCAGCTGCTGATCAAGAAGCTTTTTTTCCAAAAGGTCCATTCAACAGAGGCTGATTGATAGATCGACTTCTGTTGAGCAGCAGTGGTCACGCATGGATCGAAATTTGGTTGGTCCCTGCTGAACCAGTCGAATTTTAATTCATGTATGGCCAACTTCAGAGTGCTTCAGATTGCATGCAAGATTTGTATCTGCCTGTATGTGTCCAGCCAGCTACAGTTTGATTTTTTTAACCTCTTGTGGTTGTCAGCGGTGTTGCAGACTGTGAAAACTGCTTCATAGGACCGTTCCATCTACCCAAAGTAAGCACTCTCGTTACTCCTTCTCCACCAAACATTGATATTGCTCCATTTAGCAAGCTGCTGTGAGCTTTCTTCCTTGACATCTGGTGGCAGTGGTGGGTGATTAAAGTGTGCATGCTGTTTATGGTAGTTACCTGTGTCCAGACTGGGTTTTCATGATAATTTGCCAGCATGCTGGTCAACTTCTGAGGAAGCAAATCATACCTTGAGTATTGTCTGGCAGTCCTTGTCCCTGTACCCTCAGTACCCCCATCCATCACAGACAGATGTAGAGCTCCATCCACTGCTTTATGTCCAATGTTTCCAAGCACATATATGTAATCATACACATAATGTGTGACAACTAATATGTACATTTATTACAAATATTTTGCTTTATATCTGCAGCCTTCTTATTGTGAATTTGATATAAGTGGAAATGTGTTGGGATTAATTTTCAACCAGGGGATGATCTGGTAAGTACCTCCTAAAAATAATTCATTTCGGAATACTGTTTGCTGTACAATATTTTGTTTTCCTTTGATATTTGAAAGGAATAAAAAAAAAAATTTACACCAAGTTCTTTAAGATATCAGGAATAACTGAAAAACCCCATGAATCAGCTAATTCCAGTTGTGCTGTTAAGATAAATAAGTCCAGTGCCAAAAGGGTAATTGACCATTGATATGCTATTTGCATATTTTTGTTAACTCACAGATACTTGTATTTAAACACTTCAGTCCTGGAAGGATTTACCCCCTCCCTGACCAGAGCATTTTTGCGCTACGGCACTGCGTCGCTTTAACTGACAATTGCTCGGTCGTGTGACGTTGCACCCAAACAAAATTGATGTCCTTTTTTTCCCACTGATAGAGCTTTCTTTTGGTGGTATTTGATCACCTCTGCGGCTTTTATTTTTTGCGCTATAAACAAAAAAAGAGCGACAATTTTGAAAAAAAAGCAATATTTTTTACTTTTTGCTATAATAAATATCCCAAAAAATATATAAAAAAACCCAAATTTTTTCCTCAGTATAGGCTGATATGTATTCTTCTACAAGCGTATATTGATTGGTTTGTTATAACGTCTACAAAATAGGGGATGTGATTTTTATCGTGACTGTGACATTGCGGTAGACAGATTGGACACTTTTGACACTATTTTGGGACCATTGACATTTATACAGCGATCAGTGCTAAAAAATTGCATTGATTACTGTGTAAATGTCACTGGCAGGGAAGGGGTTAAACACTAGGGGGCGATCAAGGGGTTAAATGTGTTCAATGTGTTTCTTCAGTGTTGTCTAACTGTAGGGGGGATGGGCTCACTAGAACATGACAGAGATCACTGCTCCCGATCACATGCCTTATGTACATAGGCATCTCCCCGTTCTGCCTCTCCGTGTCACGATCGCGGGCAACCAGCGCACATCGAGTCTGCAGGACCCGCGGGCAAGCTCACGCGGCAGGCGCACTTGCGCTGCCGGCAATGTGTGCGAGCCCACGATTTAAAGGGGACGTACGGGTACGCCCATTTTCGCAGCTGTGCCATTCTGCCGACATATATCCTCGTGTGCTGGAGAGCACGCGGTTAAAGTGCTTCTAAAGCCTACACATTTTTTACCTTAATGCATTCCCTGCATTAGGATGAAAAATGTTCCAGTATACACTTACAGACTTTGCTGAGGCAGCTGAAGCCAATGCCAGTCAAATTCTATGATGATGGAGTGGGGGTGGGGCTGAGCTGACTGTTTCTATTGGCACAGGCAGCGTGACTTGGGATCAAATCTGCAGGTGTGCCACCATAGGAAGTGGCTTCCTATGGTTACACACCGAGAAAAGGAGGAGCCAGGAATGCTGGCAGGGTGCCCCAGAAGAGGAGGGTTGTGGCCACTCTGTGCAATTATTTAACATATTTATTATTAAAAAAAAATAGACTTTAAAATCACTTTAAAATCAACCATATCCAGCCTTCTCTGCTCTGCCTTTGAGTAGAAAGGCAGCTGAGCTAGGGATGTAAGAGTCATCTCATAATGTTATGTTTTACCCCCTTGCCTGTAATGGTGATTTTGGTGATTTATTAAATACGGTTACAAGTACAATTATACTCTTTAAGACACATATTCCAAAAGTGTCCAAACATATCTCTGTGAATTGCAAAAAGCTTTCCTATCAATCAGATATGGTCAAGATCACCTCTTTCATGTCAAATATTTTGCCAGATTGTCAAAAGCAAGGCCATAAAAAGCACAATCGTATTCCTGATATGGGGTCTAATGGATAGCAAGGGCAAGGACTAGTACATTTGGAGATACCCCTATGAAATGATAGCCAGCGTTTCTGATATCAGAAGCCCTTGGTATCACTTTTGAACATTTTCTGACTTGTTGGAAAATTTTATTGTGACATCAGAGAAGTTTCATGTTTAACAGGGGTGTGCCTAATGCCGCGTACACACAAGCGTACTTTTCGACCGGACTAATCCGACGATCTATTGGACGGACTTTTGGTGGACTTCCGACGGACTTTCCTAGCGAACGGACTTGCCTGCACACGACCGGACTAAAATAAGGAAGTTGATAGCCATTAGCCAATAGCTGCCCTAGCGTCAGTTTTAGTTCGTCAGACTAGCATACAGACGAGCGGATTTTTCGACCGGACTCAAGTCCGTCAGAAAGAATTGAAATATGTTTTATTTCTAGGTCCGTCGGACTTTCGGGAAGAAAAAGTGCCGCTGGAGCCCACACACGATCGAATTGTCCGACAGAGTCCGATCCGCCGGACCAAGTCTGCCAGAAAGTCCGCTCGTGTGTACGCGGCATTAGTGTTACAGATGACTGGCAGATCTGCTGCTCTGTAGCTGTCCTTAGATTGTTCAATAGTTAAGTAAATTTTAAGTTTATGGATTACATTTTGTGGATTAATTAATTGAGATGTGAGCATTTTAATTGATTCTAATTATGTGAGAACTAAAGAAGTTCAAATTATGTGAGGTTAGGTAAATATGTAGGATAGGTTTATTAGTTTGCTAAGGACCAGTTCACACTGGTGTGACATACGCTCCAAGCTCCGACTTTGGGAGCACATGTCGCATGACGTATACAAATCAATGGTTCCCTTTTGAAAGCCATCTTAACTCGTCTGACACAAGTTGGTCAGACTTTGAAAAAGATTCCTGCACTACTTTGGTCTGTTTTCAGCCCATTCAATTTTGTTTAAGTCGGATCAAAGTCAGATCCCCGTCCTAACCATCCGACTTGTGACATCCGTAATGGTGATTACAGCAGCAGGAAAAGGAATTTATGTCACGCTGGGATTGTTTTGATTGGTTAAAGGACAAGTTGGACTATCTCAAAGTTGGAGCAAAATCGTATCCTGTTCATTCAAGTTGGATGGAAGTAGGACCGATGTCGCAGGGCAAAGTTGGATCGACAGTTGTACAACAGTCGTGTCATACCAGTGTGAACCCGGCCTAATTAATTTACATTTATTCAGTATTAAATATTTCTCCTAGTTTATTCAGTCTTCTAAATCAGGGGTCTCCAAACATTCTAAACAAAGGGCTGGTTTACCGTCCTTCAGACTTTAGGAGGGTCGGAGTGGCCAGTGGAAGTAGAAAATGCCCCAGAGTCAGTGCGAGTAAAAATTAATTACAAAATGCCTGTAAGTCAGTAGAAGGAGAAATAGTGCCCTATCATTGGTATTAAAGGGGGGGGGGGGGGTGCCTAATTGCTTATATCAGTGGAGAAGGTATGCCTAATTGCTGGTGTCAGTGGGAGGAATTATGCCTAATTGCTGGTGTCAGTGGGAGGAATAGTGTCCCATCATTGGTGCCAGTGAAAGGAAAAATGCCCCATTGTTGGTGTCAGTGAGAAGGATTGTTCCCCGCTATTAGTGTCAGTGGAATGAATGGTACCCCCTTATTGGTGTCAGTGGGAGGAATAGTGGCCCAAGGGTCGAATAAAGGCAAGCAAAGGGCTGCAGTTTGGAGACCACTGTGCTAAATAATTAGTTAGAATAACATGTGCTCTTTATTTAATGTTTAAAATTTGTGCGATTTTTTTTTTATTATTATTATTTTATTTTATTATTTTATTATTATTTCCAAAACAGAGTAGTGAAAATTTACAGCATACTCGTGGCTGAATACCACGGGGTATGCACTTTTCCGAGTGGTCTATTTTTTGGGGCGATAGCCATTAACATTGTCTTTTGACATCAAATTCAAAATAAATATGTTTAAATGTACCTAAACTCAAAAACAAAACTGAAATATATTACAGCTTACCGATACTGAAATGTGGTGGCTACAATAGCTTTCTTTTTATTTTAGGCTTTTTTACTTTATTTTCACCTGGTGATCTGGCCAGTAATACACTTTCTGTCTGGAAGGAGGAGCAACTGAGACAGCAGCACTGTCAATCTGTGGAGAGGGTAGTGTTATGCCGCGTACACACGAGCGGACATTCAGACAACAAAATCCATGGATTTTTTCTGACAGATGTTGGCTCAAACTTGTCTTGCATACACACGGTCACACAAATCTTGTCGGAAATTCCGAACGTCCAGAACGCGGTGATGTACAACACGTACGACGGCACTTGAAAAGGGAAGTTCAATAGCCAGTGCGCGACCCTTTGGGCTCCTTCTGCTAATCTTGTGTTAGTAGAAGTTTGGTGAGAGACAATTCACGCTTTTCAGACTTGTGCTTTTCAGACCGTTACTGCTCTTCAGTTTGTGCTTGTGGGTTCCTATCTGGTTACCAGTGCGTGTAGTCAGTTCGCATTTGTTTTTCAGTGTGTATTCTATAGTACGTATTTGATTTTGCAGTGCGTTCTTGTCTGCTCGTTTCTGATTTTCAGCTTGGTCTTCTCAGGCCTTTCTGTTTTTCAGTGTGTTCTGTTAGTTCGTTCTGACCAGCTGACCGGTTTGAAGCCATGTACTCGTCGTAGAGTTCATGCTGTGCAGGGGCTTGGTGTTGAGGTTCATGAACAGGGTGGGGAGGAGTTTGTGGACCAAGAATTGGTTGCTCCAGCGTGACCACTTCTCGGACATGCCTTTGTTGCGGGAGAACCAGGAGAACAATACTGATGATTTCAGGAATTATCTCCGGATGACGGACCCCATTCTTCACCATCTGTTGGCTTTGCTGTCCCCTTATATTACCAAGCAGGACACCTGCATGCGACAAGCCATCACTCCTGAACAGAGGCTAGTCGCCACGTTGCGGTACTTGGCGACAGGGAGAAGTCTGCAGGACATCAAGTTCTCGAGAGTCATCTACCCCCAGGCTCTGGGGATCATTATTCCAGAGACCTGTTCTGCCATCATTCAGGTCCTGCAGAAGGACTATATTAAGGTAAGATTTCTCCTTTAACATCACATTATATGTATTTAATGTTTGCTAATGTTTTGGTTTTTTTCTTTCATCATTCCCTAATTACCATGATTGTAATATGCTGTGAATGTCCCCTTTGTCCTCATGCATGCTGGAACTTCCCCAGCATGCTATCCTGGGCCCATACACATCTAGCCTAGTCACTTAACGATGTATTTTGTCAGCTCCATTGTTTACCCTAAACACCCCCTAAAATGTGTACAAATGTAATTTTTGTCCTTAAATTCATAGAGAGTGCCTGAGGCTTTTTTGGGGGGTCCCAAACTCATTTGGAACCCTCCCCCCCCCCCCAACCAATACCAATCCTCTATCTGCTGACTTTGCCAAACCCATACACACTATACCCACCTCTTTTGTGGTCAGATTTATGGATGAATTCACCAAAGCATGTAGTCCAAGGGCCTGCCTGAATACTTTCAAATGGTACTGTTTAAAGTTTTGTTCTCTTATTATCTTGATAGGTAATTGCAGAATGAAAAAATGTGTTTAATTTGTAGTGTGTATTCATATTTTTTTATTATGACACTTCTTACCTGTCCAGTGGGCTGCCAAAAGTGTAAGTAAGGAGGGGCTGGCCAAAGTTAAACACATTATTTATGCATTCAGCTCTCATGGAAGTGGAGAGGGTTACCTGTCCAAAACATCTCCATCCCCCCTATAATTTTTACAATGGGCCATCAGAGAGGGTGAGGAATCTGATAAGTGTACTTTATATATTTGTCTTTAAATACTTCTTCAAATAAATGTTATACTGATGTTGGCCAAGAATGTTTGTGTTTAATCTGCTTGCAATGTTATGTGCAAAATTACTAATTTTTTATCTTGTTTGACTTCACAGTTTCCTCCAATGCCACAGGAATGGCAGACTGTGGCATCCCAGTTTGCCCAGCGGTGGGACTTTCCCAACTGCGGAGGGGCAATTGATGGGAAACACATCCACATCGTACCACCCCCCAACTCGGGGTCATACTTTTGTAATTACAAGGGGTTTAATAGTATAGTGTTGTTGGCGGTGGTGTCGGCGACTTATGAGTTTCTGTATGTGGACGTGGGGAAAAATGGCCGGATGTCGGATGGTGGAGTAATCGCCCAGACAGAGTTTTACAGATGGCTCCAGAATGGCAGCTTGGGCTTGCCACCTCCGGAAGACAATATGGCGGGACTCCCATTTGTCTTCGACGCAGATGAAGCTTTTGTGCTGGGGGACCATCTTCTGCAGCCATTCCCGATGAGGACCCTCACCCCGGACCAGAGGGTTTTTAATTACCAGCTGGCCAGAGCCAGAAGAGTGGTTGAAAATGCCTTCGGAATAATGGCTAGCTGGTTCCGCCTGTTTCTGACAGCGATCCATATGGCGGAATATAAACTGAATCATATTGTCCTTGCCTGTTGCATTCTCCACAATTTCTTACGGAAACATGCTATAAACTATGTGGCCTCAGTTGGGACTGAGGCTGGTGTTCCAAATCCAACTACCTTGACCACACTTGAACCTGGCCATCCTGGCTTGGCCCCCCAAAGCACCCGCGAAGTTAGACAGAAGTATCTCGAGTACTTTGCGGGTAGGGGGGCCATTGATATGCCAGACAATGTGTCAAACTTTTCTCAAATAAATATTTTTGGTATAAACTGAACTTATATTTCATTTGATTTACTGCTTGTGTTTCTTTTAGCTGTCTCCTAGGTTCTCCAATGGCCTTTTTTTATGCCCATTTTCTTTAATAGTGCAAATGTAAATTATTTGATACATGAGGTGACAATCTCTTCTTCTGCAAAATATTATATTGTGGGTCTGCTACACATACACCTTGTTTTTGTTGTTAATGTATGTAATGCATTAATGGGAAAAAGATTCCTCATTTTCAGCACCATGAATGCATTTTGGGGAGTCACAAAAATGGCATGATTGTGGCAAATTACTATAAAGCACTGTGGGAGTTATTTACTAAAGGAAAATCCACTTTGCACTCCAAATGCACTACAAAAGTGCACTTGTAGTGCAAAGTGAATTTGCCTTTAGGAAATAACCCCCATTGTCACTGTAAACAGCAACTTACTCCAAAAACTGCTATTGAGCATTGAAAGAAGAAGCCACACATTGTTGAGTCTTAAAATGTTTACTCTGTGCACATTCGCATGTGCATTAGAAAAGGTTTTTGAACAAACCAACATATTTTAGGAATAACATTTTTGGTATAGACAGTACAAATAGCCTTTTTTGTGTTAAATAGGCATGTTTAAAAACATAAAACAATACCCAACTCAGGAACTTACAAAGTTCAACTTTGAAAAAATGAATACAAGATCAGACATTAGTATGTCCAAACTGTGTTGATCTTGCCTTCATCAGATGGGGTGATGTCACCCCTGGGAAAGCCAAATTTTGAAGATGCACACAAATTGAGAGTCAAAATGGGAATTTCCCTCCTGATCCCATGCCTAATGTCAACATGTGCTAGCTCCCATCATGGGTGATCAATGGACATGTTTCCGGGGTGCAACCCCTTCCTCTCAGCTACTTTAGTTGCGAGGAAGGGGTTGCACCCACCAAACGCGTACATTGATATCCCGTGATGGCAGATAGCACAACACACACTGTGTGCATTTTCAAAATTTGGCGTTCAAGATACTTAAAAAATTGTTGAAAAATGTCAAAAAAGATGAAGACTTTAGGTGTTTGTTAGATTCTGCCTAAAACATCAATGATGTTTTTGAGTCTTTTTTCAACATCATTGATGTCTTCCTTGTTCTTCTGTAAATCACGATGGCAGACCATGATCTCCCCGATGAGGATCTGTGCACTTGCACTTGTGAAATGAGTTTCTTCTTCCACAACATCCATATCACCTTAAATAAAAAAAAAAAAAACACCATGTATTACAAAAATGCAGACATCCATCTATTACCTGAAACTGTGGTCTCAGACACTCACCTGTTGTGGTCACAATTTTGCCAATTTCCAAAATTTCTCCTTCCCCCACATCCTCTGGTTGTGTTGGTGGTATTTCTCCTTCTTTAGGAGGTTGTGGGGCCCTGGTGTCCTCAGATGTCCTGAGTTTTTTATCCCCTATGTGTATAAAAAAAATATATACTTAGCACACAGATATTTGAGTCCAGAAATAGGAATATGAAACATTGCTTGGGAGTGTCGTACAATTGTCTTTTTGGGCAGAGTTCCAAGCTGAAGATATTTTTTTCCCTTTATAAAGCTGGAATACTTACTTTTTTTGTACAAATTGCACACATGGAGACACCCCTAGTATCCACTGTAGCACCTGCGTGGGACACCCTAAAAAGTTTGTTCTGGTGTCCCACACTAATGCTCCTGCGACCAGATGTATAAACAGCTATTGAGTGTCCTCTCCTTACACTGAATCAAGTTTACATTTCGTTCTAGTTACAAACCCATATAGACAACAATGTACTAAACTTATTTTAATCCAAATAGGCCTGAACAAATGTAGTTTACCTACATCTGCCAAAAACATCGTATTAGTGGGTGAACGAACGATGTTTACTATGACCGATTACTGTGCCCACGAACCTGAAATTTGCCATTTTAAACTGTACAACAGTAAAGATAAGCACATGGAGCAGCATGCAAGTAATAATAATAATAGGAACACATGACAACAACTTACTTTTTTGAAGAACTCTCTTGATCCTTCTGTACTGATCGTGCTCTCTCAAATTCAGGTCTGACCAGCGTTTCCTCAGTTGATCCTTGGATCGCCGTACCCCAAAATTCCGGTGGAGATTTTTCATAACTTTAGTCATGATCTTGGCCTTTTTCACATTTGGGTTTCGGTAAGGTCCATGCTTCCCATCATAGTCGGCTCTCTTCAAGATGTCCACCATCTCCACCATCTCTACAAAGGACATATTTGAGGATTTAAATCTCCTCCGGGATTGGGACGTTTGTGGATCCAGGCTTTCGTCATTGCTGCTGCTGTCTGCATGCACTTGCTCTTTCTCCGCCATGTGCGGACTAATTAGACTAGAAAGAAGGTCAGGGATGGGCAGAGTTTCACGCATGTGCAGTGTAAATAAAGCATAACATGGGTGCGTCGTACGTACGATCTGTGAGCGGGGGAAGGATTATCGGAAGCGCCGATCGTTAGAACGAAGGTACAATTTGAACTTGGGGCATCAGTGGTCTATACTGCTTATAGATTGAGGCCTATATTGGGACAAGATTAGGAGATTTTAGCCAGACATTAGGGTTTGTCTTGTGTTGTGTCTTTCAGAGAAAATGGATGGCTTCAATGACCACAACTTCCTCCCCATATTCATAGACAAGTACAGGGAGCTGCCCTGTCTGTGGCAGGTGAAACATCCGAATTATAATCATAAACAAAAGAGGCAGGCAGCGCTGGAGAAACTGTTGAAGTTGGTGAAGCTTGTGGTCCCCACGGCAAACATCACCTATTTAAAAGCCAAAACTGGTGGCCTGAGGAGCACTTTTTTTTTTTATATTCTTTATTTTTCCAAAAAAAAATGTTCATATCCACAATAAAAACAAGGAGGATTTGATCGGGAACAGACAACATGTTTAACCCTTAACAAGAAAACCAAAATACTAATTATACAAAATTTAATTTCCATATCTAAACCTCCTACTGTTCCTCCCCCCTACCCTTACCAAAACACCCCACGCTTCCCCCCCACCCCAGCCTAGCCCCCCCCCCTCCCTCACTGCAACCTTTTCGCCTCTCTATATTCCTTCATTGTTTTAAACATTTTCCACTTTTCCCACCTATTAATGAAGCCTTCTCTTCCCCCCTCTTCACAACGCCTAAGCCCTTCCATGATGTATGTCTCCTCGATTTTATTAAGCCATTCTCTAATTGTTGGACCATCTGCTTCCTTCCATCTTTTAGGGATCAGGCTTTTAGCAGCAATGATCAGATTGATTAACATTGACTTTTTATATTCTTTTATTGGGATGTCTATCCCATGGAAGAGGCAAACCTAGGGGTCCTCGAGGACCTCTACACTGGTGATTTCTTTAGAAATATTTTATAACTTCCTTCCAGTAAACTTTGATTTTAGGGCAACCCCACCAGACATGGGCCATAGTCCCTATCTGTTTACATCCCCTCCAGCATTCTTTTGTTAGCTCTATTTGGTATTTCACTACAATGTCTGGGGTTCTGTACCACCTGGTTATGCACTTATAGTTCATTTCCACAACTCTAATATTAACTGAGGATCCATGTACCAGCCTCAATATTTTACCCACCTCTTGGTTCTTTCCCCGTTGTCCTATTTCCCTCTCCCAATTTTTAATGTATGACGGGGGACCCAGCACTTTTCCCTCATTAAGAATTTTATAAATCCGTGAAGTACCTCCCCGTACTGTTTCCAATCACAAAGACGCTCCATAGGTGTCAGGTCTTCCCCTCCTCTGACCGGGCGAGGTAATGCCGCTACAATGTGCTTATGCTGGTGGTACCGCCATTCATTCATGTCAAATAAATCTTTTTTCATTTTTAAATCCTGCAGTGTGCAGGATTTCCCCCCTATGTGTTATGTGTCTCAGTTGTGCACTGTGTTTTTTAATCCAGTTCCCTCCTATCGAATTTTTACCCGGTGCAAAATAATGATTGTTTTTTAATACCATTAGTGGAGAATTATATACCCATTTATTTTGTTTGTGAATCCTATCCCAAACCCTAATTACTAATTCCTATTGACCTATATGCCCCAGTTGAAGGACCATCGTCCGAAACATGTCGGGTCGCTGAAGCTTTTTATGTCTTGTCACCACGCGATTTTATAGCTATTTGTGATCACTTTTTACTCATCGAATTTAGTGTTTGTAAAAAAAAAAAAAAATTCCTCTCTCCGGCACTTTTACAATAAATTTTTTACATATCGGATTCATGGCCTATGTGGAGATTTTTTCTTTCTTCTTATGAACTGAATTTCCATGCGGTGGAAGACGTTTTCTCCAGCGGTCTGCTTCCTGTGACGGTCATCCATCCGCTGTGGATCTGAACATCACCTTACAGCCACGGTTGTCCTAGATGGAACCTACCTCCAGTGCCTTCCAGCAAAGCACCCCTGGGATCGATTGATCCCTAAAGCCCGTATGACACTCCACCGTATGGTGATTGTGTCTATCTCCTCCGGTAAGCATATCCACTTCTGCTACTCATATGTTGATTCTGAATACATGAAGATTCTCCATTGATTTGGAAGCATCACCCACATACACTTTTTTTCCTTTTTTCACCTAAAGAACACTACACTTCATATGTTGATGAATTTTTACTATGGACATTTCTGTCAGTCTTTTGGGACTGTCTTTTCACTGTGTTTATTTTGGTTTATAAATATTACCTTTAGCAAACACCATATACAATATATGCACACAGGGTGTGAGTTTATCATCCTGTTATTTATCTCATTTAGCGCTGCATTTGTCAATAATTTTTATTTCCTCACTGCACGGTTAACCATACTGTTTGATGCTGGCAGCTACAATCTTATTATTCTATTATTTTTGTAGTAGCGCAACCATGTATTATTTTTATTTATATCGTGGTGGTGTCCAAATATTCCTCCCTAAGTTTGTGTCTGCCAATGTGTGCTCAATTTTTACCCAACATTTTCACTCTCCTTCTTAGCCCATTCAACTAGACATGATAAAAAAAACTGCATCCTAATACTTTTTGAAGTCTGGTACTCCTAATCCTCCCTGGGCTTTCCCTTTTTGAAGAATTGTAAGTGCTATAAAGGTTCAACATGCAATGCTGTGAAAAAGTATTTGCCCCCTTTCAGATTCTTTATTTTTTTGCATATTTGTCACACTAAAATGACTCAGATCAAACAAATTTTATTATTATACAAAGATAACCCGAATAAATACAAAATGCAGTTTTTAAATGATGGTTTCATTTATTAAGGCAAAAAAGCTGTCCAAATCTGCCTGGCTTTATTTGCAAAAGTAATTGCCCCTAAACCTAATAACTGGTTGTGCCACCCTTGGCTGCATCAACTGCAATCAAGCATTTGCGATAACTGGCAATGAGTCTTTCACATTGCTGTGGAGCAATTTTGGCCCACTCTTCTTTGCAGAATTGTCTTAATTCAGCCACATTGGAGGGCTTTCCAGCAGGAATGTCCTGTGTAAGGTCATGATACAGCATCTCAATTGGATTTAAGTCCGGGCTTTGACTAGGCCACTCCAAAACCTAAATTTTACTTTGTTTGAATCATTTGGAGGTGTGTTTCAGATCATTGTCCTGCTGCATAACCCAAGTGCACTTGAGCTTGAGGTCACAAACTGATGGCCGGATATTCTCCTTTAGGATTTTCTGGTAGAGCTCAGAATTCATGGTTCCATCAATTATAGTAAGTTGTCCAGGTCCTGAAGCTGCAAAGCAGCCTCAGACTATCACGCTACCACCACCATGTCTGACTGTTGGTATGATGCTCTTGTTATGAAATGCTGTATTAGTTTTATGCCAGATATAATGTGCCGCACACCTTCCGAAAAGGAAAATTTTTGTCTCATCAGTCCACAGAATATTTGCCTAAAAATCTTGGGGATAATCAAGATGTTTTTTGGTAAATGTGAGATGAGCCTTTGTGTTCTTTTTGGTAAGCAGTGGCTTTGGCCTTGGAACTCTCCCATGGATGCCATTTTTGCCCAGCCTCTTTCTTATTGTTGAATTATGAACACTAATCTTACCTGAGGCAAGTGAGGCCTGCAGTTTTTTAGATGTTGTTCTGGGTTCTTTTATGACCTCCTGGATGAGTCGTTGTCATGCTCTGGGAGTAATTTTTGTAGGCCGTCCACTCCTGGGAAGGTTGACCACTGTTCCGAGTTATCTCTATTTGCGAATAATGGCTCTCTCAGTGGTTCACTGGAGTTCCAAAGCCTTAGAAATGGCTTTGAAACCCTTCCTAGACCGATACAAGTTTGTTTCTAATCTGTTCTTGAGTTTTTTTAGATTGTGGCATGATGTGTGGCTGTTTGTGATCTGTTAGCATGCTTTACTTTGTCAGACAGGTTCTATTTATGTGATTTCGTGATTCAATAGGTCTGGCAGTATTTAGGCCTGGGTGTGGCAAGTGAAATTTAACTCAGCTTTCCAAAAAAATGTGGTTAATCACAGTTCATTCATGATTCAGCATGGGAGGGGGCAATTACTTTTTCACATAGGGCCAGGCAAGTTTGAACAGTTTTTTTTTCCCTTAATAAATAAAATAAACATTTAAAAACTGCATCTTGGATTTACTCGAGTTATCTTTGTTGTAATATTAAAATGTCTTTGATGATCTGAATCATTTAAGTGTTAGAAATATGCAAAAAAAAAAAAAATCAGGAAGGGGGCAAATACTTTTTTTACAGCCCTGTAAATGAATAAAATCGGACCATTCTAAGTACCCCCATTAGCGTTAAATTATTTGTCTCAACCCCTCCAAGTGCCACCTATGTTTCTTGAACAGCCTGGTCTGTTAAAGGAAGTAGAAAAATAATGCCGCGTACACACGGTCGGACTTTACGGCAGACTTTGCCCGGCGGACTTTTAGACGGACTTTACGACAGACTTTCTGAATGAATGGACTTGCCTACACACAATCCACCAAAGTCCATCGAATTTGTACGTGATGACGTACGACCAGACTAAAACAAGGAAGTTCATAGCCAGTAGCCAATAGCTGCCCTAGCGTGGCTTTTTGTCCATCGAACTAGCATACAGACGAGCGGACTTTTCGCCTGGACTCGATTTCGACGTATTGATTTAAAACATGTTTCAAATCTAAGTCCGTCCAACTTTTGAGAAAACAAAGTCCGCTGGAGCCCACACACGATCGAATTTTCCGTCGAAATCCCGTCCGCCGGGCAAAGTCTGCCGTAAAGTCCGCTCGTGTGTAAGCAGCATAAGACTTCAGCTGGTCATACCCTAAGGATGGACTAAAAAAAAAGCAGATTACTCCATCTAAGCTATACAGTGTGGATGGATGAATCTACAGCTGTGCCAATTGTATTTTGACAGCTCAAGCTGCCGACTGGCAAAGTAACCAAACAGCAGCTTTGTTCCCTTGATTTTTCAAGTGAGGGTTGTTGAGCAGGAGACCGAGAAGGCCATCCACTCATCGAATTTTATCCAGTACCTCATGAACTGGCCTAAATTCATACGCTTTTTGGCCAGCTTGACTGGCAGGTGAAAATAAAGGAGAAAAACGTAAACTAAGAAATCAAATGCAGCTGCCACATCTAAGAATTGGTAAGCTGCAATTTAATAAATTATGTTTTTTGTGTTTTTTTTTTTTTCCCAAAAGAACATGTTTATTTATATTTATGACATACATAGATAGCGTATACAAGATACAGTTACAGGAGTAAAATGTATTGCGCTTAAAAACAAACAATGTGTTCACATTGTATCTCGGATTTGTTACTAACACAATATTTTCCATGTAATATCGTGACATTAAAGCATTAATTATCTTTACTGATCCTGTATTGCTCTAACATATTATACATTAGAATATGAAAATACTTCAAACTGTAAAATTTATAATGGTCTCACTACAGCCTTATATTATGCTTATATCAGGTTATTCCATGCAAGTATCACTAGTTTCCAGCCATTTATCCCATACTCGATTGTATTTGTTCGGGCATCCCCTATGTTTGTAAAGCAATTTTTTGTTAGGCAGTGACTTATTGGTCTCAGCAATCCAATTTTGGATTGAGGGGGAATGGGTCCTCATCCAGTATTTGGCGATTACTTTTCTGGCACAGAAAAGAGTTTCCTGTAAGAATGTGACCTGGTATTTCTCGATTGTGATGTCTGGAAGCAGTCCCAGAAGACATGCTTGGGATCCATCTGCACTGGAGAGCCCATTTGGTCATGTAGGAATTTGATAATTTGTGTCCAGTAACTCCGAATATGTGGACAGGACCAGAGCAGGTGAAAAAAAAAACCATGGGTTGTCTGAGCACCTTGGACAGTCTGGGCTCTGACCTGGACGAAAATTTTGTTAGTCTGGACGGAGTAAGGTAGGACCTGTGAATAATATATAGTTGGGTAAGGCGGTCAGAGAGTCTAGGTGACGTCTGTTTTACATTTTCCAGTATCTCATCCCAGTCCGAGTCATCCATTGGGCCAATATCCACCTCCCATCTGAGCCTAGCTGTGTCAATAACTCTCGCTACCGTACGTGTGCGTATAATGCTATATAGACTGGATATTAATTTCTCAGGGTCGTCGCCTATGATTACGTCAACCATAGGAAGCGTTTGTGGGCTGGAGAGTCCTTCCGCAAATTGGGTTCTCAGCGCGTGTCATAATTGGATGTATCTGAATTTCATGTGTGGGGGTAGTTCAAACTCATACTGTAATGATTGAAAAGTTCTTATACCCAGAGGGGAAATTACCTGAAATAGGTACACTATATCTTTTGCCGCCCATGCAGTCGCCCCCGACATATGCATCAACTCTGGCAGTTGCGGATTGTGCCATAATGGTGTATGTGAGTGGAAAAAATCTGCCCCAGTAAGTTTAAGTGCACTTTCCCAGATGCTTTTGTGCTGGTGTAGCAGGGGGTTCTGAGCAGCCCAGCCCCTCCTGCTGCCTCTGCCTCTAAATATTACTTGGAGGGGGGAGTAGGCAACTGAGTTTGGTTTCTTACATGTCAAGGTTTGATATCTAACGCTATCAGTTTTGTGGAGGTGATATATGTGTGAGAGTTGTGCCGCTATTTAATATGTGTGTAGGTCTGGGAGAGCCATTCCCCCCGAGGAAGTGGGATTTTTCAGAGTATGCCACGCCAACTTATGTCGGTTGGGTCCCCATATAAATGAGTTGAGAATATGATCTATTGCTTTGAAGGTTTTAAGAGGGATAAGAACTGGCGAGTTCCACATTATATATAAGAATTTTGGGAGAAGTACCATTTTGAATAGATTGATCCTACCCATAACTCCCAGTGGGAGCCTTGCCCAGGATTGTGTGCGTAGTTTTAAATATGTGAATAGTGGCTCGATATTGTTGTGGAGATATTCTAAGGGCTCTTTAGTGATCTGTATACCTAAGTATTTAAAAGATGCTACTCTTTGTAGAGGGAGGGATGCAGATCGGTATGTGGGTGCTGTTGAGTCAAGTGGCATAATTTGTGATTTGTTCCAGTTTATGCTCAGTCCTGAATGCCTACCAAAGTCCTTGATAGTCTGCAGGGCAGCCTGGAGGGACGGGCCAGTATCTTGCAGGTATAGCGGCATATCATCTGCGTATAGGCTCACCGTCTCCACCAGACTCCCCAGCTTAAGACCCTGAATGTCTGGATGTACCCTAAGGTATATAGCCAGAGGCTCAACTGCCAAGGCGTATAGGAGAGGGGACAGTGGGCACCCCTGTCTGGTTCCCTGTTGCAATGGAAAAGGTGCTGAGGTCCTCCCATTCACAAGTACACTGGCCTCCGGTGCGAAATATAATAGTTGTACCCACTTAATGAAGTTGGGACCAAAACCGAACCCCCTAAATCACTTCCACAAATACTCCCACTCCACGGAGTCGAAAGCCTTGGCGGCGTCTAGCGCCAACACTGCTCTGTCCCCGACAGTGTCGTGTTCTGCTTGAATATTAATATAAAGCCTACGCAGGTTCATAGCTGTGTTTTTCCCAGGCATGAACCCCGTTTGGTCGGGGTGGATTATGGATAGGATAATACGGTTAAGGTTCAGAGCTAATATTTTGGCTAGAATCTTGATATCTGCCTGAAGGAGCGAGATTGGGCGGTAGGACTCTGGGCAAAGGGGGTCTTTGCCTTGCTTGGGGATCACCACAATTACTGCTTGTCAAAGGGATTGCGGAAGAGACCCAGACTCAAAAATATGTTTATAAAGTTTCAACAGTTCAGGAATTATTATTTTGGAATAGGTGGCATAAAAATCTAGAGGAATACCATCTCGACCAGGGGCTTTAGCTGGAGCCAACGACGCTATCACGACCACTATCTCGTCTGTTGTTATTGGGGCCTCCATTTCTTGCATCTGGGACAATGAGATTTTAGGGAGGGGTATGTTCTGGAGAAAAGCCTGGGTCTCCTGCGCAGCAGCCCCCACCTTAGATGAGTATAGATCAGCATAATATCTGCGGAAGATGTTTGTTACCGTTTCTGGCTCAGATGTTATTGTGCCCTGTGGATCCGTCAAAGAGACCACCACCGGTGGGCTCGCATCTTGACATGCTAAATATGCCAGGAGCTTGCCCGCCCGTTCCCCCTGCTCAAATACCCGTTGTCTGGAGAAGAGAAGTTTCTGGTTAGCTTTTTCAAAAAGGAGTTGATCTAAAACTCTCGTTTGTAGTTTAAGCAGAGATGCTTTGGCAGGTGTTGGGTCTAAGCTATATTCCCTGGTGTCTGTGTCTAGTTGTTCGGAAACCTGTTTCAGTTTGGCTTTGGATGCGGCCTTCAGTCTGTTTATGCGGGAGGAGATAATCGTACGGACATGTAATTTAAATGTTTCCAATACCATACCTATTGGGGCGGTGTCACGATTTGTGTTGAAATAAAATTGCCATTCCGAGCTAATGTCCTCCTGGTCATCAAGTACTGACAGCCAAAAGAAGTGTAGACGCCAAGTACGAGGCCCTGCATGAGGAGCAATGCGCAAAGTGGCAAAACAAGGGGCATGATCTGACAGGGATCTAGTGTGGTACCCAGAGTCCGTAAGGGTTGGTAGAAGTATGTCTGAAATTAGTATTAGGTCTATTCGGGACATAGAAGAATGTGTCACCGAAAAGCATGAATAGGCCTGAGTGTGTGGATGTTTACAGCGCCACGTATCAGTTAGGGAAAACTCACGTAACAGACGCCCAAATCTGGTGGTACCTGGGACTTGGCCTCCTTGTTGCATACGTAATCTATCTACAGTAGGGTTTACTACCTCGTTGAAGTCTCCCAACCAAATAGCAGGTGTTATTGGGTACTGCGCCATGTATGCTAAGCCTTCATTAATAAGACTAGAATTGTATGGCGGAGGGATATAGAAGGCCATAAGTAAGTATTGCGAGCCACAAATTATGTATTGAAAAATGAACCTGCCCTGGGGGTCTGTCTGCACCGAGATAAGTCCAAATGAGACCGATTTGGCAATTAGTATGGATACCCCTCTGGAGTAGGGGGAGTGAGTGGTGTGATAAGCCCATCCTATCCATGGGCGTTTCATTGCCAGCTGAAGCTGGCCAGTAATGTGCGTTTCAACCAGTACTGTTATGTCTGCCCTATATGATTTGAGGCATCCAAAGATTGCGCTGCGTTTAACCCTAACTCGGAGTCCTCTGACGTTCCAAGTCAAAAACTTGATGCCAGTCATTTCTAGCAATCAGACATTTATGTGGAATTGGCGCGAGACCATTTCCCAAGGCAGGCTCATATACATTCCATACATTAAATCTTGGATTATTGCATCGTATCAGGGTTAGGTAAACTCTATGTTCATCCTCCATATGTTGCATTAAAATAAAACCTATGTTCTTTAAACGTAATTGAAACAGCTCCCCTACCCCCCTCCCAGCCCTCAGCCACCCCAACTTAGCTGGGACATTAACACCAAAACCGGTGCTTCTACCTTTGAACATCATACAAACTTTGTGAACCAAGGTAGCGCACAACACCCCTACCATCCTCAGTGGAGGCCTATTCGGCTACGCACTTGGTAGTGGGTTAAACCTTTTAGTAGGGCGAACAAACGCTGGGTTGAAACCCGGGGATGAGAGACATTCTCCCTTCCGGTTGTGGCATATAGAAATTATAATCATCCTGAAAAAAGTTATCACTAGGGTCAAGAGCTACTTATCCCCCATATAACGTATTATAACCTCTGTTCTTCTCCTTGCTTCTTTCAGGGGTAGTGTGGTTAGCATAAGTTCTTGTGAGGTAGGAGAGAGGGCCGTGTGGTGGTAGTTCATCTCTGTGGGTGTGCATCCTCACGATGAAGGAGTTCAGGGTTTAGCAAAGCTCTAATCTAGGCCCCAGGAGCTATGTGGTGGTGTTGTCAGAGTACGGCTTATATATAACTGAAACATGTGTAAAACTCCAGGCGCTGAAATGTGCAACAGGCAGTTCTCTGAGCGCTGACTTGTACTGAGGGGAAAGTCATTCCAAAGGCATAGTTGCAGCGTCCGGCAATGCCAAACCACCGCATATTGCAGAGGTTTAATTAAGGGTAGAGTGCATGTGAACGTAGTAGCTTGGATAATATCACAGAGTCTCACCTTTACATACCGATGCGTGGAGATCTTTCTTGGGCAGGATGGTTCTGCTCTGCATCGTGGTGATCTAGCCACTCCGACACCTGCACTGGGTCCTCAAAGAAATGAGCTCGATCATCTCCAGCCACGCGGAGCCGAGCGGGGAACAGCATAGCGTACTTTAAATGATGAGCTCTAAGGCGCCTTTTTACCTCCGTGAAGCGGGCCCGCTGTTTCTGCACTTCGGCGGAGAAATCCGGAAATGCTGACACGTGTCCCGTCTGAAATGGGATATTTCCCTTCAGCCTGGCCAGTCGTAATACTGTATCTCAGTGCTTGAAGTTTAATAGCTTCGCTATAAATGTGCGCGGCGGAGCTCCTTCAGGTGGGCGGCGCGCTGGTATACGGTGAGCTCGCTCAACTACGAATGTACCAGAGAAGGCCTGCTTCTGTGCTGTATTTGGCGCTTTAAGTCCTCCTGGGTGTGTTGCAGGGGATATAGCGTGTCTTCCGCCCGGCTGATTCTGGTCTCCGTCTCAGTAACTCTCTCCCGGAGCTTGGTCATGTTTTGTCTGATTAGAGAAATGACCACTTTTACCTCTTCCAGTTTTGTTGTGAGGGTGGATTGGCAGAGGGATATCGCCTCCAGCATCTTGGCTGTATCAGCCGTCCCCTGGTCAGCTTGGGGAGCTGTGTGCTCTGGTGATGAGGCGCCATCTTGCAGCTGTGTTCCTCTTTGGCGGAGACATGACCCAGAGGTTATACCCGGCTTCAAGCACGCAGGTGTGTGATAAAAAGGCTATTTTTAGGTCTCAGGATATCGAGTAAAGGATCTGCCACAAGCGGAGCTCTGGTCACTCACGTCCTATCTCATTCCTGTCCAGGCCACGCCATGTTTTTTGTGTTTAACACCACCTTAAGAGTTGTACTACATAAAACAAATGTGTGGCCTAGCAGTTAGAGACTATTACTTTCCATGTAGGCTTTTGAAGAGTTGTGTTAAACTCTGCCACTCATTCTCTTCATGGGGTCTCTTTTTTGGAGTGAGTCTGATGTTTTGGAATTACTGGCCCACTGCAAATACACCATGGCGTTAGAGAATGCATTTTAAAATGAAGGCAAGTGTGAAGCTTACATGAAACACTGTTTGCTCTAGGCCCTGTGCATTTGCAGCAGGTAAAACCAATGGAGGATATCTTCTTAATCTAAATTGCCTTTATAAAAAAACAGGGTGCTTCTATGACTGGTATGTGGCACATGTCAATTATTTCCTCTAAACTGCTACCTCCACTGACATTTGCAAAAAAAAAGCAGTGATTTTAGTAAGTTGCATTGTTAAAGAAAGAACTCCATACAGGTATCCTATATATCAACATCTACAAATTTTTGATTCTCTATAAGGAAGAAAAAAATATTATTTCTTGCAGAATGTATAACCTTTCTCATCCTTGTGCTTCTATGGGCTAGCTTTTAGCTGGATACCCGAAGATAGCCCTTAGTACTGCCATCTTTGGCACATGCAGCTGATCTCTGGAGAAGGCATAGTGATGTCACTTCTGGTCTGAGTCCCAGCTGGTTTAGTAGGTGATCATATTAGAGATGGTGGTATTGGGTAACTTACTAAATTCTTACTAACTAAATTATTAAATAACTGGCATAATATATAAAGGCATTAATGCATATTATAAAGTAATTGTTAAACACTTATTGAAAGCAACTTGATAAAGAAACACCGTTTTAATTCAGATTTATTTATGCTTTTTTTAGGATGGGATCATTTTATGCTCCATGCCTCCCTGCTATCAATGTATTCCGTCTCCATACATCCATGTACCTACAGTGTTGGGCTGTAATGTGCTGCGATGTTCCCCATGCAAGAGTATTTAAAGCCTCCAGATCCAACAACTTCTACATGGCCATGCTGCTCTTTATTCTCTTTCTGGCTATGTTGCCAGTCATTTACACCATTGTCTCTATCCCACCATCATTTGACTGTGGTCCATTCAGGTATTTTCTTTTTTCATATAATATAATAATGATTATAATATATATTTTTTCCAAGTTATCTTTATTTACAGAGCAGTAAGGTTGAAGCTTCAACCCTGTGTTAAATTGTTATCACTGTACTGAATAGGAATGAGGCTCTCATTTGCACTGAACTCCGCAATTTGGAGCTTTGTAGACCAGGCAAATTAAATTGCCATTTTTAACTTGTTCACCCATGAAAACCTGTGGCAGCTACTGCAGCAGGAAGTCATTCATTAGGGCTCCATTCACACTTGTGTGACTTGTCATACCACTTTGGACATCAAAGTCACATGACAAGTCGCAGTCCATTCTTTTCAATGACAAGTGTGAATGGAGTCTTAGTGGCAGTATTATTACCACCGCTAAATTACAACTTCCCAATGTGCTAGCTGCAGGCTACCATGCACAGTCATCGGTTGTTATGGTTCACCAAACAAAAAAAAAAAAAAGAACATTGGGTTACCCCCCAAATCCATACCAGAACCTTATCGTAGATAGGGGTGTGGTATGGATTTTAAGATAGGAGCCTATGCAAAAAGGAAACCAAAAATGACAGGATGGGGTGCCCCTTGGTCTGTCATAGATAAAAGTAATCCCTAGCAGCTTTGTTTACAAACAGACTAAAAAGGCTGGGAAATGTCATTTAGGTCTCATACATGTGGGTGCATGAGGCCATACAACGTAGTCTTTAGGTGTATTTCTCCACCCAAGAGACACAGCTGCACTGTCCAGCCATCTGCCAGTAGTAATGAATGCCTCTACACTAGCGTGAGCATACGCCGAACATTTGTAAGACTTGTGCTTGCACACAAGCCACATCCAAGGCTTTAAATTTAACTTCACTTATACAAAAAAAAAATGCACATTTGTTTGCGTGTAGAAAAATATGCATTTATTATTCTCTTTGTTAGGGACCTGTAAAGGATTTCACCCACGATCAGCAGATCGTGGGTGTAGTGCCATGGTCCTTCAGACTTTTTGTGTCGCTGTCTGCCCATTCCTACTGATACAGGCAGGCAGTTACACACTGAAAGGAAGCTCAATTACCTACATAGAGCGATCAACAGCAGTTAGGTATTTCATTGAGAACTACAAGCTGACAGTCGGAAAGGCTGTTGGGACTTGTAGTTTTCCCATTCACAGAACACTGTGAATGAATGACGCGGCCGAGCAGGCAGAGCTCTGCATGGCCACTTTTTTTTTTTTTAGTTTGTGACAGCTGGGGGGGGGGGGATACCCCGCTAGCTGTCAAAACATGGACTCTGGGGTGCAGGGGCCGGTGTATTTGTAACATTTTACGCAATAAATATGGGTTTAACATGGAACATGTTACAAAAGGTGAACTTATCCTTTAATTTGTGAGTAACTACTCTAATAATTGTACAAATAATTTTTGACATATTTGCTTATTTAAAAAAAAACAATGTCCATTTTAATATACCACAAATTACATATTTTCTCAAAGAGTACCTTTAATGACAATAATTGTAGGAAAACAACACTTTTACATGAAAGGAGGTACGCTAAGGTTCCTAGGGATACTGTGATTTCACTGCATGTATTCAGGCTAGGTTCACACTGTAACCCGCTGCTGATCGCACAAGAGCGCTGTGCGTCCCTGTTCCCCGTTTCAGGGACGAATCAGGGCCAATTCTATGCCTGAATTCGGCCCTGAAATGGAGCCAAAGACGCACAGTGCAGTGCGCTCCGCAGCCGCAACGGAGATATGTGAACTGGCTCCATAGGGAGCCAGTCACATTCTCCAGCTATGCGAATTGTATGTGGGGAAGTCCGCATCTAATTCGCATAGGTGTGAACCCGGCCTATGAATGGATGCTTCTCCTCCAAGTGCCTGTGTTTATACTGACTTCTCATAGTAGGTGATAAACACATACTGCTTGCAGCTCACAGTGCAATGCTCGGTGTTCCACACTTCTAGAGGATAGTATTTACAAGGATGTCATTGGTGTTAAACCTGGTGTTCTATAAGACTGTGACTATAGGTTCATTTTAAGCATATTTTTGAGCATGTAAGCATATATTGGATCAAACAACAGAACTTCCTATCTTGTAAACAGATGGATTGCGAACGTGTCTATACTAACAAGATATTATTATGTATTTCCTTAGAGGTCCTAATAATTGCTAATGCTGAAAATTTTGCAAATATTAGGCAGTTGCTGTTCATCTGAAATGGCAGTCTTTTTTGATATGATAATTTATTGAAATTACACCACTTTGATTTTTTTCTTTATCTTGTCATAACACGTAAGAAAGCACATAATTTCTGTGCTTACAATCACAGTAGATAATTTTTACAGTAGATGTGGCCATTAGTAATGTTTTCAGGGTTTTTTGACAGGTGATATGACAGGATACAGCAAATAGCAAATGTATTGAATAATAAAACAGCGTAAGATTCCAAGATCTGCATAAGGACTAAACTTGTTCTAAACTGTATCAGTAATGTAGGAGTGTGCTGTTTTACAATTAAAACAATCCCCATGTACAGAGCAAGACTATTGGTCCTGTATTCTTTTTGACAATGTCAGTGTGCCAGCCAGAGAAGAGACTTTAAAGCACTAGTTGCATAGTTTGGCATAACATTGCCAGAACAAGGAATATGAAGAATTTCACTTCTTACTCTATCCCTAGACTCATAGGAGACGGCTCTTTAATTAGCAAATTAGGCTATCGCATAAGGCCTCGCGCTCACAGTTTTGAGGGACAAGGGACCTTAACGCTGCTGTGCTCAGGCAGCGTTAAGAGCCCTCTCTCTGCACAAGATGAGTGGGAGATACAAGGGGGGTATGGGTAAGCGCTACAAGGTAAGGGGTGCACAAGGTTGTGGGGAACCTGCACAAGTTTGGGGGAGCAGCTGCACAAGGCAAGGATGAGGAGGAGGAGAACAGGGGTGTGTGGAAAAGCTGCAGAAGGTGGGGGTACACAGGTGGGTGCACAAAATGAGGGGGGAAAAGGGGAATGCACAAGATATGGGGGGAGGGAAGCTGCACAAGGAAAGAGTATGGAAAAGGTTGGGGGCCTGGGTGAAGCTGCAGAAGGTGAGGGGGGAAAAGGAGGACAAGGTAAAGGTGGTTTCAGAGGGTGCACAAGATGAGGGAGAGGATGCTGCAATAGGTGAGGGGGGAGCTGCACAAGGTGGAGGAAAGAGAGGAGGAGCAAGGTGAGCAAGCGCAAGAGGGGGGCATGGGGAAGCTGCACAAGGCAAAGCGGGGAGGAGAACAAGGTGGGGGGTATCAGGGGGTGCACAGGATCAGGGGGAATAATGGAACCAGGATGGGATCGGGGGATTGATGGAGCTGGGATGGAATCAGGGGGGTGGATAGAGCCAGGTTGTGATCAGGGGGAAGGATAGAACCGGAATGGGATTGGGGGATGGATGGAGCTGGGATGGGATCAAGGGGAAGGATGGAGCTGGGAGGGGATCAGGGGGAAGTATGGAGCTGGGATCGGGGGATGGGTGGAACTGGGATGGAATCAGGGGGGTGGATGGAGCCAGGATGGGATCAAGGGGATGGATGGAGCCGGGATGGGATCAGGGGAATGAATGGAGCTGGGAGGGGATCAGGGGGATGGATGGAGCCAGGATGGGATCAGGGACATGGATGGAGCCGGGATGGGATCAGGGGAATGGATGGAGCTGGGAGGGGATCGGGGGATGGATGGAGCCAGGATGGGATCAGGGGGAAGGATGGAGCTGGGAGGGGATCAGAGGGAAGGATGCAGCTAAGATCAGGGGTTGGATGGGGCAAGGATGGGATCGAGGCATGGATGGGGCTGGGATGGGATCAGGGGAAAGGATAGAGCTGGGATGGGATCGGGGGATGGATAGAGTTTGGATGGAATCGGGGGATGGATAGAGTTTGAATGGAATCGGGGGATGGATAGAGTTGTGATTAGATTGGGGGATTGATGGAGTTGGGATACGATTGGGGGTGATGGATGGAGCTGGGATGGGATTGGGGGATGAATGGAGCCAGGATGGTATCAGGTGAAGGATAGCATTGGGATGGGATCGAGGGATGGATAGAGTTGTGATAGGATCAGGGATGGATGGAGCCGGGGTGGGATCAGGGGAATGGATTGAGCCAGGATGGGATCAGGGGGAATGGATGGAGCCGGGATGGGATCAGGGGAATGGATAGAGTTGGGAAGGAATCAGGGGAATGGGTTTTGTTTAACCACATCCCTTAAGCCCCTCCCACTGCTAAGCACTTGGACACAATCACATTTTACCGTGACGCATTCCTCATTCTGAACTTCAAATGTTGGGAGGTATGATATCAGTGATAGGGTGAACCAATGCAAAGTACGCAAGACAATCATAAGACAGGACTCCCTGCCTCCACACTTCAGTAATACCTTGGTAAGCTTCAGGCAACCCCCACGAAAAAGGCACACCAGATTTGTGCAATAAAGCACCATTTATTATTAAAGATCTGAATAAAATATACTCAGAAACAACATACAGTCAGAAGTCAATACATCACTGAAGTGTCAAACTCAGAACAGGACATGAGCCTAAAAGTTATAAATGAGGACCTCTTGCTCCACTCCCCAGCAAACACAAGTGGTAACACATTTTGAGGGGTGCACCCTCTTCTTCAGAGATCAGGAATTAAACAGATCAGAAAAGTCATAGGCCAGCGTTGTCACGTGACCACAGCTTTGGATAAGTTAAAAAGGACATGTAGTTGTTTTTTTTTTGTTTTTTTTTTTTTTACAGCAATCCGTTAGGAGGGGTCGGAAAGAAGATATTTTTATCCTGGATAAAGGCTTTAACCCTTGGAACCCTTGCAAACAACACTGCATAGGTTCTTTTTTCTGGTTCTGGGTATGCGGTTCTAACAAGCCCTAACTTTTTTATAACATTAGAACTGTGCTGATATGAAAAATAGAAATATGATACCTATTTACAGCTACTGAGTTCTAAAACATGTTGTCATACAATACCCAATTGTGGTAGAAAATTCCTGTTATTTAAAGAATTCCAAGTATGGCAATTTTTACTAGTCACATTGGTACAGCTTGGACAAATGTAACTATGCATATACCATACCTGTGGGATCCCACCAGGAGCTGGAAATCACTGTAATAGACACAGCTACTCCAGTGATCTCCACTAGGGATGAGCCGAACACCCCCCTGTTCGGTTCACACCAGAACATGCGAACAGACAAAAAAATTTGTGCGAACATGCGAACACTGTTAAAGTTTATGGGACATGAACAAGAAAATCAAAACTGCTAATTTTAAAGGCTTATATGCAAGTTATTGCCATAAAAAGTGTATGGGGACCCGGGTACAGCCCCAGGGGACATGTATCAATGCAAAAAAAGTTTTTTCTGGCCTGCCATGGCTGCTTGCTCAGATAAGGGACTGGTATGGATTTCGGGGGGGACCCCCACGCCATTTTTTTTTAAATTTCGGCGCGGGGTTCCCCTTTAAAACCATACCAGACCCGAAGGGCCTGTTATGAATTTGGGGGGGGGGGCATTTTTTTTTTACATTTTGGCGCGGGGTTTCCCTTAACCACTTTAACACACTGTTATATATACTACATTGCCTGCACTGACTGAATATAGAGTCTACACTGAATATCTAGTCTACACTAAATGCAGAGAAAATAATATATATATATATAAACTAGACTATATATATATATATATATATATATATATAAAATACACTGCCACTAACTAACCTACTTGCCTAATCTAGCTCAATCTATCTCCGTCCACAGTCACATACCTTACACGGCCGCTATGTAAGCAGCCTTATATAGTGTGTGGCGTGGACTTCGTCCCCCTGAACCATGATTGGCCTAAGGCACCCTGCCTTTGGCCAATTATGGCTCTCGAAGCAGAGCACACTGTGATTGGCAAAAGCATGCAGGTCAAGGGCATACTTTGGCCAATCATCAGACATCAATGCACTGCGATCTCGCAGTGCATTATGGGGCGTCCCGTGGCACTCGAATTTGCTGCGAACGCCCCATATAATTCGCTGTTCAGCAAATGGGCAAAACACCCGATATTCGACGCGAACATCAAGCTCATCCCTAATCTCCACCAGCTTTCTAGTCCCATGTCGAGAGGCTGCCTCCTGCATTGTAAACATAGGAAGTCACCCGCTTACCATGAGTGCCATTCAGAGATTGCTTTGCATTTTCTCAAAGAATGCAAAGCATTCCCTAATTGAATAAGGTGTAGAGGTAGGCTGGGTAGTACCGAGTGGACAACCTACTATATCATAATCCTGGTTGGTCATCAGCTAATTTTGTTTGGAAGAATTGCTTGTATTTGCTAAAAAATTTATTTGTACATTCTAATTCTATCCCCATACTCCCTCCATATCCTAGTGTAAAATCTCCAACCTTGTATACAGGCATACCCCACTTTTAAGTACACAATTGGGTTTATTTACTAAAGCTGAAAAGTGCAAAATCAGGCTCACTGTTGCATAGAAACCAATGAGCTTCTAACCCCAGCTTGTTCAATTAAGCTTTGGTAATAAAACCTGGACACTCATTGGTTTCTGTGCTGAAGTGAGCCTGATTTTGCACTTTCCAGCTTTAGTAAATAAACCCCATAGTGTACTTAAAAGTGGGGTATGCCTGTACATTATTTCCCCCTGCACAGCTACATCCTCCCCATTAAGATGCAGCCCATCCCTAGCATACAACCTGTAGCTAACTAGGAAATCAACCCAATTTTCCAACAACCTAAACCCTTCCTACCTGAACCAACTTTTCAGTTACTTATTTAGCTTCTACTTTCTCTCTGATGTGGCTTGTGTCATAAGTAGTATTTTCTAAAAAAATACTTGTTGATCCTACCAGATATATAGTGAGCTCCTAACATTCTGTGCTCCATAACTGTGCTGCACTTTTCAGCCTCATCAATTATCAGTTCTGCCCAGTTCACTTCTGTGGACCATAAAACACCCCCACCCCATGTCATAGAGATGGGAGGAGAGGAAGGTGTTCTGTACTCCTCCATAGAAGCAGTACCGTGAGATAGCATTGTCACCCTAGAACCGTAAGTACTGTATGTTACTGGCAGGATCAACAGTTTAGATACAGTTTAACTTTGTATTTAGTATCAGTGTGTGTACCATAACTGCTCTACCATAACTCTTCCCCATTCCCACTCAACAATATCGCTCTAATATAGTTCAGTTGGTTATTTATTATTATAACTTGGGGATGTTTCATACTTGAATCGCACAGGAAGGTGGTCCATGTTTCTGTGCGATTTCTGCGTGTTCTTGTGCGGTGCACCAGAATGCAGAAAAAGTTTCAACTTTTCAAAAACGTGCCGTACCGAATCACATGGTACTGCAGTATTATGCAGTCTGGTGCTCGCAAATGCACTGCATTTGTGATTTGTGTTTGGGGTGCCATTAACTTTACACTGGCACCAACAGCAGATTGCATTCTGGTGTAGACCGGCCCTTAAAAATATAATCACAGGAACTTTTCTAAAATGTATTTTTCTTACTTTATATACTGTATATAGTCTGTATATCATAGGCTATGATAGCTATTGAGTTATCTGTCTTGTCTTTAGAATCTTTAATAATATGATTGCTATATAAATAAGTGACTTAGCAACTTCTAGGGGACTGTATGCAGAAGTATCATAAAAGAATATGACAGATTCCAGATTCTTAAACCTGAACTTCGGGATAAGGAAATATTCTATAAATGCAAGAGTTGTGTGTATTCTTACTTGAATCTTGGTGTGCTTTGTGCATTTCTTTCAGATCTGTGTAGTAATCCAGTGTGGAACTTTGCCTTTGTGCAGGAGCCGCCTGTAATAAAGACCAATTACTGCTGAACTCTCTCCTTGTGTATGGTGACTGGTCTTGTGTCTGACCCCCTTTCCTATAGTTTTCTGCAGGCAGCCTGTAGTGGTTGGGCCTGTTGGGATCCTCCCACAAATCTATGAACAGACTATTGTGCAGGAATATCATGATATTATCATACCTGCCAATTTTTGGAGATGGGAACGAGGGATACCTATGCAAAAGTATGTAGGTATAAGTCACATCCCCTGCCACGCCCCCTGAAAAGAGAATTATTATTTATTAATAGAAAAAATGATTAGTTAAACCCACAAGTTCTTTTTTTTTTTTTACGACTACTATTCCTTTATACTGGCTGTTGAAATTCACAAATGCAGCAATATAGAAACTGGATGAAAGGTTTAGCACCAGGAACACTTTTTGAAAGATAAAAAGTGCATTTTATATACAACTTTATAGATCAGACCAAAATGAGTGACAAATGAGGAGGAAAGAAGGACAAAGGGACTTTGTTCCAAATCAGGGACAGTCCCTCGAAATCAGGGACAGTTGGGAGCCATGTATTAGTGCTACTTTTACAAGGTAATAACTGGACATACAATGGTATTTGTGAAAAAATGGTATTTGTGAAAAAATATGTCACCGGTGCAAAAATATATAAATCTGTAATAATATGTGACTTTACTTTTTTGGTTTAAATATCAGATCTGCTACAGTTATAGATCCCCCACCAGTAATGTGGGGTAAACAATGTTACAGGAAAAGGTGTAACTGCGCTGACCCTAAATAGTATATTTATCATACCACATATCTAAAACACAGTGAATACAGTGATTCACCATCATGAATTCAAATAAAGTGCATATTTAGTGAACTACAATATTATAAATAAAAAAAATCCTTCTTAATCAAGAAAAAAATATAAATAATAAAAAAGTCATGTGTTAAACAAAAAACAGTCCCAGTAATCCTCTTGAAAAGATGGTTATTTGAATCCCACATGCACAAATCCACATCTGTGATTGGAAAACTTTCACCAATTTGTGAAACACCACCACCTTCTAAAATGGACACTCACCAGAAACAAGGTAAAAAGATGCCTTTGGTGTATGTTGGGATAACCACTCCACTCATATAAGCATGACTGAAGATTTCCCAAATGAATGCCGGTGATCACTCCTTGCATTAATCTCAGGATCTCATAAAAAGCAAACAACCATCAGTGCGCAACATATTAAAATTTATTCAATCATTAAAATAAGTATAGGGAATTTTCACTCACAAGTGTGGTGCCTATAGACCGGCACTAAGTCTTTCCAGCAATGCTCTTAGAGCCTGGAGCCTGCAAGCGATGTTCCGTCTCCCGGGATCGGTCGTGCGATACAAGCCTTGATTTGGTGCGGGTTGGGGCAGGAAGGTACCCTTATACCCTAAACCCATGTTTTTTCCTCCTTGTAGTTAGGAGGGCTGGGCTGGAAGGAAACATTTGTCTTTTAGACACATGCCCCTATGCAGTGAGAGGAGAGCCTCCACTGCAGCATTTTTATTGGACAGCTGGTGCCAATGGTACTTTTCCATTGGTCCAAGGCTCCAAGCTGTTCATTGAGCTCAGTGCCTCTGACAAGAAGTGAGGAGAGGCACTATGAGCTCATCCTCTCAGTCTGCTGCTGAGTGTGTCAGCCTGTATTTAAACTGGCCGCTCTGTATGTAGCTTCTGACAGGCTACACAAGAAGCCCAGTATCTCCGGAACCATAGATGATAAGAGCCCCAATTTTTTTTACCAGTGGTCAGGTAGGACTTCAGCTTTTTTTAATTGTTATTGAATTTTTTTTTATGTTCATGGCAGGTGAGGCTCTGCCTCACCTTACTCCCCTGACTGCACATTTCTGGCTTAGATGTGTTATCTGGATCCTATGGATTATCTAGATTTGACTATATATTTTTCCTCTTTTTGTGTGTGTGACTAATGACTCTTTGCCGCGTACACACGGTCGGACTTTCTGATGGGAAATGTTGGATGTGAGCTTGTTGTCGACCGTGTGTATGCTCCATTGAACATTTGCTGTCGGACTTTCTGCCAACAAATGTTTGCTAGTAAGTTCTCAAATTTTCCGCCAACAAAACTTTGTTGTCGGAAAGTCCGATCGTGTGTACACAAGTCCGCTCACAAAAGTTCGCGCATGCTCAGAATAAAGTACGAGATGGAAGCGCTTGGTCTTTTAAAACAAGCGCTTGTAATGGAGATAGCACATTCGTCACACAGCAAATTTTGAAATCTCTCAATGCAGCGCATTCTTTTCTTCTTTATAATGCTGGAATAATGAAGTTGCTTTTCTGCTGATATTCACACAGAGTTCTGACAAACTGATTTTTTTATTATTTCTCGTGATCTCCTGAATAATCTTGTTTTTTTGTTTTTTTTTTTCTCTAGTTATCTCCATAATATTTTTTGTTGTTTTGTATGTCAAGTTACCACAACACCATTATTATCTTGTATTTTTTAACCTACTATGTTGGTGTCCCTTGTTAATTTGACATGGTATTTTTGAAATGTACCTGCCTACTCACAAACAAATTGTCCTTTCTGAAGTAAAACTCAAAGCCAAGTATTTGTCAAAACAAAAATTATAAATTTAATAGAGGTCATAACAAAATAAAGAGGAAGGCAATGCTGGAGAAACAGTTGGGATTGGTGAAGCCTTTGTACCCCAGGGCAGACATCAATTATTTGACTGTCAAAATTTTTAACCTGAGGAGTCCATTTAATAGGGAGCACAATACGGTCCAGGCCTCCAAGAGATCGGGAGCAGCAGCAATTGACATATATGTCCCGAGGCTGTAGTCTTATAACAGCCTGCATCTTTTGCCAGACCACACCAAACCTAGACCATCACTCTCAACGCTTCCTTCCACACTTTCTTCCAGGGTGCTCTGGTGGGTTGGGTGGCTGTGGTGTTGGTGGTGTTGCTGGAGGTGGTGGAGGAGTAGTATGGTCCAACTCACACAGGTGGCTTTATTTGTGAGTTGGCCCCTCATCCCCTTGTTTAGGACCTGAAGAATGATCTCCTCACAGATGAGGCATTGGCCCTCCTTCATGCGTTCCAGTTTACTCGCTGTCACACAGCCAAACGACTCGCGGCCACCAGGGGTCGTTGTAAGTACTGCAGTATCCTGGTGAATTAAAGCAGTCGCTGACTCCTCCAGGCTCCTCGCATTCCTGGTTGTTTTGGTTGGAGGGTGGAGGAAAGGAACCTGGGATTCAGTCATGCTGCTTGCCATGGCCTCCTCCTGGCTGAGACTTTCCTGTGTATGAAAATGGTACATAGTTTTAGTTTTTTGGTCATCAGTCACACACAATTTTGAGCTCTTGACTGTTGCAAATTGAATGTTAACAAATAGAAAAGATTATCATTCTGACCCTAGCATTTTTCATTCTTGTCCTAAACATTTTTGGCTATTATTGTCTATTGATATGTAAACCACTTTTTTAACCACTTCAATACAGGGCACTTAAACACCTTCCCGCCCAGACCAATTTTCAGCTTTCAGTACTCTCACTCTTTGAATGACAATTGCTCTGTCATGCTACACTGTATCCAAACAAAATTTTTATTGTTTTCTTCTCACAATTAGAGCTTTCTTTTGGTGGTATTTAATTACCGCTGGGTTTTTTCTTTTTTGTGATATAAGCGAAAAAAGAGCGAAAATTTTGAAAAAAAAAACACTTTTTTGAGCTTCTATTGTAAAATTTTGCAAATAAGTCAATTTTCTTCATAAATTTGGGCCAAAATTTATACTGCTACATATCTTTGGTAAAAATAACCCAAATTTGTGGATATTATTTAGTCTGTGTGAAAGTTATGGAGTCTACAAGTTAGGGTGCAAATCACTGAAAATTGATCACATCGGATCACACCTGATGTACTAAAGGCCTATCTCATTTTCTGAGACACTAACAATCAAATAAAGTACAAATACCCCCCAAATGACCCCTTTTTGGAAAGTAGACAGTCCAAGGTATTTAGTAAGAGGCACGGTGAGTTTTTTGAAGTTGTAATTTTTTCCCACAATTCTTGGGAAAATGAAGACTTTTTTTTTTTTACACAAACTTATTGTATTGACAGGTTATTTCTTGAACACAGCATACTTGCAACCACACCCAAAAATACATTCTACTACTCCTTCTGAGAATGGCAATACCACATGTGTGAGACTTTTACACAGCCTGGCCACATACAGAGGCCTAACATCCAAGTAGCACCTCCAGGCATTCTAAGAGCAAAATTACACATATAATTTCATGACGACCTATCTCCCTTTTGCAGGCCCTGGAGCACCAGGACAACGAAAAAGGCCCACAAAATCACCCCATTTTGGAAAGCAAACACCCCAACGTATAATCTATGAGGCATAATGAGTCTTTTGAACAGTTCATTTTTTTCCAGAAGTTTTTGGAAAACATGGGAAAAAATGAAAACACATTTTTTTTACACAAAGTTGTCCATTTATAAGATATTTTTAACACATAGCATGTACATAGCAAAAATTACACCCCAAAATACATTCTACTACTCTTCCTGAGTTTAACGATACCACATGTGTGACACTTTTACACAGCCTGGCCACATTCAGAAGCCCAACATCCAGATAGCACCTCCAGTCGTTCTAGGAGCATAAATTACACATATAATTTCATGACTACCGATCATTTTTTTGAAGGCCCTTCATATTTCTAACACATAACATATAAATATCAAATGACAAAAGATTACCTGTGGTTTTAGTAGTGTAGTGGTCCACAGAAGAGAGCATCAGTCCAGGCAGCAGGCAGGAATGTGGTCAGCGATAGCAAAAGCAATCGTCCAGGCAGCAATACTGTCCATAGTTAGTTCAGGCAGAGATACTGTCAGCACAGCCAAAGCATTGGTCCAGGTAGCAGGCAGAGATGTCCAGGCAGTAATACTGTCTATAGTCAGTAGAGCAGCAGGCCGAGATATGGTTAACACAGCCAAAGTATTGGTCCAGGCAGCAGAAATAAACACAGTCCATAAAGTCCTGGGTCATTAACGGCAGCGATATGGTCAGCACAGCCAAAGTATTGGTCCAGGCAGCAGGAAGGACCATCAAGCTTAGGGCCAGGGGGACAGGGGTAGAGGCTTCTCCCACCCAAATCTCTTTGAAGCCTCCGGGCAACCAGACCCTGTTCTGGGAACACAGAAAACCAAAAACTGATTTTCTCTGCTCAGAACGCTATTCTGAAGCCCCTCACATATGTGAGACCCCTGTGTACTGAAGTAGAAGGGCAAAAAATCAGTCCAAGAGGCAGGCAAAAACATGGTCCATTTAACAGGCCGAGGTCGGTGCACGTGGAAGTCAGAAACGTGGTTAAAACGGCAGGCAAAGGCATCGTCGGTAAACAGGCTGAGGTTGGTGCACGTGGAAGTCAGAAACATGGTTAAAACGGCAGGCAAAGGCATCGTCGGTAAACAGGCTGAAGTCGGTGCACGTGGTAGTCAGAAACGTGGTTAAAACGGCAGGCAAAGACATTGTCTGTAAACAAGCCAGGGTCAGTTAACATGGAAGGTAGAAACATGGTGGCAGGCAGATGATGCACACAGGTAATTGAAATGGGGAAATGGCATTCTGTTACTAGAAAGAGGAACTAATATCTGATGGATGTGTGATAATTTTTGAAGCAATCACAGATACACAGGCCAGGTTGGGAGGGACATTGGGGACAATAATAACTTATATCCCTTCTGGCTCCTCTACTTGAGCATACACGACATTTCTTTTGGTGTCTTCTTCCGGATTCTGCAGGGGGAATGTTATAGGGAAAATGTTCATGAAATGCTCATGAAGTCGACTCACACTATCAGAGCGAATGCTTCCTGGGGCAGGTCCTTGCTGGTAAATAAGGGCAGTAACAATATTTTCAATATATTTGAGGTAGGTGATGGATTGGTTTTCGGGTGATTTTTGATAGCAGACAAATGAATTGAACATGGCCATATGAAACAGATGAAATGCAACTTTTTTATACCAATAATTGGACTTGCGGGTTGACAAATATGGTTGCAGCATCTGATCATTTAAATCCACCCCCCCCCCCCATATACAGATTGTAGTCATGGACACATTCAGGCTTTACTATGGGGCCACGTCTTCTCTGAACCTCCACCAAGGTGTCATTGTGAATGGTAGTCATCATGTGAACATCCTTCTTGTCCCGCCACTTCATGGCCAACACCTCCTCATTCCTCATGAGTGCGGCTTCCCCCTTTTGTAGCCATTTTGAAAGTAAGTTCTGTGGGAAGCCCTTCCTATTTTTTCGGAAGGTTCTGCAGGCCAGGGTTTTTTCACGATACAGGTGACGGAAAAGGGGCAAGCTGCTGTAGTAATTATCTACATATACGTGGTAAAATTTTTTGAACAGGGGGTATGCAAGGTCCCACACAATTTTACCACTGGTTCCTACGTATGTGGGGCACTTACGGGGCTGGAGCTGGGAGTCTTTGCCCTCATAAATACGAAATGAGTACACGTATCCAGTGGCTCGGTCACATAATTTGTTCAATTTCACCCCGTACCTGGCTCTCTTACTTGGGATATACTGCTTGATATTCAGCCGGCCAGTAAAGTGGATAAAGGATTCGTCTACACAAATATTTTGGTCAGGGATAAAGACTTCAGAAAATCGCTTGGTAAAAGAATTTATTAGGGGGCGAAGCTTATATAATTTGTCGTGGTTGGGATGATCTTGGGGAAGGCACTGCGAATTATCATTGAAATGTAGGAAACGCATTATCATATCGTACTGTGTCCTGGACATAACAGAAGAATATAGGGGCATGTGGTGGATGGGGTGGGTGGACCAGTAGGCATGCAGTTCGTTTTTCTTTGTAAGCCCCATATTAAAAGTAAGGCCCAAGAACAATTTGAATTTGTCTAGTGTAAGACATTTCCAATAGAACATACGGGCGTAGGACAAACTGGGGTTGGCAGCAATAAATTGCTCTGCATAGAGATTTGTTTGGTCCATCATGTACTGCAACAAATCTTCCGGGAAAAACAAATAGAAATAGTCCAAATATGAAAAATTCGAAGTGTTGGGCTGTACACCTAGCTGTGCAGTGAAAGGGGGGATTGTAGCGGATCCTGAATTGGCAAGCAACCATAAGGGGTTTGCCAGGGCATCAGGAAGGTAGGACTGGGCCCGGATTCTTTGGGTTGGTTGTGCAATTCCAGTACTGGTACTGGGCTCCTCTTCCTGGGGTCTGGCTCTGCTGGTGGTAGGCAGGTGTTCTGATCTTGGTCCTGATCTCCTTACTCTTTTAGGAGGGGCAGTTTCCTCCGCTGACTCGGACTCCGATCCACTACCCTCCACTGGCTCGTATTCCGAACCAGAATCGGATAATGAGAGCTCCCCGCTGCTCTCATCATCCGACATAGTTAGGATGTTATATGCCTGCTCAGCTGTGTAACCTCTTTGGGACATGATGGTGGTACTTTTGGCGGGCCTGTGTGACGGAACTGGTGGTGCTACTGACAGCTCACTGATGGCGGGCCTGTGTGGTGGTACTGACAGGTTACTGATGACCTGTGTGATGGTACTTATGGCGGGACTGTGCGATGGTAGTGATGGCGGGCCTGTGTGACAGATGGGCTATGACAGATGGGCTGTCAGATATAGATGGTACCGATGGCGGTACTGCTGGCGGTACTAATAGCGGTACCGTTAGTGGTACTGATGGCGGCCTATGTGACAGATGGGCTGTCAGATCCAGATGGTGGCGGTGGCTGTGCTGATGGCGGTGGCTGTGCTGATGGCGGTACCGATGGCGGTGCTGATGGCGGGCTGTGACAGGTTCTGATGGGCTGTGACAGGTTCTGATGGGCTGTGACAGGTTCTGATGGGCTGTGACAGATCTTGATGGGCTGTGACAGATCCTAATGGGCTGTGACAGATCCTGATGGGCTGTGACAGGTTCTCTTTATTGGTGGGGGGGGGTGCGTGTTGTGTAGACAGTATACAGTAGACAATAGTGTTATAAAAAATGTTTCACTCACTGATCAGATCTCTCCTTCTCTCTCCTCACACGGTCGGTGTGTGAGGAGAGAGAAGGAGAGATCCCTGGAAACCGCTACTATGTTTATACTTGTGACCGGCTGTGATTGGACACAGCCGATCACATGGGTAAACAGCCATTTCATTGGCTGTTTACCCTGATCGGGATGGGACTGTGTCCAAGGGACACTCGGCATCTCCGATCGGCGCGCTGCACGCCCCCAGCGGCGTGCATTGTGTGCGCGCCCGATTTGTTATGACATGTGACCGGCTGTTATTGGACACAGCCGATCACATGGTAAACAGCCAATTTTGTGGATGCGCTGTGTCCGAGGGACAAGCGTCACCCCCGATCGCAGTGGTGCGCGCCCCCAGGGGCGCGCAATAGCAGTGAATCCTGCGGACGTCATATGACGCCCAGTCAGGATTTTCAAACCACTTTGCCGCCGTCATTTTGTAATAGGGCGGGCGGCAAGTGGTTAAATCAGAAATTAGTGATCAATAATAGCATCTAGTTAACATCATTCAGTTTTTGACAAGAAATATGTTGAACAATGCTATACCTGACTCAAGCTGGGCTCCTCCACATCTTCTTGGGTAGAAGGCCCAGGTTGGACTTCAGGAGCCTCAGCTGATGTTGAAGGAAGTGTGGAAGGAAGTGTAGATAGTGATGGCCTGGGTTCACTCTGGTCTGACAAAAAACGCAGTCTGTCATAGTACCACAGCCTGGGTACATATATGTCATCTGCTGCTGCTCCTGATCTCATAGAATCCTGGACCTTCTTGTGCTCCCTATTATATGTGCTCCTCAGGCTACCAATTTTGGCCTTCAAATAGTTGATGTCTGCCGTGGGAGTCACCGGCTTCACCGATACCAACAGTTTCTCCAGCGCTGCCTTCCTCTTTTGCTTGTTGGAGTATTCTCTGCATGTCACTTGCCAGAGACATGGCAGCTCCCTGTACATGTCCAGGAATTTTGGCAGAATGTCTGGGTCAGTAAATTTATCCACTATTTTATCTGCAAGACACAACGCAAGACAAATCCTAATGTCAGGCTAAATTCTCCTAATCTTGTCCCAATATAGGCCTCAATCTATAAGCAGTATAGGCCACTAACCACTGATGCCCCAAGTTAAAATTGTACATTAGTTTGCATGATCGGCGCTTATGATCCTCCGTCCTCCACTCACAGATCATACATATGACTCCTGCTTCTTATGCTTTATATACACTGTGCATGCGTGAAACTCCGCCCCTGTCCTTCTTTCTAGTGTATTCCCCACCTCTTCTCTTTCGGGGCAGTGGGAGAGCACATGGCGAAGACACACCAGGTGCGTGCAGAAAGCAGTAACGACGAGGAAAGCCCGGAGCAGGGCAGTTCCAGATCCAGGACGAGATATAAGGCCTCAAATATGTCCATTGTAGAGATGGTGGAGATGGTGGACATCTTGAAGAGGGCAGACTATAAAGGGAAGTATGGACCGTACACAAACCCTAATGTAAGAAAGGCCAAGATCATGACTAAAGTTCTGAGAAGTCTGCACAGAAATTTTGGGGTACGACGATCCAAGGAGCAATTGAGGAAATGCTGGTCAGACCTGAAATTGAGGGAGCACGATCAGTTTAGAAAGATCAGGAAAGTGCTTCTAAAAAGTAAGTATTTGTTGTGTGTTCCTATTATTATTATTACTTTAGTGCTGCTCCATGTGCTTTTCTTTACTGTTGTACAGTTTAAAATGCCAAGTTTGAGGTTCGTGGGCACAGTAATTGTTCATAGTAAACATGGTTTGTTCGACCACTAATACAACGTTTTTGGCAGATACAGGTTAACTACTTTTGTTCATGTCTATTTGTATTAAAATAAGTTTATTATATTGTTGTCTAGATGTGTTTGTAACTATAATGAAATGCAAACTTGATTCAGTGTAAGGAGAGGACACTCAGCAGCTGTTTACACATCTGGACGCAGGGGCACTAGTGTGGGACACCAGAACAACCTTTTTATGGTGTCCCACGAAGCTGCTCCAGTGAATACTAGGGGTCTCTCCATGTGTGAAACTTTAACAAAACAGGTAAGTATTCAAGCTTTTGAAAGGGAAAAAATCATGTCTTCAGCTTGGAACTCTGCCAAAACAGACAATTTGATGACACTTCCAAGCAATTTTTCATATTACTATTTCTCGCCTCAAATATGTGTCTGTTAAGTATACCTTTTTTTATTCACATAGGGGAGAAAAGAATTGGGACATATGAGGACACAAGGAACCCCACACTCCTGAAGAAGGGGAACAACTCAGCACACAACCTGAGGATGTGGATTCCAAGGTTCAGGTAGTGGTTCGAAATGGTGACCACAGCAGGTCAGTGCCTGAGACCACAGCTTCAGGTAATAGATGTATGCCTGCATATTTATAATACATGGTGTGTTTTTTTTATTTTTAGGTGATGTGGATGTTGTGGAAGAAGAAACTCACTTCAACAGTCCTCATTAGCGAAATAATGGTGTGCAATCGGGATTTAGCGAAGGTCAAGCAAAACATCAATGATGTTGAAAAATGACTGACCAACATCATTGATGTTTTAGCCAAAATCTAAAAACAACAAAAAATGTTAATGTTTTTCGTTATTGTTTATCTTTTTTATAAAAAATTTAAAGTAATTGCAAAGCCAAATTTTGAAGATGCACACAGTGTGTCAACATGTGCTAGCTCACATCATGGGGGATCAATGGACGTGTTTCGGTGGGTGCAACCCTTTCCTCTCACCTACTTTAGTTGCAAGGAAGGGGTTGCACCCACAAAACGCGTACATTGATATCCAATGATAGCAGATAGCACATGTTGACACACTGTGTGTTTTGTGCCTTTATCAAAATAGATGTAGGGAAAAGACACACATTTTAGGCATGGAATCATGATAGAATACAACATTTTGGGTCCCAATTTGTGTGCATCTTCAAAATTCGTCATTAACAGGGGTGAGATCACCCCATCTGATGAAGGCAAAATCAACACAGTTTTGACATTCTAATGTCTCATATGGTCGTCACTTTATCAAAGTTGAACTTTGTAAGTTCCTGAGTTGAGGATGTTGATGTTATGTTTTTAAACATGCCTGTTTAGCCACAAAAAAGGCTGTATCTACTGTCAAACATACATGTTATACACCAAACATGTTGGTTTGTTTAAAAACCCTTTTATAATGCACATGTGAATGCGCTTGGAGTAAAATGTTTTATACTCAACAATGTGTGGCTTCTCCTTTAAATGCTCAATACCATTTTTTTTAGTAAGTTGGTGTAGTTACAGGGACAATGGGGGGTATTTACTAAAGGCAAATCCACTTTGCACTGCAAGTACACTTTCAAGTGCAAATGTAGTGCAAAGTAGATTTGCCTTTAGTAAATACCCCTCAGTGTGCTCTAAAATTTGCCCCAATCAGGCCATTTTAGGGACTCCAAGCAATTAATTCATGGAGTTGAAAAGGATAATTATTTTTATCATTAATGCATTACATACATTAACATCAAAAACTCAGTGTGTGTGTGTATAGCAGACCCACAGCACAACATAATAGTTAGCTGAAGAAGAAATTGTCACCTCATGTATCAAATAAGTTACGTTTGCATTATTGATGAAAATGGCCAAAAATAAAAGGCCATTGGAGAACCTAGGAGACAGATAAGAAACACAAGCAGTAAATCAAATGAAATATGAGTTTAGTTTTTCACAAAAAAATTATTAGAAACATTTTACTGATTTTCTGACATATCAATTGCCCCCATACCCACGAAATACTCAAGATATCTTTGCCGTACTTCGCGGGCGCTTTGGGGGGGGGGGCAAGCCAGGATGGCCAGGTTCAAGAGCCATCATGATTTCTTCCGGTAAGCCGGCCTCAGTCGCAACTGAGGCCAGATAGTTGGCTGCATGTTTTCTCATAAAATTATGCAAAATGCATCAACACAGAATATTATGGTTCAGTTTGTATTCGGCCATATTTATTGACGTTAGGAATAGTCGGAACCGGCTAGCCATTATGCCAAAGGCATTCTCCACCTCTCTTCTGGCTCTGGCCAGCCGGTAGTTAAAAACCCTGTGCTCTGGGGTGAGGGTCCTCATTGGGAATGGCCGCATCAGATGGTCCCCCAACGCAAATGCCTCACCTGCAACAAACTCAAATGGGAGACCCGCCACATTGTCTACTGGAGGTGGCAAGCCCACGCTGCCATTCTGGAGTCGTCTGTAGAATTCAGTCTGGGCGATGACTCCACCATCCGACATACGGCCATTCTTCCCCATGTCCACATAGAGAAACTCATAAGTCACCGACACCACCGCCAACAACACAATACTTCTATACAGGCATACCCCACTTTTAAGTACACTATGGGGTTTATTTACTAAAGCTGGAAAGTGCAAAATCAGGCTCACTTCTGCACAGAAACCAATGAGCGTCCAGGTTTTATTACCAAAGCTTAATTGAACAAGCTGGGGTTAGAAGCTCATTGGTTTCTATGCAACAGTGAGCCTGATTTTTCACTTTTCAGCTTTAGTAAATAAACCCCATTGTGTACTTAAAAGTGGGGTATGCCTGTACCCCTTGTAGTTGTGGTAGTACGAACCTGAGTTGGGGGTGGGACGATGCTGACATGTTTCCCATCTATCGCACCACTGCATTTGGGAAAGTCCCACTGATGGGCCAATTGGGAAGCCACAGCCTGCCATTCCTGTGGGTTGGAAGGAAACTGTGGAGTCAAACAAGAAAAAAAAGTTAGTACTTTTGCACATAACATTGCAAGCAGATTAGACAATTCTTGGCCAACAAGTATAACATTTATTTAAATGAGTATTTAAAGTCAAAAGTATAAGGTCCACTTATCGGATTCCTCACCCCCTCTGATGGCCCATTGTAAAAATGTTAGGGTGGGGGGGAAATGTTTTGCACAGGTAACCGTCTCCACTTCATTGAGAGCTGAATGCATAAATAATGTGTGCTACTTTGACCAGCCCCTCCCTACTTACACTATTGTCAGTCCACTGGATGGGTAAGAAGTGTCATAATCCAAAAATATGAATACACACTGTCCAAATTGAAGCACATTTTTACATTATGCAATTACCTATCAAGATAATAGAACAAAACTTTAAGCAGTACCATTTAAAAGTATTCAGGCAGGCCCTTGCACTACATGCTTTGATGAATTCATCCATAAATAAGAACACAAAATAGGTAGGTATAGTGTGTATGGGTTTGGCAAAGTCAGCAGATAGAGGATTGGTATCGGTTGACTTAGCGGTTAGGGGCGAGGTAGGGTTCCAAATGAGTTTTGTCCCCAAAAAAAAGCCTCTTGCACTCTGCATGAATTTAAGGACAACAATAAAATTTTTACACATTTTAGGGGGTGTTTAGGGTAAGCACTACAATGGAACAGACAAAATACATTGTTAAGTGACTAGGCTAGGTGTATATATGGGCCCAGGATAGCATGCTGGGGAGGTTAGTGAAGGCAAATATGCTTGAAGAACAAAAAAGGAGCATTAAAAGCTTACAGCATGCATGAGGACAAAGAGGACATTCACAGCATATTACAATCATGGTAATTATGGAATGATGAAAGAAATGCAATACATTAGCAAACATTAAATACATAGAATGTGATGTTAAAGGATAAAACTTACCTTAATATAGTCCTTCTGCTGGACCTGAATTATGGCAGAACAAGTCTCTGAAATAATGATTCCCAGAGCCTGGGGGAGATCCCAGTCATAAACTTAATATCCTGGAGACTTCTCCTCATCGCCAAGTACCGCAAAGTGGCGACTAGCCTTTGCTCAGGAGTGATGGCTTGCCGCATGCAGGTGTCCAGCTTGGTAATATAGAGGGTAAGCAAAGCCAACAGATGGTGAAAAATGGGGTCCGTCATTCGGAGATAATTCCTGTCAGGATTATTCTCCTGGAGCTCCCGCAGCAAAGGCATATGAGAGAATTGGTCACGAATAAGTAACCAATTCTTGGTCCATGAACTACTCCTCACCCTGTTCATGGACTGGACTTGGGTCAATGCAAGAACTCCAACACCAAGCCCAACAAAGGCACAAGCTCTCCGACAAGAACGTAACCGCAACATGGCTAGAAAATGGTTGGCTGCTCAGAATGAACTGACAGAACGCACTGAAAATCAGAAAGAACCTGAGAAGAACAAGCTGAAAATCAGAAACGAGCGGACAAGAACACACTGGAAAACAGAAGCAAACTATATATAGAACGCACTGAAAGACAGGAACAAACTGGCAACACGCACTGAACAACAGATACGAACCCACAAGTACAAACTGAAAAGCAGAAACAAACTGAAAAGCACAAGGCGGAAAAGCACGAATTGTCTCTCACTAAACTTCTACTAACATGAGATAAACACGAGATTAGCAGAAGGAGCCCAAAGGGTGGCGCACTGGCTATTAAACTTCCTTTTTATAGGCTTGTCGTAGGTGTTGTACATCAAAGCGTTCTCACGTTCGTAATTGTTGGCCAACATTTGTGTGACCGTGTGTATGTAAGACAAGTTTGAGCCAACAACCTTCGAACAAAAATCCACGGTTTTGTTGTCGGAAAGTCCGATCGTGTGTACGCGGCATTACTCTTTGCTTTAATTTGTAGCTGGAATCTGTGAATCCTTTCTTCTTTGTACTTCTACTGTGATTCACAAGTACATTACTGTTATATTTCAATAAACATTTCATCTGTTATAAAAAAAAAAAATCCATATCAGATGCAAAGGATCTGGGGCTGGTATAAACGAGCACATCCTGCTGTAGGATGTGCTGCAGCAAAAGTGACATTTAAAAAAAAAAAGCAATGCCATTGTTTAGAATACCATCAAATTACTTTTCACTGTTGGTTTCTTTAAAAACAAAAAAAAAAACAACAATATAAAAAAAAAATGATGTCACAATAAACTCAGAACAGATCTATTTATTGATGAGTGATTTAGAATTTAGTTTCTTTTAGCACAAAGATGAGAACTACCTGTGGCTCCTAAGCCTCTGGAATAGCATTAACTAAATATTCTCATATTCTCTTAATATATTATTTTTTTTATCTAATGAGTCTATACAGTATGAATATGGCCTATACATAATCAAAAGGAATAATGTATGAATTGCCTAAAAACAATGATACAAAACTGTGACTATGTTTATTGTACATAAAAATATAATGCAATTTTGTATTGTAAGAAATAACATGCCTTACAATCTATTTCTCTTCCTTGGCTTGTCTCACTGAGCCAAGTATATTAGTTTATTATGGGCATATTAATGCAATCCTCTTCAGAATTCTAGAGCATATTCACATTTATTAGTTTATATAGTTTAGTTGGCAATAAATGACATGAGGGGCAATTTCTGCTAAAATCCTATTGAATTCATGAACACTATATTATTTTGTAAGGTACATCAAACAAATGTGTGCATTTAGAAAAGAAAAAGGAAAGAGTAGATTCACCTCTGAAGTTGAAGTTTCTTGCTTTTCAGTTTCAATGAGAGTTTATCACACACATATCCACTAGGGGGCAGTTTGGTACCTATATATACACACCTCAAGCTGACTGTACTTTTCTCAAGCAGAATAATTCTGTGTTGTTTAGGAAATACCCTTTTTTTTTTTGAATATTTTGTTAATGTATGTTGTTGATATATATTTGTAAAATAACATGCCAAAAGTATTATTTTCGCCAGTGTCTTAGCCTGTCAATCTCTCTGATGTCGACATTGTAAGGAGGGCTTCAGTCTTGCTGTGCAATATTTTATTAATGTTACATTGATATTGTAATGAGAATTTTAATAGTCTCTAGCTATAAAATAACAGATGACCTAGATTTTGGGCTTTGGTAACAGAGCCATTGATTCCAGCCAGCAAGGGGGAAGGGGGCTCAATGTTTGAGTTCCTCAATGGCTTAAAGTGTTACTAAAAAGTAAAATCAGTCAGTATATTCAGTAAAACATGCTTGTTATACTCACTGTGAAACCTAAGTAGTTAATCCTCCGCATTGTGTAAAAAGGCTGTTTAATCCTGTCTTCTTCTACTGTCCCCAATCCATCTCCTGATAAGACAGAGCCTCTGGAGTCTCTCTGCACATACTCAGTTTGATGTGTATTGCTAGAGAGTATTTTCTTGGGGGGGGGGGGTGCATGTGATCAGCACAGGGCCAATCAGTACTGTCCAGACAAAGGGTCAGAAGTCCTGCAGCCTCATAGGACAGTCAGAGTAGAATGAAAAATCCTCCTACAAGCTTTAACCAGACACTGATAGAAGTCACAAGACTGCTATATATTGCTGATGAGAAAAGGTATTTTGCAGTTTATATTTACTAAAATAATTGCATTTCCATTCTCTGTGCACTGTGGCAGACCAGATATAGTGAATGCAGGGTCCTGGGTTTTGTAACACTTTAAGTGTTTCTAATGCCAAAACAATTTTAAAATAGTTTTAGATCGGGAGATGAGGTATAAGAACCTTTGTCAGGTTTTTATTGCCTGTGTCTCTATTGGAAAAATTGCCTCTTTATTTGTTATATTGGTCATTGTCACTGGGACTTAAAGCTGTAGTTTAGCCATGATAAAAAAAAAAATCTCTATAGATATATTGAGCTAACCTACCTTTAACCACTTGCCTACCGGGCACTTACACCCCCTTCCTGCCCAAACCATTTTTAGCTTTCAGCGCTGTCGCATTTTGAATGACAATTGCGCGTTCGTGCTACACTGTACCCAAACACATTTTTTATCATTTTCTTCACACAAATAGAGCTTTCTTTTGGTGGTATTTAATCACTGTTGGGAAAAAATGTTTTTTTACTCTTTTTCTGTCAGTAAATTTTAAAACTGAGTCATTTTTTTGCCTTCACTAATATCTTCTGATGAGGCGGCACTGATGGGCACTGATAGGCTGAACTGGTGGGCACTGATGAGGTGGCACTTATGGGCACTGATGAGGCAGCACTTATGGGCACTGATGAGGTGGCACTGATGAGGAGGCACTAATATGTCGCAATTATGGGCACTGATAGGTGGCATTGATATGAACTGATAGGCGGCACTGATGGGCACTGTTAGGTGGCACTGATGGGCACTAATAGGCGGCACTGGTGGGCACTTATAGGCGGCACAGATAGGTGGTACTGATGGGCACTGATGGGCATTGATCAACAGCAGTGTTGGGCATTGATGGGCAGCACTGATAGGCGGCACTGATTGCCAGCACTGACTGGCATCGCTAATGAGGACTGATTGGTGGCACTTGTTGGCAGTGGTGGGCACTGATTGCTGCCACTGGTGGGCAATAATTGCTGGCATTGGTGGACACTGATTGCTGGCCCTGGTGACACTGTATTGCTATATTGTAATCAGGGCACTGATGATCATTTCTAGTTGTCCCTCTGCGTGGAGATGCCGCTGATCGTCTCTCCTCGCCACACACTCTGTCAGTGTGAGGCGAGGAGAGCCGATTACTGGCATCTCCATGTTTATATGTGACCGGCTGTGATTGGACACAGCCGATCACATGGTTAAAGAGCCGCGGATGCGGCTCTTTACAGAGACTGGGATTGCACCATGTCCTAGCAACACAGCGCAGTCGCGATCTCCATGCTGTGAGAGTGGGCGTGAGAGTGGCCGTTCTGGGATGCCGTCATATGACGTTGTCCCAGAACAAGAGCCGCACCGCCCCGCCGTCATTTGACGGTGGGCGGGCGGCAAGCAGTTAAGGAAGGCTATCTCATGTTGTGCAGGCAGCTTGATCCTGTAGAAATCTTCACTGCAGGTATACCCAGTCCTCTTACTGTCTCTGAACTTCCGGCGCTGGGGGGGGGGGTTAATAGCTTCAGGTCATCTGTGAAGCTGCTGTGAAAAAGTTCCTGATGAGGAACCTCCTCCTTCCTCCTCCATTAATTAAAGTTCTTATATTTCTTTTGCTGCCCTTAACATGATCTGTTAATGGGGGGAGTCTGATGAGTGACCAAATTCTTGACCGCATTTAAAGATCATTTTACAGGCAGTAAAAGAAATAACTTTTCTGAATGAAGGAGAAATGAGGGGGTAAGTACTCATCTGGAACATCTATACTGCAGGTTCAAAGAAGATCCAAAGCTTTTAACAACTGCAGTGCTGGAAGTTTAGAGACAGGAAGAGGATGGGGCATCCCTGCAGTGAAGTTTTTTTTCTACAGAAACCAGCTGCCTGAATGATATGGGCCATACTACATGACAGGTAAGCTTACCAAAGCTATAGATTTTTTTTTAAAGTGATTCTAAAGTTAAGACTTTTTTATTTTAATGCATTTTCTGCACTAGGGTAAAAATGTCCCAGTAGTTTTATCACCCCCCCCCCCCAACCCTTCTACTGCCATAAACACTTACCTAAGTCTTTTCCTGGTCCAGTGCTGTGCCCTACTGCAGTGGTGCTCTGCCCTCTCCCTGGTTTCACAGGACGCAGAGGCGGCAGAGGGAGCCATTGGAGCAAGGGCAGGGCTTAGCCACACTGTGTGTGTCTATGAATGCACACAGCCTGGTTCGAAAGTGCACTCCGGCTTGCTAGGCGGGCACTCGCAGAAGAGGAGGAGTGGAGAGCGCCAGCGGGGGACCCCAGAAGTGGAGGTAAGGTAATGGTATTACACAGCAGGTAAGCATAACGTATGTATTATTTTAGGGAGAAAAAAAGCTTTTATAACCACTTTAAACTAAGAGAGAAAAAAAACAAAACAAATTATGAATTGTTGCCAAAACAGGGATAGGACCTGTCTCAATGGGCATTTTGCTTATGTCAATAGCAGCAGCCTGAAATACTTCAGGGATCTTTCAGAATTTATTGACATGTGCATTGACTTGCAATCCTTCAAGCAGGTTTTGCATTTTCATAGACTTGTATAAAGTGAGCAAAATCCCATCAAAACAGGCCTCTATAGATTGAATCTTCCAGTAGGGACATTTGTTTCAGTGACGGCTATCTAGGTGAGAAATGCAGTTTCCTTCATGTAACGGAACGTTGCACACTCCACTTCAGTGCTTTCGTCATATACCTCTTCCTCCCAGTCTGAATATAGATATCAGATATTCCAACCGCTCACAAGCACAAAACAAGACGAGACTTGTTTAGCTGCTCTAAATGGACTCTTTCATTAGAACCAAAATTACAAGTCTTTATATACAGTTAAAGAGGAGGTTCCCCCTCCTGCTCATATTACTCTAACAATACAACTGTAACGAGAAACCTAATTAAAATGAGCTAGTTTACTAAATCATTTACCCAGACTAGGTGACTCAGAGACATGACCTTTAGGACAGACTTGTGGTCACTGAGCTTCACACAGTAGTATAAACACAGGACACATTCTCACAATAGCAGGAGCTAATTACAATTAACAATACAAACAGTGATCCCCCCCCTCCTCAGCCTAGTAGGCAACAAACTATAGTAGGAGTACACTGTCCGGCTCCTACCCAGTTCTAGAGGCCAATGTGATCAGCTCTCTCAACTAACATGTTGAGTTCAGAATCAAACAAACCAAGAATAGTCTTTACTAGGGATGAGCTTCGAGTTCGAGTCGAACTCATGTTCGACTCGAACATCGGGTGTTCGCCGAACAGCGAACAATTTGGGGTGTTCGCGGCAAATTCGAAAGCCACGGAACACCCTTTAAAAGTCTATGGGAGAAATCAAAAGTGCTCATTTTAAAGGCTAATATGCATGGTATTGTCATAAAAAGTGTTTGGGGACCTGGGTCCTTCCCCAGGGGACATGGATCAATGCAAAAAAAAGTTTTAAAAACGGCCGTTTTTTCGGGAGCAGTGATTTTAATAATGCTTAAAGTCATACAATAAAATGTATAATCCCTTTAAATTTCGTACCTGGGGGGTGTCTATAGTATGCCTGTAAAGGGGCATATGTTTCCCGTGCTTAGAACAGTCTGACAGCAAAATGACATTTCAAAGGAAAAAAAGTCATTTAAAACTACTCGTGGCTATTAATGAATTGCCGGTCCCGAGTCTCCCGACAATACTAGTTCAAAAAGTTAATTGATAAAAATGGCATGGGAATTCCCCACAGGGGAACCCCGAACCAAAATTTAAAAAAAAATGACGTGGGGGATCCCCCTAAATTCAATACCAGGCCCTTCAGGTCTGGTATGGATATTAAGGGGAACCCTGTGCCAAATTAAAAAAAAAAAAGACATAGGGGTCCCCCTCAAAATACATACCAGACCTGATTTTAAGGGGAACCCCGCACCAAAATTTTAAATAAAATGGGCGTGGGGTCCCCCCAAAAATCCATACCAGACTCTTATCCGAGCATGCAACCTGGCAGGCCGCAGGAAAAGAGGGGGGGGGCGAGAGAGCGCCCCCCCTCCTGAACCGTACCAGGCCACATGCCCTCAACATTGGGAGGGTGCTTTCGGGTCCCCCCTAAAGCACCTTGTCCCCATGTTGATGGTGGTTGTGGGGGTCTGTGGGCGGGGGGCTTATCGGAACCCTACCATTTCACAAAAAAACTGTCAAAAATGTTAAAAATGACAAGAGACAGTTTTTGACAATTCCTTTATTTCTTCTATCTTCTTTCTTCTAACTTCTTTCTTCCTTCATGCTTTGGTTTCTTCCTCCATCTTCTTCCTCTTCTGGTTCTTCTGGTTGTTATGGTTCTTCTGGTTTTGGTCTGTTCACAAGTTCTGGTGCGAACCGAACCGGGGGGTGTTCGGCTCATCCTTAGTCTTTACATATATCCTGGGAGATATTGTGGATAAATATTACTGTCCCATTTTAAGCAATCCAAGACATACCCTCCCAGTCACCATTTCCAATATGGCATACACAGGGTTCCCAGAGTTCCCCAAATCCAAAATAACACCACCTCAAGGGTCCCCAGGCATACAGCTCACAAAGCACACCATTCACCCAAATGCCAGGGCCCATAATCGGTAGGCAAGAGGCTGGCATTCAGTCCCCTCCAAAAGCCTTTGTCCCGGGTGAGTCTGTCACATTTCTCCCCCATCAAAAGTTGACTAACAAGGTCCCAGACCTCAACCTGGTCTGGACATGAGTTAGTCAGGGAGAGTGAACTCACATAGTTTGTCAGCATGATCTCCTTTCTTGGCTGCAAGGAATAGTTGACCTCAGTAGGTGTGGGGCAGAGGTCATTGACTCTCTGTCTGGCTGTCAGCGCTTCAGCTGGGTGGTGTTTACCATTCCATGGCTTGGCCTGTTCCTGGGCAGAGGGGCCCACTGCCCCAGTTCCCTGAAGCTGAGAAGAAACTGTAGATGCTAGGCAGAGGCCAGCGGCGCTGTGCCCTGTTGCCAGTGATTCAGCTGGGAGTAGCAGCTTCACTACATCAACTTGTCGCCGGAGAGATGGACCGACTGCCCAGGCTCCCTGGATCTCCACAGTTGTTTCCGGTGCTGGGCAGAGGTTGTTAGCACTCTGCTCTGTTGTCAGCACTTCTGCTGGGGACTCCACATCCTCTGCTCTGGCTAACCGCTGGGGCAGGAGGCTGGATTCCTCCACTCCCAAACTGTGTAGCTGCCATTGGGGAGGTGAGCTGGCTGCTTCCTGTTCCGTTCCCTCATCTGGCTGCTGGGACAACATGTCTCTGGTACTGTCTCCCAGGTGCACAGATCTTTGCTGGGGAGGAAAGACCGCTTCCTCCACCCTGGACAACTGTTGGGGAGGGACGACAAACACCTCCTCTCCCTTCTGCCTCTGTATCTGCTGCTGGGAGGTGATTGCCACCTTCTCACCCTGAGCCTCCGGAACTGCCACAGGTGTGGGGCAGAGGTCTTGGACCCTCTGCCCTGTGACCAGCGCTTCAGCTGGGGAAGTTCCTTGTAACTCCACAGATACTGCTGTTGGTGCTGGGCAGAGCACAGTGAAGTTTGGCCCTAATGCCAGCTCTTCTGCTGGAGGCTCATCAGGTTGTTCTTCCTCAGCAGAAAAGTCTATCAAATCCCCTGTCTCTGCAACTGGTGTTTGGGGATAGAGGTTCACCATCTCCTGTCCATGGAACCCAGAAGATGCTATTAGTGCTGAGCAGAGGTTAGCAGAGCTCTGCCCTGTTGTCAGCACTTCAGCTTTGGGGATGACAATCTCCAGATTTTCCACTGCCGATTCTCTGGCATGCTGCTGGACAGGCACATTCCTTCATCCAAGATCATCCCATGCATAAACAGGATCATCAAGGTCAGTCAGCACTTGCTGCATCCGCCATAAGACCTCAGCGTCCATAGCTGCGGGGGCAGGTTGGCAAAGCACACTGTCACTCTGCCACATTGCCGACTCTTCATCCAGGATTTCAGAGTTGTCAACTGGTATTTCCTGATAGTCCCAGGCAAAGGGAGCCCAGCCCTGGCGCTGAGTAGAGTCTAGCAGCCATCTGTAGACGATCTCCAGCTCCCATTCCTGAACAGCCAGAAACTCTATGTCTTCCAGTGCCCAGTGCACTTCCGAGATGTTCAGTAGCCCTTCTCTGTAATCCATGATTTGGTCCAACCGCCACTCCAAATCACTCCCAAAATTAGGGTCCCCTGTCAGCTTCACATACAACAGTCCCAGGCTGCTGTAGCCAAAGCCTTCCGTTGGGCTGTCATCCGCTATCCAAGGGCATGCTTGGGATACATGCCACTGAAGGGCTTTGTAGCATCTCTGCCCAGACCAGCCTGCTTAATTCAGCTGTCTGCTCCTTGTGCAGTTTTTCTCCCAAAAACAGCACCCGCAAGCCATACTACGACCAGTACCTTTCCTCGATGGAGGGGAGAACTTTTCCTTGGTGTCGCTGCTCACGGGCTAGCGCTTCCTTCCAGGGTTTGCAGAGGATAGAATCAAACCATCCCAGCAGGACCTGCTCTGATACTGGTCCTCTGTGCTGTATCTGCATCTCTCGCAACCTCCTTCTGAATTCCTCTTCCATGGCGGCTGGTATCTGTACCTCTGCAGACTTGCAAACCTGCAGACTTGTGACAGCAGGCATTCAACAATCTGTGCATAGATAGCAATCATTCTGCATTCCAGAGTCCTTTATTGAGCTAATGTATATAATGTTGCTTTGGCATTTTTCACATTTAGCCATGAGGTGTGAAAAGTTGAGGTACTTTTAGTCCATTCTTTCTCATTTTGGGTTAGGCATATCAACGCACTAATATTTTTGTCAAGATTGAAAACAATAATAGGTTCCCAGGAATGCAGTGCAACTTGTTCTCAAGTTTCCCTGCAGGCAGCTTCAAATTGAATCACACAGTGAAAGATACATGGTTCTGGTGTTCTAAGTTGGGAGACTATAAGGCCCCTTTCACACTGAGGAGCTTCTAAACTGTCAGTAAAACACTGAGTGCTTTTGAAGAGTTTTTCAGGCGCTTTTGAAGAGCTTTCCATTCATTTCAATGGAGAGGGGCGTTTTTTCACCGCCCTGCCAGGGCAATGCCCCAGTGTGAAAGCATTAATTGATTAAAATGGAAATAGGTTTTCGTAAGCTTTTCAGGCGCTTTTTTTAGCGTGAAAAAGCGCCTCAGTGTGAAAGGGGTCTTAGGCTTGCATAGCTCCCAACTGTCCCTCAATCCTCCCCATTTGTCCCTCATTTTGGTCTGATCTATATGGATGTATATAAATGCTCTTTTATCTATCAAAAATGTTTCCCAGTGCTAAACATTTCATCTGAATTCTAAATTGCTGCATTTGTAAATTCCAAAAGCCAATATAAAGGAATAGTAGTGGTAAAAAAGCACTTGTGGGTTTAATCAATCTTGTTTTTTTGTACAATTGTCCTTTAAGTGGGTGTGGCAGGGGGTGTGTCCTATGCCTGCATACTTTTTCTGATAGGTGTCCCTCATTCCCATCTCAAAAAGTTGGGAGGTATGGGCTTGTACTAACAATTGAAGTCTTTCCAATTCTAATCTGGTCATGTGTTGCAATCTGTGCAAATGACAATTCAGAAACATAAATATGTGTGGACATACAGTACACCAGATCCATTATTCTCATACTTAGAAAATGTGTTTGATATGGCATAAATTAGAAACTATAAACTTAGAAATGTCCATTAATGCTAAGTAGATTGTAAAGCTGGCCACACGCTTTACATTTGCTTCTTGCACTATTTACTTACATTTTGATTAAGCAACATTTTCATCTGTGTAATTTTCAGCCCAGCACATGTCTCAGATTGTAATGTCTAAGCTGGCAATATATCATTTTTTTTAAGTTAGTGACCCACCTGGTCCAAGCATTGGTAGAAATCAACATGGGGTGTTGAGATAAACTAACAACATAAATCATGAGCTCACAAAAAGTATTAGTTGCAGTCGGTAGGCTTTGACCTTGTGTCATTATTAGTCTGTCCTCATTCACACTGGCTCTTACACCCATAGTCTGTGAATGAACCATGTCTTTAAGTGGCTGAAGCTGCCAGGTACCAAATGCAGGCAGCCTATTCAATGCAGCGACTGCATGGACACAGCTACTCATCCCAATCTGACAGCCATGTGGGTGCTTTTGGGGTCACGTAGCTGAAGCCACTTAGCTGTATATCTCCCAACAGAGACACAGACGCAATGGAGACACAGAATCAGATGGCAATAAAACTCATCCATGGTCTGCTAGAAAAGGTTTTTATTGCTGTTTGTGCCCCTGCTTGAGGGATTTTACTTCTTTCAAAGTCACCAGTTGCCACCAGGAAAGGAAATAAATGGTAATCACCAACAGGGAAACTGAAATCAATAAAAAAAAACTGGCCTAAAGTGAACCTGTCAGGGTAGCAACAAAAACCTAAAGAATGTGCTTGAAAAGAACAGAGCTTTTATACTTACCTCTCTTATGGCCATTGTCCCCTACCTGCACTCTCTCTGCCCCAGTGCTGCAGCCTCTCTTAGTCTCTTTGGCATTTTACATTTCAAGGAGTGTTAGATACCTGTGTCCTGTGGTTACATCCTCTGACACCTATGCCGCTGCTAGGCAGAGCAGGTGGTTCATATCTATTTTTATTGGATACACAAGGACACACAATATGTAGATACAGTAGTACATGGTTTCTGTATGAATGACTTGTATAATTTGTTTTTACTATACACTTATGTACTAATATATCTGAATATGCTTTGTTGTTAGTGGGAAGCAAAGAATGTATGAAGTTATACAGGAGACCCTGGACAATGACTTCCCTGCATGGTTTGCTAAAGTATTCGGCTATGCCTCAAACCCTGGACTCATTCTACCTTTCATCCTACTCATGGTGTAAGTTTTACATAAAAAAGTGACAAGTTCAAGTACAAAAGTAATTTGCATTTCAAAATGCATAATGCTTTTAAAATGATGCTTTTTCTTGATGTAAAGATTGTTTTTTGATATGTAATTTTGAATAGCATCAACAGTCTGCAAGAGCTGAGGCAGCTCTCTTTTCTCTAATTTTACACACCAGCATGGGTGGACAAGGGATATTGTATATTGTTCTTATGATGTCTGCTTCTTGGGTGATGTAGCGCACCCCCTTAAGGGCTGTAGATGAACTGGGATCCCCCACCCTGCACAGCCAGGCACCCAGATTTTTCAAGGGGCACTCTAGAGACAGAGAACCGTCAGTCACCTTGTTTTAGCTGTTTATTGAGGGTTAATAACTTGAATGGGGATGGGAGGTTATGGGATGCCCACTTGACTTCAGCAACAAAACCCTGGCAATAATTCCAGGGACATCTTCCTATATACAGTCTATATACAGTCTCCTTGACACTCCTCCTGCACTTCACTTGCTTGCAGTCTCCAGCTAAATCACTAGGACAAAAAGAAAAAGGAGAACTCATGGGCTCCAAGTAAGCAATATGAATGCAAAGAGCAGGATGCTACAAGTAACAGCAGCTGCTGGTCATTAGCTAATTGCTCAAACCTCAGATTCAATAATCAAATACTGGAGGTGAGTTCCTCTGAATTAGTTAGGCATATAGAAAAAAGGGGAAGGAGTTGAAGAGGCAATTCCTAAAAAAGCAATTCTTCAGAGAGGAACAGGCAATTCGCAAAAAAATATATATGAAGTTTATTAGCAATTCACTTAAACACCAATCAAACAAAATAATTAAAAAAGTACCACCAAAAATTCATTAAAATAGACAACGTTGTCTACACATACACAGATGGCCACCACACACTGATTCCTACAATCCCCTCATAAATAATAACTGATGAAAATAATGGTCACTATTTGGTCACCTAAGGGGAAAAGATTATTGTCCTTCAAATAGCACCAGCATAAGTGAAATAGACTGAAGGGGAATGTAGATAACCGTGCGGTTATGTATACCTCTTATCCATGATAATGACCAGAGTGTGTCAGTAGCTGCAACAGACTGACTAGTGGTGTGCACAGTTCGTAATAGGTCCTTAGACACAGAGTTCACTGTAATATTACAGGTCCAAGTGGAAAGGGATATACTGGAGGGAAGTTCCTGTAATTAGGCTATAATTGCATGGGAGCAAAAGCAGGTTCGGAGGCACCAGTGTTAGCAGATAGGTAAGAGTCTGGGGAAGAGCGGTATGGTTATATGTATGATACCCTCCCAGTTGGGAGGTGTAAAAAGTAGGATCTGACCGCTATGTGGACGAACAATTTCTGCTTGTTTAGTCTCCCGACAGCTAATCAGGATAACTTCCTTCTTTAAACAGGATATCGCCAGTTAATTCTATATAGTGCCAGTCAGTTGAAGAGATGTTAAGTGAAGTAGCAGCCCAGGCAGCGCGGCTGTCACAGAGTTTCAGAGCTCTCCTAAGGCACTCGTGGAGATGGCAGAGGTATCCCCTTGGCGTGTGGGTGGATCAGTGTGTATGCTATAGGGAGCGTGATGGAGTCATGCTGATGCGTTTCACCCATCACCCGGGTTTCTTCAGAGCATGCGCAGAAGCCAGAAGAACGTCCTTAAATAGCCAGAGCGTCAGACTATGTAGTCGAGTCAGCATCTGGTTGTCTGGATAACTGCACAACTAATTGACAGCCAAACATACAATGCAGACAATACAAAGTCGGCAGGCATGTCTGGGAGGGTAGGAGTCCTCAGAAAACGATAAAAAGTAAATAAGAAAGGGATGGTAACAAAAAAGAATGCAGAAGGGATAAATTGTAAATAAATGAATAAAGCAATACGAGACAAGACAAAACAAAACAAACCAAGCCAAAAAGGAAAAAAAAAACTACTACTGACGTGAAACCGGAGGACAGCATGGATAAGGATTTTGTATTGCTGTGCATAACTAAGGCGTGAGGAACACAGAGAGATTGCACTCATTATTTAACCCTCGAGGTTGCATGCTGTTTAAATTGTATATCCACATTTTTTCCTTCTGGCACAACATTCTGTCGAAATCCCCTCTTCCCAATGGGAGTTTCAGTCTGTAAATTCCCTTGAAGGAGAGTCCAGTGGGATCACCGTCATGAAATTGGATGAAATGTAATGACAGTGGACGTTCATCATCCTTACTAAGGATACTTTGGATGTGTTCACCGATTCTGATTTTAAGTTGTCTCTTGGTCTTACCCACGTAATTCTTGCCACAAGGGCAAGTAAGCATATAGCATATAAATTACTCTGGTGGTATTGCAATCAATGAAGTTATTGATTTTAAATTGTAAATATGTGGAAAGAACAGACGTGTTCGCCGATTCTGATGGGAAGAAACAAACAGAACACCTACCACATCTGTACATGCCTTTCAAGGGTGGGAGTTGGGTTACCCAGTTGGGAGTAGGGGATCTCTGGTATTCAGAGTGGATAAGAATGTCTCGGAGGTTTCTAGAGCGATGGGCAGTGAGGAGAGGGCGGTCGCCCACATTATTTCCAAGAATGGGCGATTCAGCCAAAATGTGCCAATGTTGACTCAATAGCCCCTTAATTTGGTCCCATTGGGCACCAAATTTGGTGATAATCCTAATTGAAACCTGTGATTTGTTCAAGGGTGATGGACCTTTTTCCCTGACAAGTAAGTTCTGTCTATCTGTCTGTATGGCCCTCTTTTTGGCCTCCCTGATATCTACCATAGAGATCCCTGGCTTCAACATCAAAGTCTTGTTTGTGAGAGCAATTCCTTTTGATTCTGAGGAATTGACCAACTGGTATCAGGGACTTCTGGTGGTCACTTGTGGCCTGTAGTAAAGTGTTAGCTTCAGTGGATTTGCTATGAGTTCTAGTAGAAATCAGCCCATTTTGCACTCCTATGATTAGATCAAGGAATGGGAGGGTGTGGGGGTGAGCAGAAAAAGTAAGTTTGATATTGCGGTTATTAATGTTGAGTTCCTCGATGAATTGCAGCAGCTCTTGTTGGGTACCCCTCCCATATCATGAGCACGTCATCTATGTACCTCAGCCACAAGCGACTGTGGCTGAGGTACAGCGACGATGAATATACAAGCTCCTCCCACAGACCAAGATGCAAACATGCATATGAGGGGGCCCATGGTGCTCCCATGGAAGTCCCCCTGATCTGCTGATAGTGGGTGCCCAGGAACTGAAAACAATTATGTTCCAATAGGAATTCCAAGATCTCAACGATAAATTTGTTCTGTTGTCCCATGAGTGGGAATTTCCTCTCAAGGAAAAACTGAACAGCCCTGAGGCCCCATATGTGGGGGATCGACGTATAGAAAGATTCCACGTTGATCCCCACAATGAGGGCCCCCTCCGGCAGAGCCATAGTGTCTAAACACAAAAGTACATCCCTTGTGTCCTGTACATAGAAAGGTAGGTCATAGACCAGTTCCTTAATTAGTGCGTCAATGAATTTCCCTATTTTTTCCAAGGGGCCATGGACGGCGGACACTATGGGTCTGCCGGGTGGGTCAGTTAAGGACTTGTGGAGCTTGGGTATGATGTAAAATGTTGGAGTATTAAATTGGGATACCCGCAGATAGTTGAATTCCTTTCTAGTGATCAGGTTTTCCTCCAGACTCAAACTTACTTTGTACTTAAGAGCATTGATAATGACAGGAAAGGGATTTGAGTGAAGCTTACGATACATGGATTCATCACTGAGCAGTCTCATCACCTCATTCTCATATTGGTCCTCAGTAAGGAGGACCACGTTGCCTCCCTTATCACTACCTTTGATAACAATGCCCAGGGCCTCCTCCAGTTCCCTTAATGCTTTCCTCTCCTGCCGGGTAAGATTATCATTACCTCCATATTCCCAGTTGACCTTGGATAGATCTATTTTGACCTGTGTCAAAAAGAATTCAATCGATTTATGTTTGGATAGTGGTGGCATTTTGACAGATCTGATTTGAAGTTTAGAGGGACGCAGCAGTTCGAACTGATGGTCAGGGGTCTCAACATCTGAATCAGAATCGGCATTCTCCTGTAAAAGAGTGACAAGGGCATCTAAGGCCGCTCTTTCCTCTTTGTCTGATTGATTTATTTATAATTTATTATGCCTTGCATAGTGCCAATACCTGAAAATGACTTTCCTAAGGAAGAGGGAGATGTCCTTGTAAACCTCAAACTCATTCATCCCTGATTTAGGGGAGAATGAGAGACCTCTTTGAAGTAAGGAGAGATGGTGTACATTAAGTGAAAATTTGGTAAGATTAACGACCTCCATATCTTGTGAGGGAACAGGGCACGTGGGGCCTCTGGTAATCGAGGGATCAGCTAGGTCCGACGTGTCCTGCTCCTCAGTTCTCTCTGACTCTTGCGTGTTTCCCTGGCCCTTCCCTGGTTGACTGGGGAGGAGTGTGTGGAGGATTTCCCTTTCGTGTTTGGTTTGGTTTTTCCTATAATTGAGCCTGGGTTGTCTAAGGGGGGCTGACCCTTCTCTAAAAAAGTTACGGACTGATTTCTGTGTTCACTGTCACTATCGGTAGATGAGTGAGATCTACGATTGGATTTGGGATTATTTGAATTTTTAGGATTATTACTTCTTCCTCTGCTCCTGCGTGATCTACTTCTACCTTTGTAAGTAGTCTGATCAAAGATGTCCCCCCCGTTCAAGGTCTAGTAGATTCTGTTTAAATTTCTCCTGTTTATTAATTTTCAGTGTTTTTTCCACTTCTTTTTTTAGGAGTTCATTATGTTTTTCAACTGAAGGATCCCTTTTAAAGGGTTCTAATAGACTTACACTAACATCTATCTCAGCTTTAATTCCATCTAGCTGGATTTGCTCCTCATCTACAATCATTTGCATTATCTCAAGGCCACGTTTCACACAGCTAGCTTTCCATAATTCAAGGAAGCGCAAAGTGTGAAGGTGACCAGCTGGATCACTGTCAGTGGATCTGACAGGCACCGTCAGATTTAGCAATGGCCCTTTGTAGGCAGGAACTCAAAGCCCCTTGTTGTGTAGCAGATTACAGTGATCAGCTTGTATTTTCCCTCCTGTGTCTACTGGTCCCAGTACCACCTTTTCAGGCACTGCCAACCCACCTGGCTGCAGCTGCCCCTTTCACTAGCCTCCAGACTAACTTTTACCAGCCGGCCTGGCTGACTCTGCAGGAGCTCTCCCAGGGAAGGGATGAAGACTTGGCACACCAATGTTTTCAGGGAGAACTGGCTACATATGGCAGTCTTCCCCCTTCTAAGTCCTCAGTAGTGCTGCTCTACTCATAATGTCCTTTCTCTTGCTCCAGGAAGAGCTTCCTCTATGCATTGTGGCAGGATCCTTCCAGCATCCAAGCCCCGACCCAAGGTCCCCCACCCCCAGATTAGGAGGTAACCCAGAGGGCCACTGACAGCCTCATTAGCACTATATCTCCATCATCTACCCTACTACCCCTGCTGACATTGCCCATGCCTATTTATGAGGTAAGCCTTGACCCCTGCCAGCCCTCTACTGGGGATTGGCTGAGGCCCTCATAAATATTCCAGTTAGCCCCCCCCTAACCTCCACCCACTAGCTCTAGATGTTTCTACAACCGTCTAGACCAGGGGGAGACATCAGAGGAGCTTTCAGTATGAGTCATCAAGCCCTGACTCACTGAACCCTGACCCAGATTCACAGCTCAGGCTTAGCCCTGAGCTAACTAAATTTACCTATACTAACAACCTTTACACTACAAAAAAAACTATTCTACGTCTAGCACACAATAGAGGGGGCTACACTGGTTTAGCTGATAACTAAATACTTTCACTTACAGGTTCCAGAACGTCCTGCACTTAGTCTCTGTTATGAGAGTCTTTCAAATGTTCCACTAGGAAGGAAATAGCCTACTGAGAGTTACATTTTGCTGCTCCAACTTTAGTGATGGACTAAACACTTTATTCTTACAGTCTACCAGCTCAGTCTGTGCCATCAGAACTCTCCTTTATGACAGTCCTGTTGTTCACAGGACTCCATGTACACTGACTTTGGTGGACAGATGCCTCACCTAGTGTTGCTTTCCATAAAGCCCATGTATCTCTCTCACACACACTGGAGCATGCCCTCTCAAACTACAACAAGCACCCATAGTTAATCTAGCATCACCCATTACAAGGGATATTTGATGTGTGTGCCCAGCAGTTGGCACAGTATCAATTCATATTATGCACATTCACCATAAACAGCCACTGTTCCCAATTTACTAAAGCTGTGCATGTATGCTGATGCACCAATCCTACATGGACAAACAAATCCTATTATCACAATATTACTATGTACCAACATCTATCCATTTTAGTGTTTGCAGTTTAACCTAACATATTATTCTTGTTTGTTTGTTTTTTGGAACAGATAGGGTATTCATTTGGTAGTACATTTAGAAACATATAGTTTTATTTCCTTGGTACTTTTTGAAAATTAAAAGTAAAAAATAATTTAAAAAAAAATGCATTTTCCTGTAATGTTATATAAATTATAAACAATTATATCACATTAGTGTGACTTTTGTATGTAGCAGAATGGTAAAACTCATCATGAATATAAGCCTTTTTCTTCAGAAGTGTTTTGATGCTACATTAGGACACATGTAGGGGAAAAAAGTTTGCATAAATTGTTAGCGTAAGATAAGTTTAACGAGGGAACAAACTAGTGCGATGGCAACTTTTTCACGCGCTTACGTTAACATTTGATACTTGAGCAGTACATGCAGATGTTATTCAAATAATCCAACTTCATTGTTGTGACCTATGGATTCATAGTTACATAGTTAGTCAGGTTGAAAAAAAGACACAAGTCCATCAAGTTCAACCAATAAAATCATACAATCCCATATACACAATCCTATACCCACAGCTGTTCCAGAAGAAGGCGAAAAACCCCAGAAAAGAATGATCCAATTTGCTACAGAAGGGGAGAAAATTCCTTCCTGATCCCCCCGAGAGGCAATCAGACTTTCCCTGCATAAACTTTTCCTATAAATGTTATTACCCAGTTATATAATGTACATTTAGGAAAGAATCCAGGCCTTTTTTAAAGCAATCTACTGAGCTGGCCAGAACCCCCTCTGGAGGGAGTCTATTTCACATTTTCACAGCTCTTACTGTGAAGAAACCTTTCCATATTTGGAGATAAAAAATATATTTTCCTCTAGAGTGCCCAATTGTCCTCTGTGATGACCTTAAAGTGAATAACTCAACACCAAGTTCACTATATAGACCCTTTATGTATTTGTACATTTTTTTTCACAATAAAGTTTTTATCAGAGTAAAATTAAAGCATCACAATTACACAAATAATCTCAGTTGTGTAAAACATAACAATAGATATAAGGAATTAACGAATATTTAATATATTGTATATCTAATGATAGTAGAGTGTGTTTTGTTCATTTTATCTTTAGTATAACAAGAATCATTAACCTAGCTGGGTTTCCTAGTCATGACCAGGGACTCCCATTATATAGGTTTTTATTAAAAAAAAAAAGAAAAAGTTTTTGAACTTGAGAACTGCTATGCTAGTAGTAGAAGTTTTTTTTTAGGTAACCTTACAAGGTTACTGGGGATAGAAAGAAAAATAGTGTATATGAGGTGATAGGAACGAGAGGAAAAAAGAAAGGAAGAAAGAAGGTTTAGGCAATCCATGAGGTTGTTAAGTGCCTGACTGCTCCTCATGCAGCCATAAGGGATTTAAATTCTTCAGAGTATTTGAATATGACCCAAACTCTCCACAGTGTGTTAAATGTCTCTGTAGTTTCATGAGCTATGGCCCCAGTTTCCTCCATGCCATACATATCCTGTACTTTGAGGAGCCATTCTTCAATAGATGGTGTTTTTGTGGTTTTTCCAATATCTGGGAATTAAGGCTTTTGCGGCCGTAAGTAGAAATCTAGTTAATGATCGCTTATATCTTTTCATTGGACCATTAGATATATGTAATAGGCAGCAAGCTGCCGTTAATGGAATTGAAGTATCTGTTATGTGTTTATTTATGTCATAAACCTTTTGCCAAAATGGACGTATCGGGTCACAATTCCACCATATATGTTGCGTGGTACCTTTTACCCCGTTGCATCTCCAACATAGATCTGAAGTCACGTGGAACCATTTATGAATTTTGAATGGTGTATTGTACCAATTCGTAAAAAGTTTGTAGGAGGTTTCTTTGTTGCATGTACTAATTGAGCATTTGTGTGCAAACACACATGCATGTAGCCATTGGTCATCGCTAAAAGCAGTATTTAGGGCATCTTCCCACAACCTTTTGTGTTTATTTAGTTCCGTGGAGCCTGAGGATTGTAACCAGATATATGCCAGTGATATAGTCTTTTCCATTTTTTCAGCCTTTAGACATACCTCTTCAAGTGGTGATAAGGGCCTAGTAAAGTATTTACGTCTATTGGGGTTGGAGACGAAACTATAAATCTGGCGATATTCCCAGTGTGATAATGTTTCTTGTCCGCTTACTTTAATAATTTCTATTAGTGATTTCACCCTGTCCTTCTCAAAACAGTGTGTCGCTAGTTAGGGTTTTGTCTCATCTTCTGTTTTTTCTGGTCACCTTTTTAGACCTGGTGGGAATTCTGGGTTTTTGCTTATCAGTGTCAATGGACCCGGTGATGAGGTCAGTTCAGTGTCTTTAATAATTTTCTGTGCAACTTTTAATGTGGCTCCTATGATTGGATGATTTTTTTAGTTGTGTAGGGCAGTCTTTCCATGAGATCCAAGGTGCGTGTGTTATTGGAATAGGCCAGAATATTCTCCAGACTCACCTAGTCCTTATTGTTTGCATGGCAATTCCAATAGACTATTCGATTAAGATACGAGGCAAAATAATCATTTCTGAAATTTGGAAAACCCATGCCTCCAATGTGTTTAGCTTTGGTGAGTAGCCTGAGATTGGTACGTGGGTTTTTAGACACCCAGAGGAATCTCCTAGTCATGGAATTCAATGCGTGAAAAATGCTCGCTGGTAGCACGACTGGTAGAGTCTGGAAGAAGTACAAAATTCTAGCCAGGATTGTCATTTTTATTATGGCTGCTCTACCAAACCAAGAAAAGTATTTTAGGGACCATTTCTACAGATCTTTATTGATGTTTTGTAAAAGTGGTTTATAATTTTCCATATCGATTGATTCTATTTTCGGGGTAAGCCATATCCCAAGGTATTTGATGGCATTGTCTTCCCATTTAAAGGCGCAATTATTCTGCGTAGTAGATAGGTTATTACCTATTAGTGTTAAGTTCAACTCCTTAGATTTTTTTATAGTTTATTTTGAAGTTAGAGAAATAGTTGTAGTGTGCAAAGATTTTACATTAATTAGGCAGTGAGATATGTGGTTGGGTGATGAAAAACAAGAGATCATCGGCATATGGCGCAGATTTATATGATTTGGCTCCTACCTGAAATCCCTGTACTGATGGGGAATACCGTACAAATTAATGGTTCAAGGATGAGAACGAAGAGTAGTGGTGATAGAGGACACCCTTCTCGCGTTCCGTTATTAATTAACACAGTGTCTGATAAAGTGCCATTGACCTTAATTCTCACCGTTGGGTTGTGATATAGGGTTGAAATCCATGACAACATATGTGGTTTCAATCCATTATGATTACACGTCGCATGTAAGTATTCCCACGATACGCGATCAAAGGCTTTCTCTGCATCAGTGGAGAGAAGCATGCCTTCATTAGGTTTAGGACTTTTGTCACATTGTCCCTGGCTTCCCTACCAGGCATAAAGCCTACCTGTTCTGGACTGATCAATAGGTGTAATAGAGGCCGTACGCGATTCGCTAGGACTTTTGTGAAAAGTTTTGAATCTATGTTAAGCGAGATTGACCTATAGTTGGAGCATTCTAATGGGTCTTTATTTGACTTAGGTAACATTGTGACATGGGCTCTCAGGAAATCTTCTGGTATTTCTCTAGGGTCTTTTATGTAGTTCAGGGCTTTCAGGAGATGTGGGGTCAAAAGTGATGGAAAGGTTTTGTAATAGTGTGCGGTAAAACCATCTGGGCCTTTACTTGGCTTGAATGACTTAATGGCTTGTATTCGTTCGTCTTCTGTGATTGGTAGTTCTAACTGCTGGGCATCATGTTCCTCTAAATAAGGTAAACCGCTATCTATAAGAAATTGTTTGATTAATTGAGGACGTGTTCCACTTAATTTGGCTGGTTTATGTGGTTGTGGTAAATTGTACAGTTCAGTATAATATTTATGAAATATTTGGGCAATTTTTTCAGTCTCGTGAATTAATTGATTGTTTTTGTTTTTTATGGCCGATTGATAGATAATTGTACCTCTTTCAGTGCTCTTGCTAGGAATTTTCCAGTTTTATCGCTATGTTCATAGAAAAAAGCCTTTTTTAGAAAGAGGATTCTCAGTGTTCTTGCTAGGAATTTTTCCAGTTTTATCGCTACAGTATATTCATAGAAGAAAAACCTTTTTTAGAAAGAGGATTCTCTGTGCTTTCAGGTTTAGTATGAACTGCAGCTGTTTGCGTACACATTTATGAGCTGGCCATATGGTCAATGGAGAGAGCTCATCTGATTAATTTTCAAGAAAATATGATTTTATTGCCTCTGATATTTTCTTGTGATCCTGTGTGTCAGTGAGTAAGGATGGGCTCAACCTCCACATGCTATTGTTTGAGCGTTTAGTTGGTGAATGCAGAGTCAGAGAAATAGGTGCGTGGTCTGAGAGGAATTTGATGCCAATCTTTGCAGATTGCAGTAAATGTAGATCTCTTTGTGATAGGAAAATGTAGTCAATGCGTGTATGTTTGTTGTGAAGGGCCGAGAAATATGAAAAATCTCTGCCTGCGGGGTTAATTGTGCGCTATGTATCTACTAGGGTGAGGGAGGACATTTTCTTTAGTTTTTTGTAAGGTAAGCTAGAGGTGCCATCTGATGTATCCTGAGACAGATTCAGCGCTAAATTAAAGTCCCCACCTAGGATGATACACCCTTGCGCAAAATCCTTTAATTCCTCAACTATATGTTGACAGAATGAGACTTGGGCAGAGTTTGGAAAATACACGCTTGCTAACGTGATAGGCAGACCCAGTTGTTGTGAGATATCTAATCCCGCATTTTTATAGAGCATAATAGATACCCCTTTGGATTTGGAGTTGGGATTGTAGAATGAAAGGTCTGGGGATAATGTTTATCTTCAAGTTTTTGAACGGCCCCTGTTTTAAAATGGATTTCTTGTAAAAATATTACTTGGTTTTATTTTCTTTTTTTCTCTAAGTAGAGAAGAACATTTTTCTGGTGTACTTAGGCCTCTCACATTATGAGAGACCAAGAAAAGTCTTTTATCAAGCAAAGAATAAGCCATATCAGGTTATTTTATTTGCTGTTCTAGATCTGATCCTTGTGCCCCTGATGGGAGGAGTGTATGGGGATGAATTAGATCCTAGCAACCTCAGGTAAAGGATAGAGGGAAAGGGAAAAAAGAAAAGAGAGGGTAAAAATAAAGTAGCTTGTACTTATTTTAGCTTAGTATGTAGCTCTTAGTTAGGGTAAGCGCGTGTTGTGCCAAAATACCTGAGTCTTTAATGAGAGAAATTAGAGCAGAAAAATAAAACTGAAGTATACGTCTCAAGGTAATAACCTTAAGAGAGAAATAAGGGATTACTCGCTCAGCTGTTTGGCCGATCGTAATCCACTGGTAGAGGCAGTGGGAGATGTCACAGCAGGGATGAAAAGAAGTTATATCCAGTTACTGTGATGATACCAGTAATTATATCAGATGAATCTCCATGGTACCTCCCGTGGCCTTTATATTAAAGTACCTAAAAGAAGCGAATGTCTGCCTTCCAGCCCTAAACATTCAAAACTTACAGTTTCATAGACAAGTGTCCATAATAAACTCTCATAAAATAAGTGAAGGACAACGACAACAGGAATAATAGTGTCGAGTATCACAGACAGCCCAAGCTAACTATGATGAAAGGATCCAGGTCGTATCTATCACCTGGTTAATAGGTAATGTAATATAATAATGATCTCCATCAATATTATTGGCAACGTTAAGGATTAAACATACCTTCTATCCTGAACTCACAATTATCAGCTTATATTAACAGTTCAGCTGCATAGCGATAACTGCACAACCCTGTATATGGAAAACAAACAGCATTAATAACATGGGTTAGGGAGTTTGTAATCTTTCTCATTTCAGGTCCCTGTTCTCTAATGGTGTTATCTCTCCATTGATCGGTTCTCCGTTAGGTAAAGAAACACCAGAGCATTATTTGTCAGCTTATTTATTTGAGGACATATACTGGCTTAGCTAGCCGTTTATTAAAGTAAAGCATTATTCGGATGCTAGTGTCCTCTGCATAACCATCTAGCACAGTGATGGTGAACCTTGGCACCCCAGATGTTTTGGAAATACATTTCCCATGATGCTCATGCACTCTGCAGTGTAGATGAGCATCATGGGAAATGTAGTTCCAAAACATCTGGGGTGCAAAGGTTTGCCATCACCGATCTAGCAGATAAGTCACTTGTTGCTGCATTTGCTTTGTTTGAAAAATCCAGTTGTAATACCGGTTAGCGTCACTAGATGTCATCTTTGGATACAGCATCTCATTAGATATACTTGGCAGTGTACAAAGCTGAAAACCAGTGTTGGGTATATAATATCAGTTTCTAGGGTAGGAAAGTAAAAATGGGGGTTGTTCATCTAAAGTTCAGATGGCCAACAACATTGAAAAAAGGAGTAATTACAAAAGTTACCTTTAACCAGTGTTTGAGTGGAACAAGTAGACCATATTTTCATCTGTAGTCAATATCCACAGATCAGGAATAATTGAAACATAGTTTGATTCCTGCTGCTCAAGTATTTTCCTGGAACCTGAATCCTTTAGCCGAATATGGGGATTTGCCATAGTTGGGGCTTGTTGTATTTAGATTTTTTTGGACGAAGGCAGTTTTGATGGAGAGGCTTGCGGAGTATGAGGGGGCGTAGAGCCGAGCATGTGAATCCTGAATTCTTGATACCATTCAGGTAAGTCAATCAATGGTAAATTCAGCTGCTCACAAAAGGCTGGGATGTCCTCTGGTAGTCACAGGTAGTGTTGCTTGCCTTGGTATGTGGCATTAAGGGCAAAAGGAAATCTCCATCTGTATGGTATCTCTTTCTCTCTCAGAACCTCCAACAAGGGATGCAGCGCTTGTCTGTTTTTGAGGGTAATGTGGGAAACATCCTGGAATAGGGAGATAGGATGGTCATTAAAAATGATTTGATTATTCCGACTGGATTTGCCCAGGATATCTTTTTTAAGTGAGAAGCTTTGTAAGCAACATATAATGTCCCTTGGTGGAGCAGCTTCTGATGGGCATGGGTTCAGTGTCCTGTGAGCTCTGATGAATTCTATGTCAGTGTCTTTGGGAAGTTCAAGAAGCTCATTAAAAACAGCCTGGAGTGCTTGTTTGTTTGTGATTCCACAATTTAAGGGATCCCCTGACTCTGATATTTTGCCTTCTCCCTCTGTTGTCAAGGTTCTCTAATTATCTATTAACTTGTATGAAGTGAGTGGCATGTGTGGATACAGTAGTCCCCAGAGGCTCTATCGCTCTATCTCTCTTAGCTTCTGCTCTTTCTGTGCTGGCCAGTCGCTCAGTGAGGGAGAGGATGTCAGCTTTCAAATCAGTTATGGCTGACAAGAGGGTGCTCTTTATATCTGCAGCTATCTGTGTCATCTCAGATAGCTGCAAAAGTTGATCTGTATATTCTGTGTCCCTTACCAGATCCTCCTTAGCTGACATGGGGTCCTCGCTGGGATCTGTCTCATGCTGCATCAACGCCATCTTGGTTCCAGTGCGACCCCTCGTCCTTGGAGTTTGGGAGCCAAATAACTGCGGAATACTGCGATGTCTGGGTGCAGAGAGAGAGCGATGCTGGCTGGGACCTTTAGTGTGCTTGTCACATTTGCACATAGCCAGATCGAATGGGCTGGAAGGGGGTTATGAGCCGTGGTTGTGGAGAGCTCCTCTACTCAGCGTCTATTGATGCTGAGCGCCAAGCCACGCCCATATTGGAAATGTTGATCATATCCCCCTTAATCTCCTCTTCTCAAGAGAAAATAAATTCAGTTCCTCTAATCTTTCCTCATAGCTGAGCTCCTCCATGCCTCTTATCAGTTTGGTTGTCATTCTCTGCACTTTCTCAAGTTCCCCGATATCCTTTTTGAGAACTGATGCCCAAAACTGCATAGTCCAATGGAGGTTTTACTAATAATTTGAACATGGGCAAAATGATATCTCTCTCCAGAAGTGCTCCTATGAGACCACATGGTAGACCTGCAGAAGGAGGCCGTGACCTCTGAAACGCCTAGTCATAGCAACCATCAAGTGTCATTTATCAGCTGGCTTCTGAGAATTATGTGCACGTGTCCTTGTGTGGAGTCTCTCTGCTTTCCAGCATCCTCGCGGAGAGAGGGCGGCTCTCGTGCAGCTTGTCAGTGGCTGCTCGTGGATTATCCAGATAGAGACTGTCAGTTCGCTTTATATCTAGCTTGGATTTCTGGACTCAGGAGAGCAACCACAGCCTCTATTGATGCGCTTGTTTTTATCTACACATTGTGAGTGTACTACATTAATTTGTCTATATCTTTTTTTAATAAACCGTGTCACACTAGGGCCGGTGTGCTTTCCTTTTTTACTCTTGTCTTTTCAGCTGTCAGTATTCCCCCTGGTTGATGGAGCAGCACGGCTAAACCTATGTTACACCCTACTGAATTAACCCTTACTATTAGGATCTCATCGGTTCCTTTCCATACATATACTCTACTGATGGAATATTGTGGAACTGTTTTGGCTTTTATATCCCTCTTGCCATCAGCTTATTGCCTTCATTGATTTTTTTGGACTTCAGCGCTTTTGGTGTTTTTTATTCTCTATAGTTACTTGGTAAAGACTTTGATCCCTTTTTAAATATAGGCACCACATTGGCCCTACGCCAATCCAGTGGTACCATTCCAGTCATTAACGAGCCCCTAAAAATTTGAAAGGCTTTGAAATGACAAAACTCAATTTTTTTTAGGATCCGTGGGTGGATGCCATCTGGTCCAGATGCTTTATTCACCTTTGTTCTGTCTAAATATTTCTGGACAATATCACTTTTGAGCCCTTGTGGATCATTTGGGGCTGTGTCAATACCATCCCCATTATGGACTTGAGCTCCCCCATGCTCCTTTGCATACACAGAGCTGCCGAACGTATTGAATAAATTTGCCTTCTCTTTGTCCCTAGTCACCCACTCCAGATTATTTTGTAAAAGGCCTACATGCTCAGACCTGATCTTTTTACTATTAATATATTTGAAGAATTTTTAGGGGTTTGTCAATCTGTCAATCGCTTAGAATTTTTGCATTCTTGATTTCCTTTTTACATATTGTGTTATATTCTTTGTAACATTTAAACATTTAAATGATGATAGTGTTCCTCCATTTTTATATTTTTTTAAAAGTTATTTTCTTATTATTTACTGCTTTTAAATTTGACATAGGTTTTATTTTTAGCCTTTTAAACTTATTGCCTGTGGGAATATACTTTGCAGTGAGTTTGCATACAGTCTTTTTGAAGAATTCCCATTTCTGTTCTGTGTTCATCGATGCCAATATTCCCTCCCGGTCTAAGTCTTGGAGAACAGCCCTCATTGAAAAAATTGCTCTATTAAAGTTATGTGTTTTTATATTTTACGTGTGTGCTTGTTGCTTACAGCTAACATTAAATTAAATCATGTTATGGTCACTGCTACCCAGATGTTCTTTTATATGAATATTGGTAAAAAGACCTGCGTGGTTTGAGATTACAGGTCCAGCAGAGCATAATTCCTAGTCAGGCCTCAATAAACTGGATCATAAAATTGTCTTGTAATAGGTTCATACATTTTTGCCCTTTAACTGTTCCAGTAGTGCCAGTAAATTTCCAGGTAGTTAAAACCCTGCATTATTATCACTGCCCCAGCCCTTGCAGCCCTTTCTATCTGTTCAAGGAGCCTCCACCTCCTCATTAACACTGGGGGGGGATTCATTTTGGAACAATATATATATATATATATATATATATATATATATATATATATATATTTATTTTTTGCACTTTTTTTGGTCACTGGAGACCAAATCCAGACCCTCGCATGCAACTGTGCAACAAACTATCACTTCTAATTGTGATATATTATTGACTGCAATCAGCCAGCAACATATCACTATAGCAGTGATCTACTGTATTTTTGCAAGGAGAAGCTGGACAGAGCTGGAGCAGCTCTGTCAAAGCCTCCGTACTGGGTTGTCATTCCTGATGCCACATTCCTTCCATGTGTAAACACAATGCAAAAGCTTTGTGTTTACATTTATCTGCTATAAACACTACTGTACCATTTTAAAAAAGCACCCAGGACTTAATTATGCCATTGTGTGTCTAAAAAAAATGTGATGTTCTGTAATATTTTTGGGCCTATTTATTTGTTGTTCATACTATATAGAAATAAAACTTAAAGAGGAACTGCAGTCTGCTCACATAATTTGTAATAAAAACATCTTTGCCATGCCGAAGCTTCCCTCCAACCACTTTGTATATTTTTTATATACTGTGATTCTGTACTTGCCAAATATGCTTCAGAAATCTCCCTCCACTAAGTCCGGCAGCATCCATCTTAACTGTGGGCAGCTGAACCAGCTGCCTGTTCACTTCCTGGATTTACACAGACACACAGAGGCACACATTCAGCTCTGCAGCCCTGCAGCTCTCATTGGCCCTCTTATGACTCATCCCCCCTCCCTTCCTGACAAACCCTCACAAGAGTGAGAGAGAGAGAGCTGTGCATGATATTGTAAGCCTAGGCTAATTACCAGACAAGAAAGAGGAAGTGGGCTATATAAGGTATTTACTGGCAGAAAAAAATGTTTTACTATCCACAGTTAAAACAAGAAGGGCAGAAGATTTAATAGAAGTAATATGGTGGCAGCATTTAAACAAACCACCACAGCAGCAGAAGAACCACCCAGCTCTAGGGAGGAAGACTCCCCCATGATAGAAAGTGACTGTGAGAGTCCAAAATTAATAAACTGTATGAGCCATTTTTATTATTTTTTTACATGATGACACTACATTCAATTATCAAATGGATATGAAATGAATGATCTTGGGGCTGTCTGCTCTTTGTTATTTTTCCACTTTATTTGTATCTTGTGTAAAACTATTCCCATAAGATGTTGGCCCAGACACCGTGTGTGGTCTCGTCTGGTGCATGGAGGCCAGTGTTAAAAGAATCTTTGATAAAGCAAGATCAATAGTGAAAGTCTTCAAGTCTTTCATTCCATTGCAACACTAAAGATATTGGAGGATTGTTGCCTTACTCTTTTAAATTACTGCCCCAAATGCTGGTCAAGTAATACTACCAGTACATTCAATATGATCGAAAGACCCCTCAAACTGAAAAAGTCGGTCTGCCAAATCGCACAGCTGGCTCCCTAGTTAAATGGAAAAATCTCACATAATTGCATGACCTATTGCTGCCTTTTGCGAAGCGTAACATACTAAAACCCTCCAGAGTGACACCATGTCCATGTGAAAGTACATCAATCATGTGTGCCACATTAATAATCCCACGTGCGCTGACATTTCATACATCTTGTGAATTACCAATTGTCTTTTATGGAATAAAATATCCTAATAATGCTGCACTTAGATGGCGCTGCTCTCCTTCTGTCTACACCATGTCCATGTCCCTGCCCTCTTTGATTTACTCTCTACTCAGCCACCCTGAGGACTTTAATCAGAACACTAGCTACCAAGACAGTGCCACAATTGCACAGGTGATGAAAGAGAATGTGAACCAGTGTTTTGCTTCATTCTTAGATCCAAGTAACTGATCAAATGTTCTCACCAGTGCTTGCAGCAGCTGCTTGTTTTTTTTGTCAATTTGCAGTCTGTGAAAACCCTTGTTGATGTGGCAGATTAGAATATTCAAAAACTGCTTAAGAAGGCAGAGGAGTATGCCCTTGCTGTAAGAAAATCCACATTGCCCCACTTACAAGATGAGAATCTGTCTGACTCTGAAGATGATGTGTGAAGAGGAGAATATTGAAAAATCACAGGAAGTGGAAAAAGCGCCATCCACATCAAAGCAGCCAGTCTTTTGGTTTCATTCAAAAAGCCGCAGAAGACCCAGGCAAAGCATCTCCCCAAACAGGCAGCATAGAGCAGTAGATCAATCTGACTGGTAATCTGGTGCACACAATTAAAAGTGCAGTGCAAATAGTTTACTGTGGTGGTGCACTGGCTTGACTTGGCCCATCATTGGAGGTTTTATGTATCTGTGGTGTTAAATTAGGTGAAAGAAATAAAGTTATTCTGATTTTACTTTCTCTCTCACCACACACAGTCAGCTCTAAGTTGCCTCTCTATAATATACTACATGTATGGCCCTTCCCAGGGCCGGCCTAAGGCCTTTATGCGCCCTGTGCCAATGCGAATATTGGCAGTGCCCCTCCCAGTGACCACAATTGATACTTCAATTCTGGGAAAGCAGCAGCTGAGAGATATTATGAAATCACTTCCATTAAGAATAAGTGACTGAGTGCATAACATGACAAACAGCTATTACTTCAAAATAACAAAAAGTTTGCAATCATACTGCAAGAAAGTTTGTTAAAAAACTACCTGCGGGGGCGTAGCTTGGATGTTCATGTGAGAGGACGTGTCTCACACTAGCTCCTGCATCCTGCTTCACAGAATCCTGTTGTGAGCCATATACAACGCAGACATAGACCGGATACTTCACCCCCGGTGTGGAGTCACCAGTACAGCGACACCCGGTCACCACAATAACAAGGCAAACATGCCTAAGAAGGAAGGGAGCCTCCTCGCCGACGGCACGGTCCAACATGGCACACCCCCGCTCCAGCAACGAACGGGAAGAGACTCCTATGCCTCGGCGGCGGCTAAACTCAGCCAATATGCCCATGAAGCCAGCGGTGTCAAGTCCACACAGCAAACTTTGCTAGCCTGCACAGCTAAAACAGCCAAAAACGGACCCCCTGTGAAGTCTCCTAATACAACACAACATGTGCCTGAGAAAATGGCGCCGGCGGCCTCCAGGAACGCAGTGAGTAATCCACCATCCCCCCTCCCTGCCCAAGTCAATGCTGATCCCACAGATGTGGAAAATAGAGAGCCCTTATTACAGGACATTCTTACTGCAGTCCATGCTTATGGCTCCTCCATTACTGACTTGTCAACTGAAGTCAAAAGCATGAAGAAAGGCCTGCTGCACATTAGACAAGATATGCAGACAATCAGGGAGAGGGCCACTGCTTTGGAGGGACGTGTGAGCTCTATTGAGGATGAATTACCCCCCTTATCCCAAGAAATGCACATAATATCCAATAAAGCTGATGAATCAGCAGCTAGAATCGAAGATATGGAGAATAGATTAAGAAGGTGGAACATCCGTATAGTCGGAATGCCTGAGAAATCCGAAGGGAAACACCCTGCAGAGTTCATTGAAGCATGGCTTGCAGACACTTTTGGGAAAAATAATCTTACTCCATTCTTCTCAGTGGAAAGAGCTCACAGGGTGCCATCCCGACCACCGCCACCAGGGGGCAATCACAGACCATTTATCCTAAAACTCCTCCATTAAAAGGACAGAGACATTATATTACGCTTAGCCAGACAAAATACTGATATGGACATACAAGGTTCCAAAGTCTCAATATATCCAGATTTCTCGGCTGCTGTCCAAAAACAGAGGGCAAAATTCACAGAGTTAAAAAAAAGGATGCGTGCAATACCACTAGTCTACTCCATGTTGTGCCCAGCTAAGTTACGTGCGGTAGCAGATGGAGCAGTGCATTTTTTTTAATCCCCAAATATGGCTGCCTCCTGGCTTGATCGACATGAAAGACATTTGCGTGGAGCTGACCAAGGGCATGCATTTGATTGAAAATTGCAAAGTATCCAGCAATATATGAATCCTTTTGCTCACCTTGCTATTTCAGGAGCTCTTAGAAAGGCACAATTGTTTTACATTGCCACCTCTCAGTATCTATCATTGAATTTTGTACTTTGATTTCAAAGACACTGGGTCCCGGCCCTCAACACTACCCCCTTACTAGCCCTGCGGGGCACTTATCAAAGTTCAATAGTTGGTCTATCTGAGTTTATCTGAGTTTTTTCTATTTCCCAACCTTGGTTGGATGAGTTTTATTTTTGCAGGTGCACACAGAATATAAGTCTACATTATGTCTCTATCGTCCAGACTGATTTGCCTGAGACTGAAGATGGTCAACACTGTTTACAAATTATCTACCCAGGTAACATTTGTGAATGGGCGCAGTGGTACACTTATCAAGATCTAGATACCTATTGGCGTATGCGCCCCTCTATGCAGCCCCCCCGTCTTAAGGAGTAACCGGTTGGATACAATTCTATCCTGGAATATTAGGGGCTTGCGTGATCCTACCAAAAGGACTGCCTTATTTTCTTTTCTTTCACAGCAGGACCCCACCATTATATGTCTGCAAGAGTCCCATCTTACCAGACACTCTATAAACTTACTACATATGTCTAAATATCCTGTGCATTACCATTCTGTACATACCAACTACTCCAGAGGAGTTAATATCCTTATGGCCAGATCTGCTGCATTTACTAAACAAGATGTGCAGGTGGACTCTGAGGGCAGATTTGTTTTTCTTATGGGGGTATGGGAATCTCAAGCCTGTGTTATTGCTAATATATATGTGCCACCACCTTTTGCATTGACGGTGTTGCAGTGTCTGGCTAGATTTTTGTCTAAGCACCCGCATATACCGGTATATGTCTTTGGTGACTTTAATAGTGTAATGGACTCTTCTCTTGACATACATAGGAAATATTGTCCTCAGGGCCCTAGGAATTGTACTCCACTAGCTAGGTTTATAGGTGAGATGGGATTGGTGGACCTATGGAGGTGTAAGTTTCCCTTGTGAGCCCAGTACCCATGTCATTCCCCGACACACTCTGCACTCGTATAGACTTTGCATTAGGAAATGATCTAACATATCGATATGACCCGAAAGTAACATATCTGGCTAGAGGATTGTCTGATCATTCCCCGGTGCAGCTTACCCTAAACTTTCATAAAACACCCCTACCTGTGCACTGGAAGCTGAACCCCTTTTGGCTGCAGCTATTTACTGATGCAGATAAAATGCAGATGCACATTAAATATTTTCTTAAAATTAATAAACCTTCAGCTGCCCCGGGGGTGGTTTGGGACACTCTTAAGGCATATGTCCGGGGTATGTGTCTAAAAGAAATGAACACCATAAAAACAAATAGCAGACAATGGGCAAAAGATGCCGCTCAGGCAGTGGAGAAAGCGGAAGAATTGTTTCTGCGATCTCCAACGCCTGATCATGAACGGCAATGGACGGACGCACAGAAATTACATCGTACTATACATTTACAACAAGCAGACAACAAGAGGTTCTTCACATCCCAAACATACTTTGAGGAAGGGGAAAAAACTGGCCACATGTTGGCTATGATAGCCAGGTCACAACAACCACCTCAAGTAATTCACAGCATCACAACACCTTTATCACAGACTGTCACAGATACACCGTCTATACTGAAGGAGTTTTCCTCCTTCTATCAAGATCTATACTCCTCAAAGGTATCTTACCCTGAAGAGGATCTGACACAATTTCTAGATTCTATTACTCTACCCCAGCTTCAGGATACAGACAGGCAGCTCTTAAACGCTCCTATTAATATTGAGGAACTGCATACTGCACTAGCTGTGTCTAGCTAACTATGCTGGTGTTCTCTCTGCAATGGCCCTGCATTTCCAATGGTGAAAACCCTGTCTGTGTTCCAGGTATCAAAGCATTAAAGTGGAACTTCACCCTCCTCTCCCATACTTGGACTGTCTTTTTTTTGGGGGGGGGGAGCAGGTACCTGATTTTGACCACTTAGCCGATTGGAGCGGAAGTTTGCACATCCCCCACCTCTCCCCGCAGCATCTTAGGACAGGTCACAGGTCCCAGTATACTGCGGGACCATTCATGGGGTGCAGCACAGCTTGCGCATGCACAGTGGACAGCTGGCTTCAAAGGCACGAGGAGTCACAGCCAGCTGCCCACAGTTAAGATGCCAGTGCCAGGGACCCAAAGACTCGAAAAGGGCTGGGTCAGGTGAGGACACCGCTGGATCCTGGGACATGAGGTGTGTTTTTGTTTGTATTTGTAGCTGCTGACTAGGGATGAGCCGAACACCCCCCGGTTCGGTTCGCACCAGAACCTGCGAACGGACCGAAAATTCGCACAAACGTTAGAACCCCATTGACGTCTATGGAACTCGAACGTTCAAAATCAAAAGTGCTCATTTTAAAGGCTAATTTGCATGGTATTGTCCTAAAAAGGGTTTGGGGACCCGGGTCCTACCCTAGGGGACATGTATCAATGCAAAAAAACCTTTTAAAAAGAGACGTTTTTTCGGGAGCAGTGATTTTAATGATGCTTAAAGTAAAAAAAAAAAAAAAGTGAAATATTCCTTTAAATATCGTACCTGGGGTGTGTCTATAGTATGCCTGTAAAGTGGCGCGTGTTTCCCGTGTTTAGAACAGTCCCTGCACCATATGTCATTTTTAAAGGAAAAAATCTAATTTAAAACTGCTTGCGGTTTTAATGTAATATCGGGTCCTGGCAATATGGATGAAAATCAGTGAGACAAACGGCATGGGTACCCCCAGTCCATTACCAGGCCCTTTGGGTCTTGTATGGATATTAAGGGGAACCCCGCACCCAAATTAAAATAAGGAAAGGTGTGGGGCCACCAGGCCCTATATACCGTATATACTCGAGTATAAGTCGAATTTTTCAGCACATTTTATTGTACTGAAAGTGCCCCCTTCGACTTATACTTGAGTCAAGCACTTTTCTGCAGCAAAAAAATTCATTTTCCGAACCGATTTTGGGGCCCCGTATCTCAGGGCCACTTGGTGCTAGGAACCCCAAATTTGGTGTGCAAACCCAGTGGAACTGGTACCACAACATTCCAAAGATGAAGTTTCTAGCACTAAGTGGCCCCGAGATACGGGGCCCCAAAATCGGTTCAGAAAATGTCATTCTCTGCTGAAGAAAAGTGCTTGACATTTTCTGAACCGATTTGGGGCCCCATATCTCAGGACCACTTGGTGCTAAGAACCCCAAATTTGGTATGCAAGCCCAGTGGAACGGGTACCATAACATATCCAAAGCTGGGGTTCCTAGCTCCAAGTGGCCCTGAGATACGGGGCCCCAAAACCAGTTCGGAAAATGTCATTCTCTGCTGCAGAAAAGTGCTTGACATTTTCTGAACTGATTTTTGGGGCCCTGTATCTCGGGCACACTTGGTGCTAAAAAACCCCAGCTTTGGAAATTTTATGGTTCTAGTTCCACTGGGTTTGCACACCAAATTTGGAGTTCCTAGCACTAAGTGGCCCCGAGATACGGGGCCCCAAATTCGGTCAACTGTGTCCATCTGCAGCAATGTCATTTCAGGACCCTTTGGGTTCAGAGACCCCAAATTTTGGCTGCAGCTAGGGGGCATCTAGGAACCCTTAACTACCAAGTTTGAAGTTCAGGGGACCTATGGCTGCAAATGGGCACAGTGAGGCATGCAAATGGGCACAGTGATGCTGCAAATGGGCATTGTTGACCCTCTTTTCCACTTACAGTAGCTGTGCATTTCTCACCCTCGTCTTATACTCGGGTCAATAAGTTTTTCCCATTTTTTTGTAGTAAATTAGGGCTTCGACTTATACTCGGAATGACTTATACTCGAGTATATACGGTACTCTGAACAGCAGTATACAGGTGGTGCAAACAAGACAGGGACTGTAGGTTTGCACTGTTTGTAATTTTGAACGGGTACATTTTTAACGTGTTTAGCTCCAGCCAAAAAATCTTTTTTAAGCTTTTTGGAAAACATAGGGAAGGGTTATCACCCCTGTGACATTTGTTTTGCTGTCTGTCCTCCTCTTCAGAAGATTTCACCTCACTTTTTGTCCCAATGACAAATGTTTTTTGAAAATTTGGGGTTTTTTTGTGAAACAAGGATTGGAAAGCATCAGTGGAAAGGAGAAATGTTTTTCCTATATTAACTCTTACAGGAGAGAATTTCCCTTCCTAGGGGTAGATTTCATCTCACTTCCTGTTGTCTCCTTCCGTTTGCAAGTAGGAGTCGTTTGTAAATTAGATGTTTGAAAGTAGGGGCCTGCCCTATATACTCAGCAGAAATTTGGGCCTTAGGTGTTGTTGTGGCCACAACACTGTAAGCCCTCACAGGGCCCTGTTGTGAAATATTAGATCAAGAATTGTAATTACATGCCCCTGTTGAACAGGGGCAGAAAAATTGGGCCTTTGGTGGTGGTGGTGCTGGTGCCACAACACTGTAAGTCCTCACTCGCTCTTGGTGGGTGCAGAAATGGGACCTGCTGTGAAATATTAGATCAAGAATTGTAATTACATGCCCCTGTTGAACAGGGGCTGAAAAATTAGGCCTTAGGCACTGGTGCCACAACACTGCAAGCCCTCACAGACACTCTAGTTGGAACGCAGGAACGAGCCCTGCTGCAAAGTATTGCATCAAAAATTGTAATTACACGCCCCTGTTAAACAGGGGCTGCAAAATTGGGCCTTAGGCACCGGTGCTGGTGCCACAACACTGCAACCCCTCACAGATACTCTAGTTGGAATGCTGAAATGAGCCCTGCTGCAAAGTATTGCATCAAAAATTGTAATTACACGCCCCTGTTAAACAGGGGCTGAAAAATTGTGCCTTAGGCACTGGTGGTGGCGCCCAGAACCAAAAATGTTCTTACAAGCTATCAGCGTGATCATTGAGGAGGAAGAGGATAATTACTCAGGGATAGTCACTCAGCATCAGCATAGGCAGTCTTTGAAGGGATCTGAGATTTCAAAAAAAAATTATTCGGTTACATCAGCATCAGGTGCTTGGTAGCTGGTGGTGATCCAAGACTGATTCATTTTTATGAAGGTCAGTCGATCGATCGTGTCGGTGGACAGACGCACCCTGTGATTGGTTACAAAGCCTCCAGTAGCACTGAATGTGCGTTCCGAAAGAATGCTGGATGCAGGACAGGCCAGTAGCTCAATTGCATACTGTGCAAGCTCTGGCCAGTGATCCATCCTCAAGACCCAGTAACCCAGAGGATTTTCGGTGGGAAAGGTGTCCAAGTCAGATCTTGCCCCTAGGTATTCCTGCACCATGTAAAACAGACGCTGGCGATAGTTGCTGGAACCGATCATACCTTGGGGCTGCGGACCAAAAAATTGTCTGAACGCATCGCTCAGACGGCCACCTTCTCCACCGCTCCTTCTTTGACTGACCGAAGCCTCAGCATCACGTTGCCCAGAAACAGGAGTTTGTAACCTCCCAGTCTCTGGGAACGCATTGCACAGACCTTCCTGCAAGGCCTCCCGAAGATGTTTCATCCTCTGCTCCCTCTGCGATGGCAAGATAAGGTCCGCAACCTTACCCTTGTAACGTGGATCAAGGAGGGTTGCCAGCCAGTATTGGTCCTTCTCCTTGATACCACAAATACGAGGATCGTTACGCAGGCTTTGCAGGATCAGGGAGGCCATGCAGCGTAGGTTTGCTGAGGCATTCGGTCCGGAGTCCTCTGGGTCACTAAGGACGACATGGTCCGCAGTCACCTCCTCCCAGCCACGTACAAGTCCATGTGTTTCTTGGGACTGATCCCTTAAAGACTGCTGCTGATGCTGAGTGCCAGGCTCCACCTCCATACTGACACAATCTTCCTCCTCCTCCTCCTCCTCTTCCTGTGTGATCGGCGGGCACGCAGCAACACTGTCTGGATAAAGGGGGCCTTGAGAGCTAAGGAAGTCCTCCTCTTCCTGCCACTGTTCTGCCTCAAGTGCCCTGTCCATTATTCCACGCAGCGTGTGCTCCAACAGGTGGACAAGGGGGACAGTGTCACTGATGCATGCACTGTCACTGCTCACCATCCTCGTGGCCTCCTCAAATGATGACAGGACAGTGCATGCATCCCTGATCATGGCCCACTGGCGTGGGGAAAAAAAACCAAGCTCCCCTGACCCTGTCCTGGTGCCATAGTCGCACAGGTACTCATTGATGGCCCTCTGCTGCGTGTGCAGCCGCTGCACCATGGCCAACGTTGAGTTCCACCTGGTGGGCATGTCACAGATTAGGCGGTTCTTGGGCAGGTTAAACTCCTTTTGGAGGTCCGCCAGCTGAGCACTGGCATTATATGACTGGCGGAAATGCACACAGACTTTCCTGGCCTGCCTCAGGACATCCTGTAAGCCCGGGTACCTGCCCAAGAACCGCTGCACCACCAAGTTAAGGACGTGAGCCAAACAGGGCACATGGGTTATTTGTCCCTGTCGGAGGGCAGAGAGGAGGTTGGTGCCATTGTCGCAAACCACCATTCCTGCCTTAAGTTGGCGTGGCGTCAACCACCTCTGAACCTGCCCCTGCAGAGCTGGCAGAACCTCTGCCCCAGTGTGGCTCCTGTCCCCCAAGCACACCAGCTCAAGCACCGCATGGCATCTTTTGGCCTGCGTACTTGCGTAGCCCCTTGAACGGCTACGGAGCTAATGGTTCCGAGGACAAAGCACAGGAAGAGGCCATGGAGGAAGAAGAAGAGGAGGGGGTGGAGGAGAGAGGTGTGTCGCAATCATTAGCATTTTGGAGGCGTGGTGGCGGAACAACCTCCAACACTACTGCACCTTGTCCTGCATCCTTCCCAGCTGCCAGCAGAGTCACCCAATGCGCCGTGAAACTTAGGTAACGTCCCTGTCCATGCCTGCTGGACCATGAGTCAGCGGTAATATGCACCATACCACTGACCGCCCTGTCCAGCGAGGCATGGACATTGCCTTCCACATGCCGGTAGAGAGCCGGAATCGCCTTCCGTGAGAAAAAGTGGCGTTTGGGTACCCGCTACTGAGGAACCGCACATTCCACAAACTAACGGAAGGGGGCAGAGTCTACCAACTGAAAAGGCAGCAGTTGAAGTGCTACCAATTTTGCCAAGCTAGCATTCAACCGCTGGGCATGTGGATGGCTGGGAGCAAACTTCTTTCGGCGGTGCAGCAGCTGGGGCAGGAAAATTTGCCTGGTACAATCTGACGTCAGTGTACCAAAAGCAGATTGCTCACAAGTACTTGGCTGTGACACACCTAATTCTACACCTTCATTCCTCTCAGTGCAGGTCTCAGAGAGGACTGAAGGTATAGTGGGGTTGGAAATCTCAGCTGATGAGGAGCAAGGAGAGGTCCTCTTTGTTCTTTGGTGTGGGTCTTTTAGATACGCTTGCCAACGAACTGCATGGCAGGTCAACATATGTCTGGTCAAGCATGTGCTACCCAAGCGGGAGATGTTTTGGCCCCGCGAGATACGCTTGAGACATATGTTGCAAATAGCAGGGGTGCGATCTGATGCACTTGTCTCAAAAAAGGCCCACACCAAAGAACTTTTTGAAAAACGCGCAGAGACTGCAGCGCCCTGCACATGTGGAGCTTTGGGGTGTGATGCAGTCAATGTGCTGCCCTTAGGCTGGCCCCTGGAGGGCATCCTGCCTCGTTGGTGATGTGCCGCCTCCTCCTCCTCCTCCTCTCTCCTATCAGGCACCCATGTTGAGTCAGTGACCTCATCATCCCCTCCCTCCTCATCACTGGAGCAAACCTGGCAGTATACTGCAGCAGGGGGAGCATGACTGCCAGATTGCTGTCCTTCTTGGGCACCCCCTCTGTCCATGCTCATGTTACTGCCTTCATCAAGCTCAGTATCATCATCAGAGCCTTCCAAACGCTGGGCATCCTCCTGGAGCATGTACCCAACACTGTGGTCAAACAGTTTGAGGGATTCCTGAGGAGGACATGGAGGGGCTAGGGAAGGAGTCACTGATGACATTGAGCCAAGGGAAGAGGCCGCTGCTTTGCCAGACAAAGTACCCTGGGCATGGGTGAGAGAGGATGAGGAGGATGAGGACGGCTTGGTCATCCACTCGACCAAGTCTTCCGCATGTTGCGGCTCAACACGGCCAGCTGCCGAAAAAAAGGCCAAGCGTGTCGAGGTGGACACACCGCACTAACTTGTAGTTTTAGCTGAACACTGTGAGCAGGACGCACCGCACTAACTTGTAGGTTTAGCTGAACACTGTGAGGTGGACGCACCCCACTAACTTGTAGGTTTAGCTGAACACTGTGAGCAGGACGCATCCCACTAACTTGTAGGTTTAGCTGAACACTGTGAGCAGGACGCACCCCACTAACTTGTAGTTTTAGCTGAACACTGTGAGGAGGACGCACTGCACTAACTGTAAATAGTCTAGCTGCCTGACTGTGGTACTAATAGGATCAAAAGAACACCAGCAATTTTCTTCAGGTAGCTGTAAATACTGTAACAAGACAAGCCTGCCTGTCAGTAAGAAGATAACAGGAACGGATCTAGCTGAACACTGTGAGCATGACGCACTGCCCTAGCTTGTAGCTTTAGATGAACACTGTGCAGAGGTCTCACTACACTAACTTGTAGGTTTAGCTGAACACTGTGAGCAGGACACACAGCACTAACTTGTAGTTTTAGCTGAACACTGTGAGCAGGACGCATCGCACTAACTTCTAGGTTTAGCTGAACACTGTGAGGTGGACGCACCGCACTAACTTGTAGTTTTAGCTGAACACTGTGAGTAGGACGCACCGCACTAACTTGTAGGTTTAGCTGAACACTGTGAGGTGGACGCACCACACTAACTTGTAGGTTTAGCTGAACACTGTGAGCAGGACGCACCCCACTAACTTGTAGGTATAGCTGAACACTGTGAGCAGGACGCACCCTACTAACTTGTAGTTTTAGCTGAACACTGTGAGCAGGACGCACTGCACTAACTGTAAATAGTCTAGCTGCCTGACTGTGGTACTAATAGGATCAAAAGAACACCAGCAATTTTCTTCAGGTAGCTGTAAATACTGTAACAAGACAAGCCTGCCTGTCAGTAAGAAGATAACAGGAACGGATCTAGCTGAACACTGTGAGCAGGACGCACTTCACTAACTGTAAATAGTCTAGCTGCCTGACTGTGGTACTAATAGGATCAAAAGAACACCAGCAATTTTCTTCAGGTAGCTGTAAATACTGTAACAAGACAAGCCTGCCTGTCAGTAGGAAGATAACAGGAACGGATCTAGCTAAACTAAATACAGTGTATATATATATATATATATGCAACACCTGGGATGCATATATATACACAATACACTGTAAGTGCAGCTAACTGACTGACTGTTCTGCCTAATCTATCTAACTCAAATCAAATGACACTGTCTCTCTGTCTATCTCTTTCAACGCCGGAGCACACACTACACAGGGCCACCGTGCAGACGGCCTTATATAGTGTGGGGCGTGTACTAAATCCCCTGAGCCATAATTGGCCAAAGCCTCCTTGGCTTTGGCCAATTACGGCTCTCTGTTCAGACGGCGCTGTGATTGGCCAAGCATGCGGGTCATAGTGCATGCTTGGCCAATCATCAGCCAGCAATGCACTGCGATGTCGCAGTGAATTATGGGCCGTGACGCGCCACACGAATTTGGCGCTAACGGCCCATATTGTTCGCAATTCGGCGAACGGGCGAACAGACGATGTTCGAGTCGAACATGGGTTCGACTCAAACACGAAGCTCATCCCTACTGCTGACTTTAAAATTTTTGTTTACTAGATAAAAATGCTCTTTAAGGCAGGGGCGGATCCAGGGGGGTGGCAACGGGGCAATTGCACCCCCCGAGAAAATATTGAAGACTGAGGCTCCTCCTGCAGTTTTTCAACCTCTCTCCTGCAGGCTGCTTGAGTGGGGAGGTGCCTTTTCCCCGAGATCACGCTCGTCTGGAAGAGGGAGATGTGTGCAGCTGCTGAGCAGAGAGAGCCGTGTGAAAGTTCCTGGAGGTGAGCTCTGCTGCCAGCACTACATTGTGGATTTGTTTACAGGCACCTCTATGCTGAGTTACTGCAGCTTAGCATAGAGGTGCTGTTAGAGGACAAATAAGATCTTCATCTTCTTTTCATGACAACTGAGAAATTGAACTCATTAAAAGATTATGACTGCCCCCTGGTGTATGCCCTCCTGATTCCCCCCCCAGTGTATCAGTGTATGCCCTCCTGATTCTCCCCTCCCCAGTGTATCAGTGCATGCCCTCCTGATTCTCCCCCCCCAGTGTATCAGTGTATGCCCTCCTGATTCCCCCCCCCCAGTGTATCAGTGTATGCCCTCCTGATTCTCCCCCCCAGTGTATCAGTGTATGCCCTCCTGATTCCCCCCGCAGTGTATCAGTGTATGCCCTCCTGATTCTGCCCCCCAGTGTATCAGTGTATGCCCTCCTGATCCCCCCCCAGTGTATCAGTGTATGCCCTCCTAAATCCCCCCCCAGTGTATCAGTGTATGCCCTCCTGATTCCCCCCCGTGTATCAGTGTATGCCCTCCTGATTCCCCCCCCCTGTGTATCAGTGTATGCCCTCCTGATTCCCCCCCCCCCAGTGTATCAGTGTATGCCCTCCTGATTCTCCCCCCCCCCAGTGTATCAGTGTATGCCCTCCTGATTCCCCCCCAGTGTATCAGTGTATGCCCTCCTGATTCCCATACCCCCAGTGTATCAGTGTATGCCCTCCTGATTCCCCCCCAGTGTATCAGTGTATGCCCTCCTGATTCCCATCCCCCCAGTGTATCAGTGTATGCCCTTCTGATTCTCCCCCCCGGTGTATCAGTGTATGCCCTCCTGATTCTCCCCCCCAGTGTATCAGTGTATGCCCTCCTGATTCTCCCCCCCCAGTGAATCAGTGTATGCCCTCCTGATTCCCCCCCCCCACAGTGTATCAGTGTATGCCCTCCTGATTCTCCCCCCCAGTGTTTTAGTGTATGCCCTCCTGATTCTCCCCCCCCCCCAGTGTATCAGTGTATGCCCTCCTGATTCTCCCCCCCAGTGTATCAGTGTATGCCCTTCTGATTCTCCCCCCCCCCCAGTGTATCAGTGTATGCCCTCCTGATCCCCCCCCCCCAGTGTATCAGTGTATGCCCCCCTGATTCTGCCCCCCCCAGTGTATCAGTGTATGCCCTGCTGATTCTCCCTCCCCCCCAGTGTATCAGTGTATGCCCTCCTGATTCTACCCCCCCCAGTGCATGAGTGTATGCCCTCCTGATCCCCCCCCGGTGTATCATTGTATGCCCTCCTGATTCTCCCCCCCAGTGTATCAGTGTATGCCCTCCTGATCCCCCCCCCCCCAATGTATCAGTGTATGCCCTCCTGATCCCCCCCCCCAGTGTATCAGTGTATGCCCTCCTGATCCCCCCCCCCCCAGTGTATGCCCTCCTGGTTCTCCCCCCCAGTGTATCAGTGTATGCCCTCCTGATTCTCCCCCCCAATGTATCAGTGTATGCCCTCTTGATCCCCCCCCAGTGTATCAGTGTATGCCCTTCTGATCCCCCCCAGTATATGCCCTCCCGATCCCCCCCCCCAGCGTGTGCCCTACTGTTCCCTGCACACTACCCTACATCCTACTGACCTCTGTACACCACCCTATATACTACTGACCTCTGTACACCACCCTACATTATACTGACCTCTGTACACCACCCTACATACTACTGACCTCTGTACACCACCCTACATACTACTGACCTCTGTACACTACCCTACATACTACTGACCTCTGTACACTGTATTATACTTTTAAATTCAGTTCCGTAAGACTGTAACACCATATTTTCTGGCAGTGCCCCTCCTGAGACTAGACTCTGGATACGCCCCTGCTTTAAGGGCAGGCCAATAATGTTTGGAGATTCCTTGTTGGATGTTGGAAGCAGGTCTATGGCAGGTCATGAGTATATGTGCAGTCCTTAGGGCTGTACTGGGTATTCGCCATGTACTGTGGCTCTTATATGCAGTATATCAGGGAACACTGCATTCATTAATATTGCCTATTAGGCTGGATCTTCCCCCTTTTTTTTTTTTTTAGCTGGGCTTTGCTTCTCTTATAATCTGGGCAATATTTCTCCTATCAGCTAGCAAGTGATGTGTTAATCCTAGTGCCCAATTACAGCAGATGCAGTCAATTTGTTTCTAAACACAGTACGAAAAACACAGTACATGCAAATGCATGTTAATGTAACTCATTTAAAAAAAATCATAAATAATGCCAAAAAAATGCACCGCAAAGTTATCTAAATAAACTGCAAATGTAGCCCAAATGCTTCACAAAAGCATTACAAATGCATGCGGACACGCATGTCGAACTTCACACTGAACACGGGGATTGTAGTGTAAGGCCTGGTTCACACCTATGCAGGTTGCAGATTGCATATTCCAGGTGAATTTTGCATTTTGCAATGCACATTTTTGATCCATTGAAGTCAATAGAACCAAAAACCAGAAAAAAATCCCTGGCCCTTTCAATAAAATGCACAGATGTGAACATGACCCATAGGGAATCATGTTAAATGGACTGCAGTGTGTTTTTGCAAAGCTGAAAATGCACACAAAAAACTGCATAGGTGTAAACCAGGCCTAAATAAGCCCTCAGGCTGGATTCACACCTATGCATTTTTAGTGCTTTTTGCATTTTGCAGATTTGCACTACAGTCAATTTAGCATGGTTTCCTATGGAACATGTGCTGTAGTGCAAATCTGCAAGATGCAAAAAGCACTAAAAATGCATAGGTCTGAATCCAGCCTCAATTTCCCATTGGGGCTGTGAATTTTTTGTTGTGACATGGTTCTTTTTACTCCACATGCTCACGCTCTCTGACTGTCACTTCCTGCTTACTAACCACAAAGACATAGACAGTGCCCACCTGCACTGGAAGGGGCATGTGCCAATATAAATTGGCAGGAGTGTGCACCCTTCTAAACTGTCAGGGGCACATACACATGTTGCCTGCAAGGCCATTCTGCCTTACTCTGGCTTCGATTTTGTTTGGCTATGCTGAAGTCCTCTGATGGTGTGGTGCACTGCTGGCGCACACACACAAACTTCCTCTTCCCCTGCTGCTAGTTGGCTCCCTAAACTCTGTGGGGAGTTGGCAGCAGGGCAATGCAGGAAAAAATCAATAAACTAATGCTGCTGTTTGTGATTTTGTTAATTCTGCCTGCCAGGGATCTAGCCTATACAATATGTCTTTTATTGTACTGATGCAGGCTGTGCTATTCAACACATTCTTTATTAGCTTAGTTCCAGCACAACATGGTTTTCTGTTACATATCTACAGTATTGTGGTCACAAGTTTAACTCTGCATTATCTAGCAACTGTGCTTTTCTCATCTCGACACTGAGTTACTCTCATATGTTTTGGGAAGTGTTTGTTTATAGATGCAGGAATCCACTAGTGGATGCTTTTGTGACCTTGTGGAATCAATATACACTTATCTATGCCTTCTTTCCTTAAACCTTACCTGCCTGCTTTTCAGGATAAATATAAAAGGCTTTCCAGTGCCCTTAATATATATAGATTGGCCTATGGAATGCTGACCTGGAAGAATTCCAGGCAGATGTTCCGTGGGCTCTGTCAGCATATTGGGATCTTCTGTCTATTGGGCTGTTTTCCACCCTACTTCATGTTTGCTGGCTTTCATGACATGGTTGAAGTCCATGTTCTGTGAGCCAGAAGCATCTATGAATTTGTGTTTCCTATGATGCTAACAGCTTGGAAGGCAACTTTCTCTAAGGTCTATAATTGTACATGGAAGGCTTTATCTCAGCACTTTATGCACCCATTGGAAATATTCCCCTCTTAACAGTCACTCACTAAGAAATATTTTATGTAGCTATCCCCTTTGCTGAACTGAGGTCTTATCCTTCAAAGACCCTTTGTGGTTTTGCAATATGTTCTGGTGGTGTTGAGACCCAGGACTTCCTTGTCTGTCTAAGGTAGTTTACATCTTTTACTTCAACTGGGACATTGTTCTATTTTCCCTCTGACTGGCTCCAGTGTACCCAAAATAAACACTTCTCTCCATTTTTTGATTGTAGTTCAGACTGTGAATCTATCTCTCAGCCATTGCTTATTTTTTGCAGTATGTTTCCTTTTTGTATTTCAAAAGGACTTCATTTCGCCATTTCTGTCACAAATTTGGGCTATGAAAACAGAATACATTCATAAGCAGAGGGTTCTTGAACTGAGAAAAATCATGTCAAACTGATCAATACATCTAGAGAAACAGTATAGGCAGTTGAAGCTATACTGGTATGCATCATGTCCTCGTGTTCTTGTAGGGATTAGGTTTGGCCTCACACCCTAGGAGGACCATTAATACTGACTCCTCTTTCTGATATTGTCAGAACCATAATTCCTATTTTGTCCTTATTAGGCCGTGCGTTGACAGGCTTTTGTTAGTAGATGGGTTTTTGCACTTCCATAAAAGTCTATGGAGGTGCAAAACCTACATGAAGCAGGTCAAATGCATTTCGGAACATTAACTGCTGGTCAAATGCACCAGTGAATGAATTCTTAAAGCTCCCTGAAGTATATCAAATGGATGTGAAATCAATGCAATCAACACAAGCCCAAAGTTCATTAGCACAGGCCTTTACTGAATAAAACAAGTAAAAAGAGTGTAATTCTACAGTGCCTTGCAAAACTATTCATCCCCCTTGGCTTTTTACCTATTTTGTTACATTACAGCCTTTAGCTCAATGTTTTTTTTTAAATCTGAATTATATGTGATGGATCAGAACAACCCCCCCCCCCCCCCCTTTGGCATTTTTTGTGTTTTGTTGCCTCACAAACTGGAATTAACATGGATTGTTTGAGGATTTGCATCATTTAATTTACAGAACATGCCCACAACTTTGAAGATGTTTTTTTATTTTTTATTGTTAATCAAACAGCAAATAGGACAAAATAACAGAAAAAGTCAATGTGCATAATTATTCACCCCCTAAAGTCAATACTTTGTAGGGGCACCTTTTGAGGCTATCACAGATCCAAGACACCTTGAGCTCTATGAGGTGTCTATGAGCTTGCCACATCTTACCACTGGGATTTTTGCCCATTCCTCCTTGCAAAACTGCTCCAGCTCCTTCAAGTTGGATGGTTTGCGCTTGTGAACAGCAATCTTTAAGTCTGACCACAGATTTCCTATTGGATTGAGGTCTGGGCTTTGACTAGGCCATTCCAACACATTTACATGTCTCCCTTTAAACCATTCATGTGTTGCCTTAGTAGTGTGTTTGGGGTCATTGTCCTGCTGGTAGGTGAACCTCCGTCCTAGCCTCAAATCACACACACAGAGTGGTACAGGTTTTGCTCAAGAATATCCCTGTATTTAGCACCATCCATCTTTCCCTGACCAGTTTCCCAGTCCCGACTGCTGAAAAACATCTCCACAGTATGATGCTGCCACCACCATGTTTCACTGTGGGGATGGTGATCTTTGGGTGGTGTGATGTGTTGGGTTTGTGTCAGACATAACGTTTTCTTTGATGGCCAAAAAGTAAAATTTTAGTCTCATCAGACCAGAGCACCTTTCTCCACACATTCTACATCCCACATGCCTTTTCGCAAACTCAAAACGTGCCATTTTGTTTTTTGCTCAAAGTAATGGCTTTCTTCTGGCCACTCTGGTATAAAGTCCAACTCTATGGAGCGTATGGCTTATTGTTGTTCTATGTACAGATACTCCAGTCTCTGCTGTGGAACTCTGCAGCTCCTCCAGGGTTACCTTAGCCCTCATGCACACGAGACGCCCTAGCAAACTCTGCTGAACACATGTTTTTAAAAGCTCAAACCGGCGCTTAGCCACGTTTTATCGCGTTTGCGTCTAGAAGCGTCTGCAGAGCAGAGAATGACATTTTGTGACCCAAATTTGGGGGCCCATATCTTGGGGCCACTTGGTGCTAGGAACCCCAAATTTGATGTGCTAACCAAAGTGGAACTAGCACTACAACATATCCAAAGTTGAGGTTCCTAGCACCAAGTGGCCCTGAGATACGTGGCCCCAAATCGGGTAACAAAATATCAAGCACTTCTGCAGCAGAGAATGACATTTTCCGACCTGACTTTGGGGCCCTATATCTCGGGGTCACTTGGTGCTAGGAACAATACATTTGGATATGTTATAGTGGTCCCACTGTGTTAGCACATAAAATATGGGGTTCCTAGCACCAAGTGTCCCCGAGATACGGGGCCCCAAAGTTGGGTCGGAAAATGTCAAGCACTTTTCTGCAGCAGAGAATGACATTTTGTGACCCGACTTTGGGGCCCCGTATCTCGGGGCCACTTGGTGCTAGGAACCCTTAATTTGAATTTGGATATGTTATAGTGGTAGTCCCACTGTGTTAGCATACCAAATTTGGGGTTCCTAGAACTAAGTGGCCAAGATATGGGGCCCCAAAGTTGGGTCATAAAATGTTACTTATAAACGCAAACGCATCTAAGCGCCAGTACCAGCGTTTAGCCGTGTTTAGCCGCGTTTAGCCGCATTTAGTAGCGTTTAGCAGCGTTTGGCATCTGAAACGTGGAAAACTTTTGCGTCTGAACCCATTTTTTTGCTTCTGGAAAAACTAGGTTAAACACAACTGCCTAAAAACGCCACAAAAAGGAGACTGTGTACATGGACACATAGGATAACATTGAATGGGTTCAGGGGCAGTTGAAAAAAGTGTCCAACTGCCTCTGATCGCGCGTTTAACAGCGTCTTGTGTGCATGAGGCCTTAGGTCACTATGCTGCCTCTCTGATTAATGCCCTCCTTGCCTGGTCCGTGAGTTTTGGTGTGCGGCCGTCTCTTGGCAGGTTTGCTCTTGTGCCATGTTCTTTCCATTTGGTTATGATAGATTTGATGGTGCTCCTAGGTATCATCAAAGATTTGGATATTTTTTTATAACAAGGAGAGTTCCTTGGTCTACATGGCAGTGTTTGGTTACTGGTGCCTCTTGCTTAGGTGTAGGCAGTCTAGTATATATAAATATATATATATATATATATATATATATATATATATATATATATATATATATATATATATATATATATATATACAGTGCAGGCAGTCTAATATATATATGTATATATATATATATATATATATATATATATATATATATATATATATATATATATATACAGTATATACAGTGCAGTGTACAGTATATAATACAGTGTATTGAAGTGGTTAAGGGGAATTAAGACAGAATTAAGAAAAAAAAGAAAAAAAATGGCATGGGTTCCCCCCCAAAATCCATACCAGACCCTTATCAAAGCATGCAGCCTGGAGGACAGGATGGGGGGAACAAGCAAGCGCTCCCCCTCCTGAACCATACCAGGCCTATGCCCTCAACATGGAGAGGGTGCTTTGGGGTCCCCACAACCCTTGCCCGGTGGTTATGGGGGTCTGTGGGAGGGGGGCTTATCAGAATCTGGAAGCCCCCTTTAACAAGGGGGTCCCCAGGTCCTGCTCCCCCTCTATGTGAATGGCTATGGGGTACATTTTACCCCTACCAATTCACCAAAAAAGTGTCAAAAAGTAAACACCACAAAAGACAGTTTTTGACAATTCCTTTATTAAAAAAAAAAAAAAAGTGTCCTACGATGTCCATCCATCTTCAATCACCCACCCGACAGACCAGAAAAATGCATAAGGGCCTGATATGGATATTGGGGGGGACCCCACGCTGTTTTTTTTAAAAATTTTGGGGTGGCGTTCCCCTTAATATCTATACCAGACCGAAGGGCCTCGTATGGACTGGGGGGGGACCCACGCCAATTTTTTCCTTGATTTTTATTTATATTGCCAGGAGCCGGCAATACAATACAGCCGCAAGCAATTTTAAATTACATTTTTTCCTTTAATAATGTAGTTTTGCTGCGGCACTGTAAAACACATCAGACAGATGCATCACTTTACAGGCAGACTAAGGGGCCACCCCCCCAGACATGATATTTAAAGGAATATTTCATTTTTATTGTTTTACTTTAAGCATTAATAAAATCATTGCTCCTGAAAAAACGGTTGTTTTAAAAACTTTTTTTTGCATTGATACAGGTCCCCTGGTGCAGTACCCGGGTCCCCATACACTTTTTATGGCAATAACTTGCATATAAGCCTTTAAAATTAGCACTTTTGATTTTTCCTGTTTGTGTCCCATTGACTTTAATAAGGTTTGCATGTTCGCACACATTTTTTGCCTGTTCGTATGTTCTATGCTTGTGTGTATATAAACTGATGGCATCAGTAGAGCAGTGGACGGTGTCAGTAGGGCAGAAATTGGTGTCAGCGCTTTTTTTTATTTTAAATTTTTTTCCAAATTGTTATTTATTGTAAATAAAAGTCATAGTACACAATAGTGATACAGAATGATAACATACAAGGATTATTATAATGCAATAGTATAGAGTGCGTAATACAGTAATCACCCTTATTTTATTATCTGCTCTGATTAACTTTGCAACTTAGGTACTGAAGTATGGTATAACAGTAAGCAATGATAAACAAGTGTTGAACAGTCATACAATGGTATCTATACCTTGAATTAATATAGTGAGTACAGTGTGGTAACTGGGGTCTCGTTAGGGTTTTGTATGTTTAATAACGTAACCTAATGTAATGGTGTGTTCTATCGTGTTTGTATGGCTTCTTGTTTCTGAATAGGTAATCTTTTTAATGATGTAGTTAAGGTTCAGGGATCTCCAGGTGTCATAGCTATAATTGAGAATGTGTGTAGGGTCATTTAGTCATAAGCTGAATTGACTTTTGTTTGTTTGGGCTCGGTGTGTTATCTGTGAATAGATTTTTTTATTATTATTTAATTTTTTATTGTTTGGTCAAAAAATCAGCCTTTATAGATTAGTAAGCTTTTAATTTGATCTGTAACTTTTCGAAATGTGACCCCTGGCCTAGTCATACCAATCTTTTAAAAATCTGTAACAGATGCATCAATATATTCATATTTTTTACTGTGTAATACTTTTAATTTAGTTTGGATGTAGTTTATTGAAATTTTCAATCATTACTTTTTATTCCCAGTATGAGCATCTACTATCTAAATGCAACTTCAAAGGGATACCAAGCTGCAATTTTGGAACTCAAGAAAAAACTGCAGAGCGTAAGTATAGATATGATATATTTTATGTACATTACTTCATCATATCCATGCTAAATGTTTGATGGTTATCTCATGAATTTGTTTGACATCTGGTTTAGCAAGCTGAAGAGAATAAAAAGCGCAGTAAAAAAGCAGCAGAAAAAGCAGCAGAAATAGCAGCAGAAGCTCAAGAAGCCGGTAAAGACAATTCCCCTGGTAAGAATACGGATTACCTTGTTACTAATATTAAGAATAGAAGAAAACCTTGAAACATTCCAACATGCTTGTAGGTAGGGATGGGCTTTATGTTCAGACCCATTCGCCGAATAGCGAACAATTTGGGGTGTTCGCGGCAAATTCAAAAGCCGCGGAACACCCTTTAATAGTCTATGGAAGAAATCGAAAGTGCTAATTTTAAAGGTTAATATGCAAGTTATTGTCATAAAAAGTGTTTGGGGACCTGGGTCCTGCCCCAGGGGACATGTATCAATGCAAAAAAAAGTTTTAAAAACGGCCATTTTTTCGGGAGCAGTGATTTTAATAATGCTTAAAGTGAAAAAATAAAAGTTTAATATTCCTTTAAATTTCGTACCTGGGGGGTGTCTATAGTATGCCTGTAAAGTGGTGCATGTTTCCCGTGTTTAGAACAGTCTGAGAGCAAAATTACATTTATAAAGGAAAAAAAGTCATTTAAAACTACTCACGGCTATTATGAATTGTCGGTCCAATGCTCCCGGCAATACACATAAAAGTCATTGAAAAAAACGGCATGGGATTCCCCCACAGGGGAACCCCGAACCAAAATTTTTAAAAAATGCGTGGGGGTCCCCCCAAATTCCATACCAGGCCCTTCAGGTCTGGTATGGATATTAAGGGGAACCCCGCGCCAAGATAAAAAAAATGACTTAGGGATTTAGGGAAAAAAAAGGGGAGGATGAGAGAGCGCCCCCCTCCTGAACCATACCAGGCCACATGCCCTCAACATGGGGAGGGTGCTTTGGGGTAGCCCCCCAAAGCACCTTGTCCCCATGTTGATGGGGACAAGGGCCTCATCTCCACAACCCTTGCCCGGTGGTTGTGGGGGTCTGCGGGCGGGGGGCTTTTCGGAATATGGAAGTTTCTTCTTCCCCGCTTAATCCTCCGGATGACCTGCCTCAATGGGAGTCTCCTGCTGTGTGACGCTTCTGTTCTTGTGACAGTTCTTTTATAACTGAGAGCGGGGCCACACTGTGATGTTCCCGGGTGACCCCGCCCCCTCTGACGCACGGGGACATCCCTATGGCTTTCCCGGGGCATCAGACGGGGGCGGGGTCGCCCGTTTATGTAAACAGGTGACCCTGCCCCCTCTGACACCACGGGGGAAGCCATAGGGAAAGTCCCCGTGCGTCAGAGGGGGACGGGGTCACTGGGTGGCCCTGCCGTCTGTTATATAAGAGCTGTCACAAGAACAGAAGTGTCACACAGTTTGAGACTCCCATTGAGGCAGATCGTCCGGAGGACGAAGCGGGGAAGAAGAAGCCGGAGAAAGATGCTGGACAAGAAGACCGGAGGAAGAAGCAGAGGAAGATGGAGGAAGAAGCGGAGGAAGAACAAGATGGAGAAAGAAGAACACCGAAGGAAGACCAGAAGAAGATGGTCAAAAACCGTCTATTGTCTTTTTTAACATTTTTGACACTTTTTTTGTGAAATGGTAGGGTACAAACCCCATTACCAATTCACACAGGGGGGGTGGGATCTGGGGGTCCCCTTGTTAAAGGGGGCTTCCAGATTCCGATAAGCCCCCCGCCCGCAGACCCCCACAACCACCGGGCAATGGTTGTGGGGATGAGGCCCTTCTCCCCATCAACATGGGGACAAGGTGCTTTGGGGGGCTACCCCAAAGCACCCTTCCAATGTTGAGGGCATGTGGCCTTGTATGGTTCAGGAGGGGGGGGGCGATCTCTTGTCCCCCCTCTTTTCCTGCGGTCTGCCAGGTTGCGTGATCGGATAAGGGTCTGGTATGGATTTTGAGGGGGACCCCCACGCCATTTTTTTTTCAATTTTGGCGTGGGGTTCCCCTTAATATTCATACCAGACCTGAAGGGCCTGGTATGGAATTTGGGGGGACCCCCACGCATTTTTTTCAAAATTTTGGTTCGGGATTCCCTACAGGGGAATCCCATGCTGTTTTTTTCAATGACTTTTATGTGTATTGCCGGGAGCCCGGGACCGACAATTCATTATAGCCGCGAGTAGTTTTAAATGACTTTTTGTTGTTATTTTGCTCTCAGACTGTTCTAAACACGGGAAACATGCGCCACTTTACAGGCATACTATAGACACCCCCCAGCTACGAAATTTAAAGGAATATTACACTTTTATTGTTTGACTTTAAGCATTATTAAAATCACTGCTCCCGAAAAAATGTCTGTTTTTAAAACTTTTTTTTGCATTGATACATGTCCTCTGGGGCAGGACCCAGGTCCCCAAACACTTTTTATTACAATAACTTGCATATAAGCCTTTAAAATTAGCACTCATAGACTTTAACGGTGGTCGCGTGTTCGAACACATTTTTTGCCTGTTCACATATTCTGGATGCGAACCGAACTGGGGGGGTGTTCGGCTCATCCCTACTTGTAGGTTACCTGGCTCATGTCTAAATTGGCCCTAGTATTTGTGCCTGTGTATGTATACATGTAAGATAGAGAGCTTCAATTGTAAGGTTCTTAAAATGGCCTTCTGTGAAACTTAAGTGAAGACTAGGAGAATTTAGGACTACCTAGAAACTAGCTCAAGTATGTGCTTGTGTACTGCTTTGGTTCATCAGATCAGTTCCATAAATAATGCTATGGATACGTCACTAAAAGGGACAGGCAGATGTGTTGTTTTTTGGATTTTGGATTTCGGATGTTTAATTGACCCATTAACGTTCACTCTGAGCTTGGCTTGCAGCAACAGCACCCCAATCTGATTTTGTCTGAACGTGGAATTAAAGGCTTTTCCTGCTTGAAATAAATCAGATTGGGTTGCTGTATTTAAGCCAACCTAAATGTAAATAGTAAAATATCAACTACACATCCAGAATATGTGATATCAGAATATTGTACCAAATTGTACTGAAGCCATCTCTGAAGATTTTGTTGTATGGATTTGATTCAGTCATGGCCTTACACTAGCACTTAAAGTGGTTCTAAAACCTAAACGTTTTTCACCTTAATGCTTTCCTTGCATTAGGGTAAAAAATGTTTAGGCATCAGCATCCCCCCTCACAACCTTTTACTTACCTGATCCCTCATTCGATCCAACACTGCATGTCTGCATCTCTTCTCCCCCCTCACTTCCGGGTCTCACTGTCTTTGCTGGGGCACTGGGGCCCATTGGCTCCCAGTGCTGTCAATCAAAGCTAGTGACGAGGGAGCGGGGGGGGGGGCGAATCCTGCTGTCTGTGTCAATGGGCGCAGCAGCGGGGCTCAAAAGCGAGCATGCACAAGTTCCCCTATGGGAAATGGCTTCCACATGGGGACACTGGACAGAGAGGAGGAACAAGGAGTGCTAGAGGGGGACCCAAGAAGAAGAGATTTGCGGCCTCTCTGTGCAATCTCCATTGCACAGAGCAGGTATAGACATGTTTGTTATTTTTTTTTTTAAATGTTTACCTTTACAATTGCTTTACGTTTCTACTGATGTTATCACACAAGATTCACACATATTTATAAGACACACATTTTCCCAGTTAAATTCAGTTAGAAAATGAGCGAATCTTGATGATTGCTGTGATGATAGTGTGTGAAAAAATGGACTGCTTGGGGTTGTTCACACATACAGCCTGGGAGGTCATAAAACCAGATGGTTAAGGTGCAGGTTTTTTTTTAGCAATTACAGAATTTACTTTTAGATTTTTTCTTGTACATAATATACAAACAAAAAGAAAAAAAGAAAAACAAACAACAAAAAGGAAAAGAGAAGACCAAAAAACCCACCAAAAAATGAATGTATTAATTAGCCCAATATTTTCCAATATTCCAAATACAATCAGGCTCCTCTCCAACCAATGTTCCTCCTTGCTTCCTCTATTGATCTCTGCAGTAGTACACTTCTCTGATGCCGCGTACACACTAGCAGACTGTCCGGCAGACTTGGTCCGGCGGACCGGACTCCGCCGGACAATTCGATCGAGTGTGGGCTCCAGCGAACTTTTTTCCCCAAAAGTCCGAAGGACCTAAAAATAAAACATGTTTCAAATCTTTCCGACGGACTCGAGTCCGGTCGAAAAATCCTCTCGTTTGTATGCTAGTCCGACGGACTAAAACCGACGCTAGGGCAGCTATTGGGTACTGGCTATCAACTTCCCTATTGTAGTCCGGTCGTACGTCATAACGTACGAATCCGTCGGACTTTGGTGTGATCGTGTGTGTCCAAGTCCGTTCGTTTGAAAGTCCGGTGAACGTACGCTGCAAAGTCCGTTGGAAAGACTGTCGGACCTAGTCCGCCGAAAAGTCCGCTCGTGTGTACGCGGCATAACTATTACCTGTGTGGTCCTTTAAATCTGCGAGTATTTCTCTGCAGGCAAACAGTGGTCATTTCTGTTGTTTTTCTTGCAACTTATCCACGTGCATGAAAAATGTGTTATTTATATTGTTTTGGTTGATTTGATTTTACATCACAGGGTTTTTTGTAAATAAGACAGTTAAAGTAATGTATTATTGTTAAGTAGAGGGAGACACAACAAGATTTATGTCACTATATGATTTTTGAGGTTGTGGGAACACGATCATTTGTTTGCAGCCACCCATATTGTATTACACATTGACACTAGGATAATTGGTATTTGGCTGTTAAGGGAGTGCGGGATAACACACACATCTTCATTTTCAATAGGGATTTTGTTATTGTTTTTTAATTGATTGCCTACTAGGTTAATAATAAACTGCTTTCCTATTGATATATTTTAATTTGTCACATCAAAGATCCTATGTTTCCAAAAATAAGGATGCAAATTCTACTCACTTTACATAAGATTCAACTTGTAAGTAAACCTGGTGATGCACAGTTTTTGCCCTGCCCCTTTTCAATTTATACTCAGCACTGCCCTGTTCTCATGAACCCTGTATTCAGTGTATACTTGCTATCAGCTCTATATGCAGATCATGCCAGCTAAGGTGCACAATATACAACAATAGCATATTTGGATTGCACCAGTTGCACATGTGCCACACTTAGTGGGGAAAATTGTGTATAAATGTTAGAAGAGAAAAGTGATTAAACTCTGTGTTTTAATTTTTTTAGTAATATTAGTAAAACTTTTTGCACTCAAATTCCTGTATTTATGGTGTCTGAATTAACATTTGTATGTACAGTTTTATTGTTGCATCATTATTAAAAAATATCAGCTTGAAGACAAATCAGCATTGATGTGGTTATGTGAATTATGGCATTTGTACTTCAGGGGGAGGGCCCAATAAGAATGAAAATCCAGGAGCTGGTCCTAAAGGGAAAAATCTGGAAGTTCCCCCTCGTATTGCTGTGACTAAACCACCACCAACTAAAGGACCACCTAAGCCTTCATAAAGACCAGGAATTACCCACAAATCTAGGAATATGAAAAATTAAAAAAAGAAAATATTAATAACAATCAGAATACTAATAGCTACTGTAAAAGGTATTTAAATGAATAAACCATAATTTAAAAAAAAAAAAAACTTTTGTTGTATTTCTTATATATGTTATCTAGGCCAATATGTTATCTATAGTCTCAATAAAAATATTCAAGAACAAGAATTACTTTCACAGAGGTTATAGTCTTTTATCACAAAGTTACCTAACTCATGCACAAATGCGTTAAAACAACAGTCCTATAATCTGTACACCAGATATGACACTTATGCTCTAAACAAATCTATCCCACCACACCGCCAACAGAAAGTAATGACTGTCAGTCCACACCTGTCAGTTTTTATTGCTGTCTGTGCCTCTGTGAGGGAGATTCACCATCTCTATTTTTGTCCTGTATACCATTATCATTGAAAGTGAAAGTAAAAGGAAATCCAAAATTGTTGAGTTGTCTCCAAAAAAGGAAAAAAGTTATGCCTATAGTTCTAGTTTAAGGTCTTACGTAGGCAATGTAGCTTTGGCAGAATCTGCTGTAGAGCCAACTGTGGAAACAGATGATCAAGCCAGGGATTGGATACAACCTTCAAGTTGAATATACTCTCTCTGAAATTTTTGCAAAGAGATTTTTAATTCAGAGATCTCACAGAGTTTCTTGAGTGGCAAACTATCTCTGGCAGCCTGCATCTTGGCTGTGTCTTACTATTTTAGGTGACATCCCTGGAGGTGATTCATGCTCAATCAAGGTGTAGGGTCTAAGTGACTACTTGGTCTTCATCAGAGCACCCTTCAAGGAGTTATGGACCAGTAACCTATAGGCCCCTGGGCTACTTTGATGCAAGCTGACACCATGTCACTGACCACATGGTTGCCTCACCAAAGAGTTGCAGGAGCACAGTGGCTTTGTTGAGTGGACAGGATAAATTATGATGACAGGCCAGTGTTCAGGCAGAGTTCTGAGCAGGCAGCAGACAGTCCAAAGTTGTGGCAGCAGGAGGCAAGAAAAATAAGAAATAGATGAGTTTGCAACAGTTGGAGACACAAGCAGGTCAGTAAACAGAACAACAACAATATAATATAGAAGGTAGCTGGTAAGGTGGCACAGCACTGGCCACTTCAACGAAAACCATTTAAATATCCTCCAGGCATTGTTAGCATGCCCAGCCTCAGGGATGAATGGCAATTCATGCTAACAGACCCTCACATGCTTATACTCATGTGCACAACCAGCAAAGGCCATGAGTTGGTGAGCGCACAGATGTAACACACTGCATAAAGATGGGATAGGCCATGTCTCTGGAAGTAAAAAGAGGATCTTGGAGGTATTGTAATAGTAATATAGGTGTGTTTGGTGCCTGTCTCATTGGTATCATCTTAGACATTTATGTACCTTTTTAGGTACCTAAACCACAGATAGAATTATGGATTATGTATCTGTTTATAGCTATTTATGACCAAGCCATTTATAAGAGGTCCTAATATGAAGCCTTTTGCAGACCCTTCTAGTGGAGGTTTATGACATGCTTAATTCCTTCTTTGCTAGCTTGTGTTCTATCAGCCTTCCATGACTGCTCACCAGAGACATGAGATTTAAAGTGTATGTAAACTCTAGCAAAACATTTCTCTTTTTTCCTCCCTTTTGGTTTGCTAAATGAACAATTGAAAGAGTTTTATTACGTTGTACAGTATATCTGTTCGTTAAGCACAAATAAAATAGCTGCTCATCAAGCTAGACATTTTGTAAGCTGTACTATCTGACTCCGGACAGAGTTAGCATTGTTCCCTGCTATCTCAGTGTACTACAAAACCTCTACCCCTGTTGTGAAGAAGAGAGGGAGGCATTATGTAGTCCTAACACAGAATTATGTAGACCTAAATTACAGGTCTACATAATTAAATTAGAGGTGCAAAATTTCCAGAAATTTTGATGCCACGGGAAAAAATGTTTTTCCCCGTTTTTTACTGAAAAAAATGGAAATGTTAGAAAAAAAAAGAAAAATCAGTGTGGAGTCGTTTTACCAATTGAAAGTCCATTTGTTACACTTTGTAACTAAAAATGTTATCTGTCAATTAAGGCTTGAGAGGTCAGAAACTATCATCTACTGTATCTCAACAATCACCCAGCTGTAATAGGAACAGGATGGAGCCCACAAACAAACTAAACTGAAGCCTTTCCCATGCAGTGCCCCCTAGTGGCGGAAATGCTATTTCTCTTGTTTGAGAGCTGCATTGAGAAGTACAGTGTTACTTTGAACTGTATTCGAGGATTTGCTTGTCTTCTGAGAGAACTTGCAATAATTGAGGACTTTATGTAAAGTCTCAGAAATCTTTCATTAAGGTCTTCATGTTATATAGATTGAATACCATAACATAGCTATAGTATATTGTAAAAGAACATAGTCCAAATTTCTTTCTTCAATTTTTCTGAAAAAAAAAACAAAAAATGGCTTTGATAAAAAGTGGAGAAAAAAACTATTTTCAATTTTTTTTCTGAGCCTTCCCATCTCTAGTCCTGACACACTCCCAGTCCTGTTGTGACAAGGCTGCTTAGTGCCGTTGTCACTTTAAGAAAGGAAGTGAGTTAATGGCAGGATTACTAGGTTAAGATAAAGAACAAAATGTGAAAAGAGAAAACAAATAGTCACCACATCTACGAACAGGTAATCTGTAATACTCTCAATTTTTATTTTTGAGTTTAGTTATGCTTTAAATATAACCATTTTTGTTACTAACTTGCACATTTTGGAGAAATGAGGGTGGCACTGTGTTATTTATGACTTTCCTAACAAGTCAGTGGTCTAAAAGAAATACTGACCAAAAATGTATTACATGTAAATTTTGGCTTCTGCATTTGTTATTGTCACAAAACAGTTGTAATTCTGAACAGAAGGTCATGAAATGTAATATGCCACATTAACATTTTAACACATTACACTGAGCCAGACTTGTTCACAGGATAGAAACCCATACTGAGCATCTGGACAAAACTGTTTGGAATTAAAACAATAAGGATGTTTGTGCTTATGGTTATTTCTTTATCTTGCTTGCTCTTTTGTTTGGTACATTTTCAAAGATATATTATGTTATGTTATTATTACAATATTTTGTCCTGCACACACACCATTTCTTAAAAATGTGATCGTTATTTTGTTTTTACCACTGATCTGAAATCATATCCTATACTTTCTGAAGCATTCCAGGAATTCACTTGTTACCTTTACACAATACCATTTTGAGGAGGGAATTATATGAAAGGGACTTTCAGGGATCCACTGTCTGGTAAGACTGTGTATTTCCATCCCTCGGGACTTTAATTGAAACTATGGCCTGGGAAGGTCATATATTTCCATCCCATATCTAAACACAGAACCAAAACAAGGGAGGGGGATTGGGACTTTAAATGAACCATATGGCAGCAAAGAGGTATTCGGTGAATAACAGGACTTTATTGGTATAGTAAGCCATCACAAATAATAAGGCAATTGGTAAACCGATAATAACAATACAGATAATGCTAGCAGAATGTCTCATAATGAAGCCACTAATGGCAGTAGTACAATTGATAAGTAGTACACCAAATAATATCATTTTGTAAAGTTCCCTGGTTCACCATAATAAGACAATTGGTAAACCAATAATGACAATACAGATAATGCTAGCAGAATGTCTCATAATGAAACCACTATTGGCAGTAGTACAGTTGATAAGTAATATACCAAATAATATCATTTTATAAAGTTCCATGGTTCACCATAAACAAATGGATAATAGTGTTAATGTGGAATTCAAGGAACTGCCTGCAGGACCCATGGCTTCACTAAACCTGAACAGATGAATTAAAAAATATCTTGATATTCATATTGTAGCTGGACAAAGACACGGCACCAAGAAGCTCTACGCGTTTCGTGGCATTGCGCCACTCGTCAGGAGCATGCACGTGAAATTCCTACAATGAAAGTATAAAGGAGCAATGAGTGTCTAAAGATACATGGACATAATCAGATAAACAACCCCAACCTCAGGGTGTACTCACTGGTTGGGGTGGTATTAGCTGTGTACTGTGGTGATAGGGTGTCACAGGCCTCCGGGAACAACCTCTCACCGGGAGCCGAGGTGGGCATTTTCGAGGAAGCACAACACACAGGTTTCCGGAGGCCTGTGACACCCTATCACCACAGTACACAGCTAATACCACCCCAACCAGTGAGTACACCCTGAGGTTGGGGTTGTTTATCTGATTATGTCCATGTATCTTTAGACACTCATTGCTCCTTTATACTTTCATTGTAGGAATTTCACGTGCATGCTCCTGACGAGTGGCGCAATGCCACGAAACGCGTAGAGCTTCTTGGTGCCGTGTCTTTGTCCAGCTACAATATGAATATCAAGATATTTTTTAATTCATCTGTTCAGGGTTAGTGAAGCCATGGGTCCTGCAGGCAGTAACTTGAATTCCACATTAACACTATTATCCATTTGTTTATGGTGAACCATGGAACTTTATAAAATGATATTATTTGGTATATTACTTATTAACTGTACTACTGCCAATAGTGGTTTCATTATGAGACATTCTGCTAGCATTATCTGTATTGTCATTATTGGTTTACCAATTGTCTTATTATGGTGAACCAGGGAACTTTACAAAATTATAATATTTGGTGTACTACTTAACAATTGTACTTCTGCCATTAGTGGCTTCATTATGAGACATTCTGCTAGCATTATCTGTATTGTTATTATCGGTTTACCAATTGCCTTATTATTTGTGATGGCTTACTATACCAATAAAGTCCTGTTATTCACTGAATACCTCTTTGCTGCCATATGGTTCATTTAAAGTCCCAATCCCCCTCCCTTGTTTTGGTTCTTTACACAATACCATCGTGTGTGATGAGACTTTATATATTTTTAGGACATGAAATTAAATATTAAGCTTCTGGTGTTATCTTGTGTTACCCTTCATATTCTATATGAGTTCTATCTGGGGTAAAGAGATATTCAACATTGTAATTTATGGGTCATTTATTACAGACATAAGCCCTGGTTAAAACAAGCCTTTTAATATTGATTTTTTTAAAGCGGGGGTTCACCCACACCGCCAAAAAAAAAAAAAAATTAAAAGCCAGCAGCTACAAATACTGCAGCTGCTGACTTTTAATACATTGCCACTTACCTGTCCCAGGGTCCAGCGTTGTCGGCAGGGGACGCCGAGAACCCGCTCGGTTCTCGGCAGCTGCCGCCGCCATCCTAGGTGAGGGAATCAGGAAGTAAAGCGTTGCTGCTTCACTTCCCTGTTCCCTACTGCGCATGCGCGAGTCGCGCTGCGCGTCCCTAGTGGTCCCCGCTCTCTGCTGGGAGCTGTGTGTTCCCAGCAGACAGCGCGGTCGGGACAGGAAGAAGCATAGACTCCCATGGGAGTCTATGCCGGAAGTAGGTGCAAATACCTGTCTTTGACAGGTATCTGCACCCCCCTCCCCCCTGAAAGGTGCCAAATGTGACACCGGAGGGGGGGGGCTCAGAAAAGCGGAAGTTCCATTTTTGTGTGGAACTCCGCTTTAAGCATGTTTGTAAGGTACAATTTGCCGTCAGTATCAAGAATGCCAAACACCATTAAGAAGTCTTTGCTGTTAAATAAAATTTTCATATATTTTTTAAAAATCCTATTGTAAATTTTACCATTTTATTCTGAAATCACTTTTTGTAGCTCTCTGTAATCTGGCTAATAATTGTGAGTTATTCTAAATCATTTCTTTTTTAACCTCTGTAAAAATATCTTGGTGTTTCATATTACATAACTTATTAAGTAGATAGATATACTAATTCTTTTTTAATATAGTGTTTTTTTTTATTTTGATCGGAGAGATAAAAGACACAGTTTTAAATGATGATAATAATAATAATAATAATAATAATAATAATATTAGTGTTATACCAGTTAGGTAACAACAGGAGAACAAACTTCTAAAATTAAATATGGCAATTTATCAAAATCCATGAGAAATTAGTTTTAAGTGCCCTTTCACACAATTCAAGTTTTTTTAGAAATACTTGTACATTTTAAATTGTCTGTGAATTCACCATAATGGACAAAAAAATTACATTTTACTGCACATTACTGCAATTCATAGTATGAAGAATTTAAATATACATATGTTTTGGATGACCTCACAGACCATGTATGTTTTAGACTAGTACCACTACTCATATTACTGTGTCTTGTACAATAGATAGGTGTGACTTGTAGTTTATTATTTAACATTATGTCAGATTATGTGACACCAGCACAATGCAGAGTGCCATTAGTTTAAACACATTCAGAGACGCTCAAACCATAAATCTAACAGGTCAAGGATTGCAATAAAGTAACTGCCCCACACACCTTTCACAATGGTACGGAAATTTAAAAGCAAGATGGAGAACCTTATGGAAAACGGTATGTGGAAAATGTGATCATTTTTTCTTTTTATTGCAAACCTGGGTTTTAGTAATGACAGCTGTAACTTCATGTGTTTAATTGTTTAAATGGCAGTGTGTTTTCTTGATTTCTGTAACTGTAATGTTTTTTTTTTTTTTTTATTACACTTTGTATGACAGTTATGTATAACTAAAATAAACTGTCAAAATACCTGTAAACATACTGTAAGCTGGGCTTCAATTTACACATCTTAGTGTCTTATATATATTTTGGTTTTTCCACAAATTTAGCTTACATTAGACATACTCTAGTCTAGTAAAAGGCATAGTAAGAAATACAGCTTTCTGTACAGTACAGTGTACATTTAATAAGACGTTGAAACTATAAACAATGTAATCAGTCCACAATGATTTAACACTTTTTTAGAAATAAAATATTATTGCATAAAGGTTTCTAGATAAAGATCACCAGCTCTTGCCATAAAATGGTGTGCACAACACATACAGTATTTCCTTTGCATTTCAACAGGGTAGTTAGTTCTTTAAAGTGACTGCCCATAATACTGCACTTGCAACAACACAGTTAAGTACTGTCCATGATACTTTTTGAGTTGTATTAATGATTACGTTTTGATCCAGAACACAGAAATAAGCATGTAGGCAGGTGCAGGGCCGCCAATAGGGGGGCACCACTGGTCCTTATGTAAGGGGCCCAAACAGCAGGGGGAGTCAATGTGGTGGGGCGGAGGGGCAATTACAGGAATGATGCCCTATGTGACTCTCTGCAGCAGCTGAAAGCCAGTTTCTCTCCCTCCCGCTGGCTTTTAGCTGCTGCAGGGAGAGACACAGACACATGGCATCGTTCCTGTAATTGCACATTGTAAAAAAGTGTTTTTAAAAAAATTAAATTAAAAATTATTAATTTTTTTAAATTGGAAAAAATTATTTAAAAAAATTATGATTTTTTTAAAAAATAAATGATGATAAAATTAAAAAATTGTAAAAAATTATTTTTAAAAACAGGTAATTTAAAAAAAATTAAGGGCTCATTCACATGGGTTCTCTGGCCCATACAGTGTAAATGAGCAGTTTTTTTGCGCAGCGGGAGTCGTCTGTTACTCTATGAGAATGGAGCGGCTGTACAAAAATAGCTGCAGGTCCTAACTTGATAGGTATGCAAGTGTGGGCGAGTGGCCCCAAATGCACATTGTTAATGTTCGGGGGCCATACACCTGTATTCACACGCTGTCAGATGAGGAGCTGAGGCTGTGTTCATACAGCTGCTGCATCACCATAGCGTAACGTAGGCTGCCTGCACACAGAAATAGCCACATTTAAAAAAAACACTGATTTAAACTGTATAGGCCATAACACCTATGTGAATGAGCCCCAATACCTCATTTACTGTCAGACTTTCACGTACCTGACTGACGAGCCTGATACAGCAGGGGAAGGTCTCCCTTACGTATCTGGTTCCTGGACCCTGATAGTATAAACAGAAGGCACGGGAGCACAGAGTGATATAAGAGCCTGGCGGGTGACTTGCAGCAGTAATGCCCAGGATCCCGGTGCAAGCAGACTGGAAGTCCTTGGTAATCCAGAGCACAGGCAGCAGGTGCAGTGCAGGAGCAGGATAGGCAGGTCCAGGACACAGGCAGGGTTTGGCAACAGGCGGGCAGCGTAGTACAAGGGAGCAGGCAGATTCAAGGTCAAGGGCAGGCCAGGGTCAGGTGCAGGCAGATAGCAGGGAATAATCCAATAGACAAGCCGGGTATCAAGGAGATCAAACGTTCACACAGGTAAACAGGAAGCACGGGTACTGGGAGCTGCAGATCGGACAGCACCAAGCAAAGTGCTCCACGGGCACGTGCCCGCCCCATGGCGCGCATGGGCGCACACACCGGCGCGCACCGGCACACAGGGGCGCACCCCAGGGCGCCCAGTACTGGATCTATTTCGGGAGCTTCTCTGACATTTACACACAGAATGCTTTAATAATTCAATACAGTTAATCTTTTTCATTTATCAGGAATTTTGTACGTTATGTTATGTTTGTGTCCGCTAATAATAATTTTAGTGTATTTTTAGTGAAAATATTGTTTTGATGTGTTCGGAGGGGTGGTAAGCTGTATTGGGCCCTCTGATTTCTAACAGCAGCCTTGGACAGATTCAGTTAGCCTTAGCTTACCTGTAACCCGCTTCATGCCATTATTGCATGAGAGGGGGAGTCTTGTAAGGAAATTGATCCCTTAGTGATTCGGTACACTGCCTTGAAAGAGGAAAGCAGCCTGATTGGACACTGAACTCTAATGAAACCTTGGCGACTATCTTAGGCAAGGGAACCTTTTAGATAAGGAACCCCTTGTCATTTTCGTGCGTTTCTGGTGAGTGTGTGGTAGGTAAAGGAACTGACTTATGAGGGACAGTGCTTAGCACAAGGTCAGGTTCCAGATGAAGAGGGTCAACTCAGGGAGGCCTCCTTCTTCACTTTGTGCACTTCAGTAAGCAGTACAATGACATGGATCCAGTACAGACTGCAGAAAAATGTTTGGCCTATGTTAAAAAGAGACACTACTCCTGGTAATGGATGCTGTCCTCTGGTAATATCTCCTGTTAAATACTATAAATTCCTTATAGCAGTGCTGAAGATCAGTTTATCTGTGCTGCCAACAGACTATGTATGATTTATATACACATTTAATATTTGCATATTTATACGATTTAAGTGCTACATATACTGTGTTTGAGTATTTTCTCCCAATACAAGGTACCTAAAACAGGCCCCTCCTATAAACATCTCGGAGTACTAGCAGATTCCTTCCAGAAGAAATGTTACAGCAACAAAACAATGAGTTCAAGCATAAATGGTACCATGAAAACCTAAAGAGAAAATCTATAAAACAACACAAAGGAGAAAAAACAAATAGCTGTGTACCTCTAGTAACCACATACAATCCAGCAATAGAAGGGATAAGACAAAAGGTAATCAAAAAGGTGCAACCCATCATAATCGAGAAAATCTTTCAACAACCCCCAATGCTAGCCTTCAGGCAACGACTCCACCTCAGAACATAAATTTAGGTGCTTCTAAAGTCGAAAGTGTTTTTCTTTTTTTTTTTTTACCTTAATGCATTCACCACATTAAAGCTAAGAAAAAAACCTTCCACTGTCTGTTCCCCCCTCCCCCTCCGTAACACTTACCTGACTCCTGTATCGATCCAGCGCTGTGCCCCACTGCAGGTCTTTTCTCCATCTCTTCCTGGTCTTACAGGCTTTTCTGAGAACAGCAGGAGCCATTGTCTCCTGCTGCTGCCAGTCAAATCCAGTAAGCAGAGAAGGGAGGCAGGGTTGAGAGCTGTGCTGTGTGTGTCTATTGACACACATAGCTTGGGTCGGCAGCCTGCATGTCTTCCCCCATAGCAAGTGGCTTGAGATGGGGGTAGACACAGAAGAGGAGAAGCCAAGATAGCCAGCGAGGAACCCAGAAGAGGAGGTAAGGGGTGGCTCTGTGCAATACCATTGCACAGAGCAAGTAAGGATAAACCTGTTTAATATTTTGATAAAATATTAAACTTTACAGTCACTTAAATTAACAGGTAACTTTATTCTAACAACAGGGACACAGACAAGGAAACAAAGCCTTGCAACTATATAGGTTGTAAATTGTGCAGCCATATCAATCTTTTAAAAATGATCACATATTCAAAAGGAAACTTCAGTGTTACTTGATCATACAGCTGCACCGCCAGTATTGTGGCTGTAGCAAGGTCTCTGGCCTTGTCCAGTCTAATGAGAACTTTCCAGGCCAAAGATAGCTGACATCCTTCTGTATGTGGTGGGTTGTGAGGCATAGTGGGTGCAAGGTGGACAAAGTTATTGGGCGCCAGACACTTTTTGGATGTAAAAGAGGTTTTATTTCTCTTAACAGTCCTTTTTGTGTTTTTGGGGGAAAGAGGGTTAGGGCCAGGACACCCTTGAGTAGCTGTAAATTCAATTGGCAGACTCTAAAACTTCAATAGAAGAACAGCCGTGCAGGGAAAGGCCCCAGCAAGGCACCACATCTGCACATGCAGGAATACTGTCTCCTATGGCAACAGTCTTTAACAGTCCCTAACTCAAACGTAACAGTTCCAGCTTCACTACTATTGTAGTTCTTCAACACTTGAGCTCCCGGTCTCTCACTAGACCCTCTGATTCACTGACTCTGAATCCTTTGAGCTCCTCCAATCTTTGCGGTGGTATCTCCCTCAAGCGTCACCCACGCTCCCGTGCTGGGACCCTAGCTTAGCACTCCAGATACTTCTCAAGCTTCACCCCTGCTGACCGGCTTGTCCCTAGCTTGACACACAAGGCTGCTCTGCAAACGTCCCCTCTGCTGGTTGGGTCCCTGACTTGATCACCGCATGAAGTTTCCCGATTCTCCACCGTGCCCGTTCGGGGAGAATGCTGCTCCGGTACTTGCTTCAGTTACTCACTGTGGTCCCTGGTAGTAAGATGGGTGGTCCCTTTGTGGCGACAGATTCCTTTCTACCTCCAACCACTGACAGGTTCTCCGGCCTGCAGAACCGTCCCTTCTGGTTGGACTGCAAGCCGCAATCCCAACCCTGTACTGCTCTCTTACTTATGGATAGGCCCTCACACAGCCTAGCAGCCTGATGCCCCCAGGATAGGCCCAATCTCCAGCCTAGCAGCCCGGGGCACAGGACACACGTCCACCCAGACAGCCGTCCAGGTGGCACAGAACATAGATCACCTGACTCCACACGAATATATAGGTTCTCCCAGCAGGCCAAGGGATTCAAGAAAACTCCTGCCCATTGGCTGAAATACCCCATATACCAATAACTTGACCTCGGGTTGCCCTTCTCATGTCTAGTACCACCAAGTACCTGGCTACCTAGTGGTAGAAGAGAAAAGTGCAACAAGGTCAAACTTAGCGAGAAATAAATAGATCTCTATCAATCAAACAGGATAACTACTCCTGGCATTTAAATTTGTGAGGAGCTCCCTGCCTAAACTACAGGGTGCTACATCCTCCCCCTGCCCAAGAAACTACGTCTCAGAGTTTGCAGAAAAATAATTTGTGGTCCCAAGCATGAGAGCGAATGTCCTGGCAAAAACTGGGATGGGTGGGGAAACAAGGAAAGAGTTAACAATATTACAATATGAAATAAACATATGTGTGGCATACCACATGCAAATAGTTAGTCATGTATGACATTCAAGTATCAAAAATAGTTATCTGCATTTTTGAAGTCAAGTAAAGCAATAGTATTGCCACCTAACTATCCATCTAATATATACAGTGGTAACAAATATACAGAGGGTTAGTGTTGTTATCCAGCTAGATCCCTGTCTCTCCTTAGCCAAGGAAGACGCACCAACACAGCAACACCTGAAAGAGAAAAATCAAAACAATGCAAATGCATCCTACCCTATAGGAACATAGTGCAATATGTACACAGTGATTTGAACTGATCCTCAGCCAAGGGCAGCATGAAAGTGTAAAGACATCCTATACATGTCTACATTATTTACATCATGAAAAAGCAGGCCCCATTCCCGCTGAGAATGCCACCCCCTTTCCTAATTATTATAGAACTTCAACAAAGTCCACAGATCGCTCTTGAGGGTGAAACACCCCAACAGCTTTAGTTTTTGGCCAACATGGCTCAGATGATCACTTTCTGTAACTGCCGGCAGCATCCAGTCCAGCACAGTCCTGGCAATACAGCTTTCTGGGGGGTTCCCCATTAACAACACTTTAAATGGGTGTGTAAGGTGGCTGTCAGCGTAGCGTCCTTGACGTACCTGTAAGTCGGTCTGTGCAAGGAGGATAGCGGTAGCGCCCACTGGGGGAGTGTGAGGAGAGGCAGAATGGGGAACTGCCTATGTAAACAAGGCGATTCCTGTTCTGCCAGATGACATGACAGAGATCTACTGTTCCCTGTGATCGGGAACAGTGATCTTTGTCATGTTCCAGTAATCCCATCCCCCCTACAGTTAGAACACACCCAGGGAACACACTTGACCCCTTGATCGCCCCCTATTGTTAACCCCTTCTCTGCCAGTGACATTTTTACATTGATCATTGCATTTTTATAGCACTGATCAATATAATAATGTCACTGGTCCCCAAAAAGTGTCATTTGGGGTCAGATTTGTATGCAATCCCACTAAAAATCGAAGATCACCGCCATTACCAATAAAAAAATAAAAAATAAATAAAAGTTCCTAAATCCCGCCTGTAGTTTGTAGACGCGATAACTTTTGCGCAAACCAATCAATATACGCCTATTGCAATTTTATTTTTTTACCAAGAATATGTAGAAGAATATATATATTGGCCTAAACTGATGAATAAATTATTTTTTTTCTAGATTTTTTTGGATATGTAGTATAGCAGAAAGTAAAAAAATAATGTTTTTAAAAAAAATTGTTGGTCATTTTTTTGTTTATAGCGCAATTTTTTTGTTTATAGCGCAATTTTTTTGTTTATAGCGCAAAAATGCAGAGGTGATCAAATACCACCTAAAGAAAGAAAGCTCTATTTTGTGGGTAAAAAAAGGACATCAATTTTGTTTGGGTACAGCGTCGCATGACAGTGCAATTGTCAGTGCTGTATCCCAAAAAATGGCCTAGTCATTAAGGGGGCAAATCCTTCCGGGGCTGAAGTGGTTAAGCAATGACTTGCTTTGTATCTTTGCTCTCCTGCCATGAGCTGTACTCCCCTGCATCTCCAAGCCATAGGGTTTTGCCTCTCTTGCTTGCAGGAGACATTTCCCTCTTCTTAGAGAAATGAAACAAAGAGTCTTGCGAGCCACAATAATCCAGTGCCCAAGAAAAACTGCAGAAGTAAATACCCAGCAGCAAACGCAGATCATGCAGATCACGTTTCATAACCGTGCAAATCCCCCTGATGAAGACACGTGACCCCTGTGTCGAACACGCGTAGGGGAGGGGCCAGGACAGAGTGAGCAGCACTGAGCACAGCTGGGAGAAGCGTATACCACACTACACGCCGACCGGCGTTTTTTTTTAAGCTTGTATTGAATGGTGCACTCACACACCATGGAAATGTGAGTACCCCTATGTGGGGAGAGGGTTTATGTTTTAATAAAGACATTCTTGACGGTATTACACTATACAGTCTCTCTTTATATTTATGGTATGGAGCCTATGGAGCTACATTGATCCAGGTTGGAGACCGCATCTAATTAGCTATACAGAGCCCGGGGGTGGCTCCACAGCGTGGTTTGACACAGCTAATCACTGTGTCACACGTTCTAAGGTGAGCGCAATCACTTTGGGGGTGGTCACCGAGATACACCGTGGCATGATTTTGCGACACTTGGATTAAGCACGCTGGATAACACTTGATTTGGACATTTAATGTTATTTTTGGACACTAATATATATATATAATCTGTCTGGATATTTTTGGACACTGGTATATGCACGTTTTTGGGCGATGCATGCACAGATACTTCTATAGATTTAATTAATTTATATAAGGTTCACTTGGCACTTTAATGTATTTTACTTTTTTGTTTACAATATAATATATGCATGCTGCACAGTATAAGAATTATTACACGTTTGTATGAATTTATATACACATTATGTGCACAGTATATTTATTTGTGATTTCATGATTGCATGTTGGAAGATTTATATATACTTAATTTATGTGCACATTGCACCTTTGAGCAATTGTGTGTAAACTCATAACACCTCTTATAATCCTTTTAGTTTAGTAATATTTTTTTTGGTATTATAGTCACGTTGAGGAGTTCACATGATAATACTCTAGCGCAGCGCAACCTTGTTCTATATTTCCCTCTTCTTACAAGTGTATTATGCCCTGTACACACCGTCTGATTTTTCGATGGAAAAAGTGTGATCGGTTGTGTTGTTGGAAATTCCGAACGTGTGTGGGCTCCATCTGACTTTTTCCGACAAACAAAGTTTGAGAGCAGGATATATAATTTTCCGACAACAAAATCCGATCGTTTAAATTCCGATCGTGTGTACACAAATCCAACGCACAAAGTGCCACGCATGCTCAGAATGAATGAAGTGACGAAAGCTATTGGCTACTGCCCCGTTTATAGTCCCGACATACGTATTTTACGCAACCACGTTCAGAACGATCGGATTTTCCAACAACTTTGTGCGGCCATGTGTAGGCAAGACAAGTTTGGCCCAAAATCCGTCGGAAAAAATCTGATGGATTTTGTTGTCGGAATGTCCGATCAATGTCCGATCGTGTGTACAGGGCATAAGAGCCATAACAGATCTTACTGCTAAAGTCCCCTAGTGATAAAGTGACCTTGAAGGTGAATCCACCCAGCTACATCTACATAAAAGCTCATTTGACCTCATTTGTACTTTTTAAAGAAAAGTACATGGATAAGTACTCATTTGCAGACATTGATGTTTGCTAACATTTTTGGAAGATTGATGAACATAAATGATTATGATTGGTCTTAATACCATTATGTAGGAAAAAACAAACAAATACTTTTACATGATACTTTTTTGGGGGGTGGGTGCTATTTAGAATAATACTGATAAATATAATAAAGATGCTGTCATTAAACTAAAGAATCAATGGTAAGGTAATCCATTATTGTAAATGTTAAAATTAGGAATAGCTTCAAATAAATACAAAAATTCTAATTCACATTAATTGACTCTGATTTCTTTGCAGCTGGGATGGATGTTGATGGAAATGTGGACAGCTCTGCGGAAGAAAGTGAGGGTAAGTCACATAACCGGGACATGTTATGCCTAGTTTGCACAGATTACCGTATATACTCGAATATAAGTCTAATTTTTCAGCCCTTTTTTTTGGGCTGAAAGTGTCCCCTTCGACTTATACTCGAGTCAGCGCTGTATGTCTGCATGATCAGCGTGTCATGCAGGCAGACGGCGGCCGGTGTGTGATGGTAGTGTTCGGCCGCTATTCCAGCTTTCAAAAGCCGCGCCTCCTGCTCGTCTGTGATAGGCTGAACAGCTGTCAGTGTACAGCCTATCACGGACATTCTCTCATCCTCGTCCGTGGTATGAGAACGAGAGAATGTCCGTGATAGGCAGTCAGCGGTCAGCCTATCACAGACGAGGAGGAGGCGCGGCTTTTGAACTGTGGAATGGCCGCCGAACACTATCATCACATGCCGGCCGCTGTTTGAGGATGGAGATCGCCACAGGGAGGATGGAGATCGCCACAGGGAGGATGGAGATCGCCACAGGGAGGATGGAGATCGCCACAGGGAGGATGGAGATCGCCACAGGGAGGCTGCACAGGACACAGGGAGGCTGCACAGGACACAGGTAGGCTGCACATGCACACAGGACATGTACAGGACACATGCACACAGGACATGTACAGGACACATGCACACAGGGACAAAGGACACACATGTACAGGACACACATATACAGGACACATACACATGTACAGGACACAGGAAACATGTGTAGGGTACAGGTAGGCTGCACAGGACACAGGGAGGCAGGCAGCTGCAGATGGGCATTGTTGACCCTCTGCATTTCTCACCCTCGTCTTATACTCGGGTCAATAATTTTTTCCCAGTTTTTTGTGGTAAATTAGGGGCCTCGACTTATACTCGGAACGACTTATACTCGAGTATATACGGTACAAGCAAAGCAGTTATGTACTGTAAATTACTTTTGCTAAACATTATTAATGCTGAAAGATGGGCTGTAGCTATATATCTTTAATTTACTATTTGAACTATATATGGTGACATGCACATTTAAACAGCTTTGTTTAGCTCTTAAAGAATATGTAAGCCCTCACCTTTCAAATAGAAACGGAAGGCAAAACATTTATGTATACGTATAAAAAAACATTATAGATACCCTTTTTATATAAGTGATCCTATTCCTTCCGTTCTCAGCTGTATAAGGGTCCCAGGGAAGAGAAACCACATCACACTGATCTTCCTAGTGAATGGCTGTGTAGAAGGGGCATGTCAGCACAAGTCTGATCATTGCATTAGCTACCAGCACAGCTAGAAAACTGACAACGCTGTGCTCTCATCCCTAGTGTGGTCAGTTTTTAAAGTGGAACTTCACTCTCTCAAACAACAACTGACTAGGTACTCTAGATACTGAAACGAGTCTTTGCCAAATTATCAGCTATCATTGCGATAGTATGCAGACACTGTTTAGGTGTCAATTTTCTGCTTTGGCCCTTTTGTAGAGCCGGTTAATGCCAACAGGGCCACCAATGGCTTGACATTTGGCAGATTCATTATGATTTGGCCAAAATTTGAGCTGTGTATGGCCAGCTTAAATTTTTTATCCCACAAATTTAGATGAACATTTGAAGAAATACCCTTAATTTTTGACCAAATGGTAAATAGAATTAGTTGCATCTTAACTTAAAGAGTTACTAAACCCAAAACCCTGCATTCACTATATCTGGTCCCCCACAATGCACAGAACATGGCAATGATTTTAGTAAATATAAAAACAAGAAAGGGGAGAGAAGTGCCAGGCAATTCCTAGTGCAGCATTATTTTATTGGGATAAGCAATTATTGACAAAAATGGATTGCACTCACATAGTGCTCAGTGGGTGAGGGCTTGCCACGTCCAGCATGGGAACAGAAACTGCCAGTTTGACCCTTATGGTGAGTCAAAAATTGCTTATCCCAATAAAATAATGCTGTCCTAGGAATTGCCTGGTGCTTCTCTCCCCTTTCTTGCCTTTATCTTTCACAGTTTCTAGGTCCCCAGCCCATGCCTGAAGCAGACTTGCTACCCACTGCAGCACTCACACTAGAGATAAACCTAAGGGGATTCACCCCCCAGAACATTTTTTTGAGTGAGATACATTCTCTGTTTTTTTACAAACTTTTATTTGCATCTTTTTGAATTTTCTCTTCCACATTAACAATAATATACTGCAGTGGCGGCTGGTGAAGTTTTGGGATGGGGGGGTGCCAGGCCCTGCCCTTCGTTTTTGACCCCTCCCACTTGGTGAAAATGGGCGTGGTTTCAGCGAAATAGTGGGCGTGCTCTAAGGTGGTGTGGTTAGTGTCTGAGATGAACGAGGGATGGAGGGAGAGGGAGAGAGGGATGAAGGGACAACAGGCCCAGATCCTACACAACAATAGAAATATGTGTATTCTAGAAAGTTTAACAATCAGCAGATAAAGATACTCCAAACACCTGGTGTTAGCGCTTCAATCATCCCGGCACCATGGTTGTTATGGTGTCAGGATGATTGAAGCGCATTATTTCTATTATTACATTGTAATATAAAATGAAATCATTCAACTCACTATAATGCAGAATAAGTGGGAGCCCTAAGCATGTCACTAGCCACGTCGCCTGCCACCAGATGCCATCGGGTGTCCCCAGCGGAGTCCCTCCTTACATTAGGTGCCCCCAGCGGAGTCCCTCCTTACATACAGCCTGTGTCACATAAAATGCAGCCTGTGTCCCACCAAATGCAGCAGCATGTGTCACCACCAAATTGCAGCAGCATGTGTCACCACCAAATTGCAGCAGCATGTGTCACCAAATTGCAGCAGCATGTGTCACCACCAAATTGCAGCAGCATGTGTCACCACCAAATTGCAGCAGCATGTGTCACCAAATTGCAGCAGCATGTGTCACCAAATTTCAGCATGTGTCACCACCAAATTCCAGCAGCATGTGTCACCAAATTCCAGCAGATTATGTCACCGAATTGCAGCATGTGTCACCAAATTGCAGCAGCATGAGTCACCAAATTGCAGCAGCATGTGTCACCAAATTGCAGCATGTGTCACCAAATTGCAGCAGCATGTGTCACCAAATTGCAGCGTGTGTCACCACCAAATTGCAGCAGCATGTGTCACCAAATTGTAGCAGCATGTGTCGCCACCAAATTGCAGCAGCATGTGTCACCAAATTGCAGCAGCATGTGTCACCAAATTGCAGCAGCATGTGTCACCAAATTGCAGCGTGTGTCACCAAATTGCAGCAGAATGTGTCACCAAATTGCAGCATGTGTCACCAAATTGCAGCAGCATGTGTCACCAAATTGCAGCGTGTGTCACCAAATTGCAGCAGCATGTGTCACCAAATTGCAGCGTGTGTCACCACCAAATTGCAACAGCACGTGTCACCAAATTGCAGCGTGTGTCACCAAATTGCAGCGTGTGTCACCAAATTGCAGCAGCATGTGTCACCAAATTGCAGCGTGTGTCACCAAATTGCAGCATGTGTCACAAAATTGCAGAATGTGTCACCAAATTGCAGCAGCGTGTGTCACCAAATTGCAGCAGCATGTGTCACCAAATTGCAGCAGCGTGTGTCACCAAATTGCAGCGTGTGTCACCAAATTACAGCGTGTGTCACCAAATTGCAGAGTGTGTCACCAGATTGCAGAGTGTGTCACCAGTGTGTCACCAGATTGCAGAGTGTGTCACCAGATTGCAGCGTGTGTCACCAGATTGCAGAGTGTGTCACCAGATTGCAGAGTGTGTCACCAGATTGAAGAGTGTGTCACCAGATTGCAGAGTGTGTCACCAGATTGCAGAGTGTGTCACCATCAAACCCCCCTCCCCGGTTACTTACCTTGCTGTGTGTTGTCCTCTCCAGCGGTGTCTCCTGGAGAGCTCCTTTCTTGCTTCACTCTCCTGGGCGCAATTGGAGAGAAACAGGAAGTGATGTCATACTCAGATGTCAATCAAACCGCCCGGCTATAGTAATAGATACTAGGGCCGGGCGGAAGCTACTCGGCGCTTCAGAAAGCGCTGCAAGGCGGGCTAAACGCCCGCAAATGAAGCGCTACGTATGCAATCTCACATAGACGTGGCACTTCCTATAAGTGCACTGTGTCCGGCGTCGCACTGTATCCGACGTCCGAACACAGTGCACTTAAGGACCTTTTTGTGTATTTTTTTTTTAAAGGGCCAGCTTTAAAATTTATTTTTTTTTTGACATTTTTTTTTTGAGACTGCCTGGAAGGGGGGGGGGGGGGGGGCAGGCACCCCCTATGGACGGGCCACCACTGATATACTGTATATGAGTGTTTGTACACCACTGTTGCAACTAGAAGATTTTTTAGCGCTGAATTCCACACAAGCCTTGTGTGTGTTTTTTATCTTTTAGTAAATATAAACTGCTAAATACCTTTTCTTATCAGCAGTATATAGCAATCTTGTGACTTCTATCAGTGTCTGGTTAAATCTTGTAAGAGGAGTTTTCATACTGCACTGGCTGTCCTATCAGGATGCAGGACTCCTGACCCTCTGTCTGGACAGTGCTGATTGGCCCTGTGCTGATCACATGCACTCTCCCAAGAAAAAAAAAATTCTCTAGCAATACACACCAAACTGAGCATTTACAGCCTGACTCCAGTAAGTCTGTCATGGGGACAATACAAGCAGAGGAGGATCTGTGCATACAGGATCAAACGGCCTTTTTACACAATGCAGAGGAATAACCCCTTAGGTTCCACAGTGAGCATAACAAGCATTCTTTTCTGCATATACCAGTGTTTCTCAAACTTGTTTGTCTTGCGGCGCACCAAAAAAAATCTAAAATTTTTCACGGCACACCTGAAGAGATTTAACCATTTTTGTGGTGAAAAATGTTTTCATTTTTACACACATATTTATTTTTAAATTTAATGTGAAGGATGTGCCCGCTTTCGAGAGCAAACCAGATTGAAGCGATTGTAATCTTATTTGTACTTTCGCTTGCTTTTCATTTAACAATTTCTCTTTCAGAGTTCCAGACTTGATAAGTATTTCTCCATCGCTAAACAATGAACAAACTTTTTTTTATAAGCATCAAAGTTGGAATGGAACGGTTTCTATTTTTATAATATAATTAGAGCGATCGAGTTCTTCCGAGATCTCGCACAAGTCAGTGGTGGCAGTTAAGTGGTCAGTGGTGATCCTGCAGGAATGAGGACAGAAAAAAGAATTCCTGAGGGGGGGACAGCTCTTTTTTTTATAGAGTTTTAAGTGGTCCTGTGGGTTGGTCGGGGGCGGAGCAACCAACCATTGCTATGCTGCCATGGAGGCACCAGGAAAGTAGTATGCATCTACAATCACTCAAGAAAGCACTAATAGCTGATGCCTTCCCAACCTTATGTGCTCTGCCTATTGCACTCTACTCTTGCTGAGGGAATAGTACAGTGTACTTTGCAGTAAAACAAAGTGTAGCGCTGAAAAGTGAAAATTACTAAATGCATAATAAATACACAAATTATGAAAATAAACTAATATGCTTGAAGTGTCTTAAATTAAAATTAAACGTCCATCATTATAATTACAGTCCATATGTGCATAGGACCATTATGGTCACTAGCTGTGAGAATAGTGAAGATTGCCGTCACCAAAGTGAAAACATATTAGGTTGTTCACGCCCGAAGTGACATAAGCTGAGATGTATAAAGCTGGCTTCTAGTTGTCCGCCAATCATATACAGGAAATCCTGATGGCCGGCAGGAAGAAAAAAGCTGAATATAATTCACCACAGTGTCCTATATATAAACGTGTGAAGTTCCCACAGCCAATACGATTGGAGGCTTACAGGAGGGTTTGAACCCAAAACAGCATACACTGTAAGGGTCAAACCAGCTTGTATTGCCCACCAGCAATAAAGGGGAGATCTTGGCAACCTGGAGGTAAAGGAGTCCCAGGAGACTTCAGGGAAGTGTCTTCTCCACACGGATAGTTAAACATCCCAGAATACGGCCACCTTCACTGGCCATGTTATACAATTACTTCCGGTGCCAACAAAACCAGCCAACCAGCAGCAAGTACAAAGTAACTCCTTGCTCCTATTGGCAGCCAATAGGAGCAAGGAGTTGCTTTGTGCTTGCTGCTGGTTGGCTGGTTTTGTTGGCACCGGAAGTAATTGTACAACATGGCCAGTGAAGGTGGCCGTATTCTGGGATGTTTAACTATCCGTGTGGAGAACATACTTCCGTGAAGTCTCCTGGGACTCCTTTATCTCCAGGTTGCCAAGATCTCCCCTTTATTGCTGGTGGGCAATACAAGCTGGTTTGACCCTTACAGTGTATGCTGTTTTGGGTTCAAACCCTCCGGTAAGCCTCCAATCGTATTGGCTGTGGGAACTTCACACGTTTATATATAGGACACTGGTGAATTATAGTCAGCTTTTTTCTTCCTGCTGGCCATCAGCATTTCCTGTATATGATTGGCGGACAACTAGAAGCCAGCTTTATACATCTCAGCTTATATCACTTCGGGCGTGAACAGCCTAATATGTTTTCACTTTGGTGACGGCAATCTTCACTATTCTCATAGCTAGTGACCATAATGGTCCTATGCACATATGGACTGTAATTATAATGATGGACGTTTAATTTTAATTTAAGACACTTCAAGCATATTCGTTTATTTTCATAATTTGTGTATTTATTGTGCATTTAGTAATTTTCACTTTTCAGCGCTACACTTTGTTTCACTGGGTAATTTTAGCAAATATTCTATTTGTTGTGTTAGCTGCTTATATTTTAGAGTAAGCGCAAATTTACCACTGTTGTGTTTTGCCTATACAGTGTACTTTGCAGGCAGGGGGCAGGTGTAGTGCTACGATCTACATGCAGGGACAAAGACGCTCTCTGCTACTGTGCTGCGTTCGGCAGCATATGCTGTGATGGGCATGGTTGTTCCTAGCAAACTGCGCCCTCTTCCCACAATACCCTTCTGTCTACTCCCCAGGAGGATGACACTGCACTAGAGGGAGGGAGTTGTCCAATAATAATGTGCACGCCCCCTAACATGTGATGTTGTGACAAAATGACCAACCTGGCAGAATATGCAACCCGCGTCACTTCCTATGACGTGGAATCAGCTGTATCTCCAAACTGAGCGCATGCGCAACGCGTCATACATCCCTTCTGTGGCTGACGTCGATGCACAGAAAAATTTGCATGACAAAATGCTTGACCGACTACTGCTTCATTTTGTCAAATATATATAAAATCATTGTTGTTTGTGAATGTGATATGCAGACAATCATTCAGTAGAGTACATGCATGCGCAGTTACTTTCTTTACTTGGCAGAGTAGATGACCAGATTTTTACCAATGTAAATATCATAAGTGTTAGATGATTTCTGCCATGCGCATGTGCAGTAGTCAGTCGAACATTTTGTCAGGCAAATTCCTCTGTGCACCGACGTCATCCACTGAAGGAATGTATGATGCGGTGCGCCTGCGCAGTGCACGTGGTTTGGAGATACAGCTGATTCCACATCACAGGAAGTGACGCGAGTTGCACATTCTGCAAGGTTGGTCATTTTATCAGAACAGCGGCAGTGTAGTGATCTTAGATACCTTACACTGCACTATCCAGGACAAAGCGATAGTCTGCACCTGTTGCTGCTGCTGCCCCTCCCAGAATGCCAATGGACCCATTGGGACCCATGGCAGGTCCAGCCCTGGGCACAATATAGATATAGGAATAGGTTGGTGCTAAATCCTAAGGAAAAAATATATATGCTAAATGTGTTCAGGTGGTATTGTGTACTTCACAAATAAACTAACTGAAATGGTATTACACCAATTTCTCTATAGGTCAAAGATAATCACATAGATATTGTAAAGTTGGGGCTTGTTTAGCTCAATTGTAGCACCCGCTAGCGAGAACAATCCACATCAGAAATTCGATTTCAGGGCTCGGTGGCCCACTTTTATTAGGAAAAAGTTCAAAAACAAAATCAAAGGTTTTCCCTCGCAGGGGGTTTTCACCATCCATATAATGATAAATTCAGCCTCCTGGCTTATACATACAGCAGTGCTGCTCAGGCCTTCCACTTCAGGCTCTCGTCTGTCTCCTTCAGACTATTACCTTGCCAACACCGTCCATATAGATAGCAGCCCCTCAGCTCTGACCCTCAGACTTGGGTCTCTGGCTTTCACTGTGCACACATGCACTCTCTGGCTTTCACAGTGCAGCCTGCACTCTCTAGCTCTGGGGTCTCAAACTGGTGGCCCTCCAGCTGTTGCAGAACTACAAGTCCCACCATTCCTCTGCCTGAGGGAGTCATGCTTGTAACTGTCAGCCTTGCAATGCCTCATTGGACTTGTAGTTTCGCAACAGCTGGAGGGCCGCCAGATTGAGACCCCTGCTCTAGCTACTCCAGTGCACACCTGCACTCTATGGGTTCTCCCTTGCAAGCCTGGACTCCTCGGGAGGGTGCAGCCCAGAATCATGGTCCTGACTCTGCTATCAGGCCCACACACACCTGAACAATCAGTGTTCCAGTGAGTCCCAAAACCTGGACCAAGGACTGGGGATTTTATCCCACCCGGATCTCTAAGAAATCCCCAGGCTCCAGGTCCCAAAGTGGACTTTAGTAAATATTGAGAAAACTGAAAAGTCAGTTTCCTCTTTACGTTACAAGCTCCCTGGAGCCCCTCAACCCATCTGATTGAGAATTCTGGATACAGACACTGGTGGAGTACCACACTACCACAATATACTGTACATATATTAATACACTGGGCCATGATCTCTGAGTAAAAATCCCCCCACTGTCCACTCCCCACAATGTCACACTTTAACCGCTTGAGGACCAGCCGCGGCAGATGTACTGCGGCAGGTTGGCTCTCCTGGGTGAATCGCCGTCATTTTACATCAGCTGCTTTAAGAGCACTAGGGGGCACGCGTGCGACGTCTGAGCCGATCTGTGTGGCCAGCGGCCGCCATGTCCGATTGTTTCTGACAGAGATTGAACAGAGATCTGTCAATGTAAACAGACAGATTCTGTCAGGGGAGTATAGAGTGATCGTCTGTTCAGCGATCGGTCTCATCCTCTAGTCAGTCCCATCCCCCACAGTTAGAAACACTCATGAGGGAACACACATTTAACCCCTTGATCGCCCCTAGTTATAACCCCTTCCCTGCCAGTGACATTTACACAGTAATCAGTGCATTTTTATAGCACTGATTGCTGTATAAATGTCAATGGTCCCAAAAAAAGTCAAAAGTGTTCGATCTGTCCGCTGCAATGTTGCAGTCCCGCTAAAAATTGCAGATCGCCGCCATTACTAGTAAAAAAAATAAATAAAAATAAAAATGCCATAAATCTATCCTCTATTTTTTACTTGCTATAACTTTTGCACAAACCAATCAATATATGCTTATTGCAATTTTTTTAAATTTTTTTTTTACCAAAAATATGTAGAAAAATACATATCGTCCTAAACTGATGAAAAAAATAGTTTTCTTTTATTTTTTTGGATATTTATTATAGCAGAAAGTAAAAAATATTGTGGTTTTTTTTCAAAATTGTCAGTCTTTTTTTGTTTATAGCGCAAAAAATAAAAACCGCAGAGGTGATCAAATACCACCAAAAGAAAGCTTTTTTTGTGGGAAAAAAAGGACATAAATTTTGTTTGGGTACTGCGCAATTGTCAGTTAAAACGAGGCAGTGCCGTTTCACAAAAAATGGCCTGGTCATTAAGGGGGCAAATCTTTTAGGGCTGAAGTGGTTAATCAGGGCTGGGCAAGGTAAGTCCCTCTCAGGCTCTCATGTCTCATACAACTTGTGATGTATGTAGTGCTTACAGTACTCGGATTTGGACTCCTGCAGACAATGCTGCTATGGGGAACTCATTGGTGGCAGAATGGACAGGGTGAGGGTCAATGCCGAGCCTATAGAACATGGACACAGTGATAGGCTGCAACACCTCAGGCAGTGGCAGATGCTGTGCAGGTGGACTGTGGACAGACATGCTCCCTTCCCTCAGGCTCTGAACCACGCTGAAAAAGATGGAAGAGGTGGGTGGAGCTAATTGACTAGGCGTGAGGGCTGATCGCTCTGAATGCTGGGGTGGCTGCGGCCTCTGATGTCACTGGTTGCTAGATGCGGCAGGCGATTCTAGCAACCAGTGCAGCGCGCAGCCGACCAGGATTGGCCCTGCTCCTGCTGACTAAGTGGCGGCAGCCAGCGGGTACTCCTAACAAGACAACTTGCCACTGCACGCTCGGGCAGTAGGCGGCGCCCGTGTAGCCAGCTGCTGCCCCCCTTAAAGGGCTACCTGGGACCCATGGTCGGGCCGGCCCTGCCTACACCCCCACAGTGTAGATGCACAGTAATCAGTGCATTTTTATAGCACTGATTGCTGTATAAATGTCAATGGTCCCAAAAAAAGTCAAAAGTGTTCGATCTGTCCGCTGCAATGTTGCAGTCCCGCTAAAAATTGCAGATCGCCGCCATTACTAGTAAAAAAAATAAATAAAAATAAAAATGCCATAAATCTATCCTCTATTTTTTACTTGCTATAACTTTTGCACAAACCAATCAATATATGCTTATTGCAATTTTTTTAAATTTTTTTTTTACCAAAAATATGTAGAAAAATACATATCGTCCTAAACTGATGAAAAAAATAGTTTTCTTTTATTTTTTTGGATATTTATTATAGCAGAAAGTAAAAAATATTGTGTTTTTTTTTTCAAAATTGTCAGTCTTTTTTTGTTTATAGCGCAAAAAATAAAAACCGCAGAGGTGATCAAATACCACCAAAAGAAAGCTTTTTTTGTGGGAAAAAAAGGACATAAATTTTGTTTGGGTACTGCGCAATTGTCAGTTAAAACGAGGCAGTGCCGTTTCACAAAAAATGGCCTGGTCATTAAGGGGGCAAATCTTTTAGGGCTGAAGTGGTTAATCAGGGCTGGGCAAGGTAAGTCCCTCTCAGGCTCTCATGTCTCATACAACTTGTGATGTATGTAGTGCTTACAGTACTCGGATTTGGACTCCTGCAGACAATGCTGCTATGGGGAACTCATTGGTGGCAGAATGGACAGGGTGAGGGTCAATGCCGAGCCTATAGAACATGGACACAGTGATAGGCTGCAACACCTCAGGCAGTGGCAGATGCTGTGCAGGTGGACTGTGGACAGACATGCTCCCTTCCCTCAGGCTCTGAACCACGCTGAAAAAGATGGAAGAGGTGGGTGGAGCTAATTGACTAGGCGTGAGGGCTGATCGCTCTGAATGCTGGGGTGGCTGCGGCCTCTGATGTCACTGGTTGCTAGATGCGGCAGGCGATTCTAGCAACCAGTGCAGCGCGCAGCCGACCAGGATTGGCCCTGCTCCTGCTGACTAAGTGGCGGCAGCCAGCGGGTACTCCTAACAAGACAACTTGCCACTGCACGCTCGGGCAGTAGGCGGCGCCCGTGTAGCCAGCTGCTGCCCCCCTTAAAGGGCTACCTGGGACCCATGGTCGGGCCGGCCCTGCCTACACCCCCACAGTGTAGACAGCTCACATACTTTAAAATGAACCATTTCATCACAAATGGCCACTATACCCATGCTGATTTAGCATGTAAAAAGAAATTCAGTTTGTAAGGCCAGACTCCAATGATAATTTCTTTATTGGTTAAAAAACATACAGCAAGAGATGGAATCAACAGCTAACATGTTTCACACCGTAACTACTGGTGCTTACTCATAGCTGGATTTTTGTGGCCCAGACACCTGGAGCAGGTCCTTTTCTCTTATACCCCTGCTGATGATGCTACAAATCAAACTTTTTAGGTGTCACCTGAACCAAAATATAATAGTGATACCTGCCACCATTACCACATTATAGCACCTCTTCTGGCCTATTCTGGTGCTCCAGTATTGTAAAGATGCCAAGCAATGTTTCCGCAGCTTAACCTCAGCTGCCAAATTTCTAATGTTTTCTGCAAAAACATGAAATTCCGCTTTGTGTCTAAAAATGTGGAGCTCTTTTCTGGTGCCCAGGCACTGTAAAAATGATACACAATGTGTGCAGGGTTGAACTTCAGCTTCTAAATTTCTAATATTTGCTGCAGTGTAAATCCTGCATTGCTCCTTAATGTTTGTAGCCTATTCTGTCTCTCAGAAAATATTTGTGACCATTGTCTTAGATAATACACTCTAATGCTTATTGCAAGATAAGTCCTGCCTCGTACCTCCTTTTTTATATTGCAGTCTAACTATGCTACTTACATACAGTCCAGCCACTGGACAATATTTGAAGCTATCCCTGAAATATTACTGTTGCAGCTACTAGAGCCATTGACCCGTCACTCCTCACAGGGTGATCTGCTAAAAATCAAGTTGTTACTTAGATCTTCTTATTTCAAAATGTATTTTGAAATAAGAAGATCTAAGTAACAACTTGATTTTTAGCAGATCACCCTGTGAGGAGTGACGGGTCAATGGCTCTAGTAGCCCCCAGGTTACTTTGCTTGTAGCTCTCACCAACCATGAGATTCAAAGAATGGAAAGGGATGAGGAGACAAGACAGAGTAATTCAGCAGGTTGGAGCCCAGGCAGAGGGCAGGGCAGGTGGCATGAGAATAGTTATTGTCCAGGCTGTGGTCAAAGCAGAAACAAGGCAAGTTCAGTCAGGGTCCAAGCAGATGTCTAGACAGACAGCAGTCAAGGCAAGAAACAGAAATGGTCAGAGTTGGTTACAGGAACTGGAAATGAGAGCAGAAGACACAGCACCAGCGAACAGAGAGGAGGGTGTTTAACCACTCTCCAAGGCAATGATCACACCTCAGTGTAAGGGCCGCACACCAATACATGCTATCACACGCACACCAATGTACGCTATCCTATGCATGCTCATGGCATGTGCATGATCAGTGATAGCCAAAATACCACAAGCCAGCACATGTGTGTGCATGTGACATGCTGCAAATGGACAGGACAGGCCATGCCCCTGGCTTTGCATATGCAGATCCTAGAGGTACTGCAACAGTAATATTTCAGGGATAGCTTCAAATATGTATCATGTATCATGCTTCTCCCTATTATGCTGTGACCAATGTTTATCAAACACATACCTGAACTCTATATTTTGAATATTTTGGGTATACATTAATAAAAGTAGATGGGAAAGGATCTGGGGAATATGAGTTGTGGTTTTGACGTATTTTTGACATTTTTGTAAATGTTTAAGATAATCCAGTGTGGTACTGCAAAAAAGAAGCACACAGACAATGAGGGCTTTTTTTTCCCCCACAAATATTTTATTGAGAGCAATAAGAATGGTGCATACAAATTGTAACAGAGATCACAAGAAATCAGTAAACGATTAAGAAACTTGCATAAATGTGAGAAAAACTTCTTATAATTAAGACATGAAGTGTTGCAACCAGGAACTGCATATTAAAACAAATATAGCATAGGTAGGGTGGAGGATCACTTATTCTCTTTCCCCCTCCCCCTTCCCATGCAGGTTACCCTTATTTGACCAATGGGAAGAGGTGGCCTAAAGATTTGTTTCAGGTCAGGACAAAGATTACAATATACCATTGTGTATAGTTTGTGGGGTAATTGTGCATTACAAGTAGTGTGGCTCGAAGAATATTCAAGCGACAAGGAAAGAAGAAGAGAGAGGGAGAAAGAGGAGAGAGGGGAAAGATCAAGATAATCAAAGGGGGGATGGAGAGGGGTAGTAGGAAGGAGGGGAGGCTAGAGCTAGTACAAGGTAATAGACAATTAAAAGTGGACCCGCTCCCCACCGCCATCTGTCTCCCAAGGGTAGACCAAGTCAATTGCCGGTGGTTACCAACTCCATTTAGGGAAAGAAATGAAGATAGCGTTCAGTAGTTTTGAAGTGAGACCCGCATGACCAGGTGGTTACAAATTTTTGTATCCGTTCTTGAGAGATAAGGATCAATTCTTCCATCTCCTCTATTTTAGAGAGCCCGGCAAACCATTCTTTAATCATATGGAATGTGTGTAGAATGCCAATGTGAGGGAATGCAAAGTCTAGCCACGTTCACCATGTGCATGGCCAGTGATTTATAATAATCCCTTTTAGACATGGTCGTGTGGTGTAGGAGGAATTGTGGGGGGGTATAGTCCAGGGTGAATGTGGTGACATGTGCTATGAGAGCATGTACATCCTTCCAGAAAGGTTGGAGTGGTCCACACTCCCACCATATGTGGAGCATGGTGCCATCAGTTTTCCCGCATTTCCAGCAAGTGTTGGGGATGCTGGGGGAAAATGTATGAAGGTGTGAGGGTGTTCTGTACCATCTGGTTATAACCTTGTAACAATTCTCTTGGATTGCAACGTTCAGGGAGCCCTTGTGCATATTCCTGAATGGTATCCCAGTCTTCTTCAGAGAGAGGCTTCTGTATATCCCTGCTCCAGGAGGCCTGTAAAAGAAACCTGGGTGGGTGGGCATCATCTGAAAAGAGGGTGTATATTTAAGATATCAGATGCCTTTGCGATGGTTTGCGAGTGCATAGTGATTTAAAAGGTGTGAGGTGTCTTGTTCATTTGGTTATATCAGCTTGGGTGGAGAGAAAATGTCAGATCTGCCTATACATCCAAAAAGAAAAGGACGCATTCGTTGATATGGCTATCATGTTTTCAAGGGAGGGAGGGGTTCCTTTTGAGAATAATTGATGAGCTAGCACGTCTTCATAAGGGAATTTGTGTTGTAAAAAGGAACTAGATTCACCTGGATAAAAGTCTGGATTTCCTCTTAAAATGGTTAAAGGCCCCGGAACCGAAGCAAACGTTTTGGACCTTGACGCCCCTTCTAAAAGCCTGCAATGAAGGATGAATGAGCAGATGTGTCGTGAGATCTTTCAGCCAATGCTTATGGGGTAGCCAAGGAAATAAGCGTAGGGGAGAAGATATAAGGAAGTGTTCTAGCGTCATCCATATCTTCCTTGTTTTGTGGATATTCCAGTCTACGATTCTCGTAAGGTGACAAGCTAAATAATATTTATGTAGGTCCGTTAAACCAATTCCCCCCTTAACTTTGGAGAGTGTAAGACGAGCATATTTTATACGTGGAGGGGAGTTTCTCCAAATTAATGTGGAGCATGCCTTCCTATATATTGTAAAGAATGATGGGGGGAGGTGTATCGGGATGGTCTGCAATAGATAGAATAGCCGTGGGAGAATAATCATTTTGACCAAGGCTGAATGACCAAACCACGAAACGTTTAGGCCCATCCATTCCTTAAAGTTCCTTTGGGTCTTAGTTAGGGCCATAAGGAAGTTCTGAGTGTAAAGGTCTTCTAGTCGGCTTGTGATTTGGATGCCTAGATACGTAATAGCATCTTTTTTCCACAGGAATGGAAAGGATTCCTGGCAGTGGTTAACTTCCTGGAGAGAAAGAGTGACATTCAGGGCATGGGATTTTGAGTAATTCATTTTGAGGCTTGACAAGCTTCCAAAATGTTCTATATCTTTCAATAGATTGGGCAGGGTGATCCGAGGCGACCTCAAAGATAGAAGAATGTCGTCCACAAAATCTGCGACCTTAAAATCCCTATACCCAATAGTCAGTTCCTGAAAATCAGTGTTGGTTCTCAATCTATTCAAAAGGGGTTCTAAGGTCAGAATATAGATCAGGGGAGATAAGGGGCAGCCTTGGCGGGTTCCATTGCTTATGGTAAAGGCGTTCGACAGGTGGCCGTTGACTCTCACACTCGTCGAGGGAGTGGAATATAATGCCATTATATGAGCAAGCATGCAAGGTTTAAGTCCAATGGCTTTGAGGACCTCTTGCATGTAGTCCCAGGCCACTCTGTCGAACGCCTTCTCCACATCAAGGGAGAGGAAAAATCCCTGAGTGTGAGATTTAGTAAGCCAGTGATGGAGATTCAATGTGCGAATAATATTATCCCTGGCTTCCCTGCCAGGAACAAATCCAACTTGTTCTAAAGAGATGAGGTTAGGGATAAGGGGGAGCATTCTGTTAGCAAGAATTTTTGCATATACCTTAATGTCCACATTTAAGTGGGATATAGGTCTGTACCTTGATACTTGTGTAGGGTCCTTGCCCTCTTTTGGTAGAACAGTTATATGTGCTTCTAGCATTCTGCCTGGTGATGTCTGAGGATTGGAAAAGGAGTTATAAGTGCATAATAGCTTAGATCACAGGTGTCAAACAAGGCCCGCGGGCCAAATCCGGCCCTCCAGGCCATTTCATGTGGCCTTTGTACCTCTCCTGCAGCTGCAGGAGAGCTCCAGCCCTCCTCTGGTCCTCTACCTGACCCCTACTTTCTGCTCTCAAGCAAAGCATCCAGCTTCTTCCCAGCAGCATAGGGAAAGGGGGTGCACTGTGATGTTAGGGAGAGTAGGGGACTCAACTTCTGATGGTGGGGTGGCTCTTGACATCTAATGTAAGGGGAGGGGATGCGCTGGACATCTAATCTTACAGATACAACAGGCCCTTTTGAGGACAATCATAATGCTGATGTGGCCCACGATGAAATTGAGTTTGACACCCCTGGCTTAGATGATAGGGCTTCTAAAAAGGACTTATAGTACTAAAGGGTGAATCCATCGGGCCCTGGGCTTTTGCTTGGTTTCATCTGTTTAATGGCGGTTTTCAATTCTTTTACAGTGAAGGGACTTTCAATTTCTTTAGCTCGTTTACATGTGATCGTTTTCAGACCATATTGAGATAAGAATTGAGATATCCTCATTTTTAGAGGTGAGAGTTCCTTGAGCATTACATAAATGGTAAATTGTACAGGTAGTCTTAGAAGCCTGTACCATATGGGCTAGAAGTCACCCGCTTTTGTTGCCATGCTCATAGAAGACACTTTGACCAAGGATATAGCGTCTCCTGGTGCAATTTTCCTAACTCCTCTAAGAGGAGAGATCGTGTGGATAATAAATACTGTAGGGTGGACTGTGCATGAGATTGTTTGTGAGATATTTCGAGATGTTTGATTTTCACTATCAGTGTGTTAATTGTCTCTTGGTGTTGCTTTTTAGCTTTTGTTGTTAGTGCTAGGAGTTTGCCTCGGATCACACATTTATGTGTCTACCATAAGGAAATGGGGGACACCTCTGGCGTGGTGTTTTCCGCAAAATACAATTGAAATCGAGATCGTATGTAGGCCACTGTTTCTGGGTCTTTAGGCATTGAGGGATTTAGGCGCCATGTTTTGGTTCTAGTGCATGTTTCTGGAAAAGAGAGGGTAACCGTGATCGGGTGGTGGTCAGATAAGAACATTGGCTCTATGGTTGCCTGCGTGAGAAGAGATAGATCCGATTGGGTAAGGAAGAAGTAATCTATTCTACAGTATTTACGATGAGGGGCTGAGTAGAAAGTGTAATCTTTATCGGAGGGAAACATGGTACGCCAGGTGTCATACAGTGTTAGGCCTTGACGTTGCAATTTAATTTTTGAAGGAGTGCGCGATATGTTAAGGTAGAAGTGCCCGAGGAGGTGTCCAGGACAGGGTTAGATGGTATGTTGAAGTCACCACCTAGCAGCACAATGCCTTTTTGGAATGAGGACAGGAGATCGCAGACTTTTCTAAAAAAGCATACATGACGTTTGTTAGGACAATATAAGTTTGTGAGTGCTATTTGTTTGGAGACATAGGTGCCCTCTATGAAAATAAATCTGCCATCTGGGTCTATGAGGGAGTCTGACATGTGGAAATTTGCATGTTCGGAGATCAATATGGAGACTCTTGTCTACTTAGAAGTGGGGTTAGTAGCATGTAGCGCTGTGTGATAAATATGATTGGTGAGTTTAGGAAGCGAATCAGATTGGAAGTGTGTTTCGTGGAGGAAGATGAACTGAGCTTTGTGTCTAGTAAGGGTAGACAGATCTTTTTTCTGGGAGATTTTGATTGGCTCTTTCCGCTTTGGTGAAGTGGGAATGTTGCACCGGTATATCCAGTACTTTGCGAAGATTGACGTGAGTGAAAATGATAAAAGTTACGTGTGGTAAATAGGAGAACCAACAGATGGAAAGAAGTACCAAAGGGGTAGTGGACCCACGGGAAAGGGGAGGGGGGGGGGGAAGGGAAGAAAAAGAGGGATAAAAAAAAAGGGGGGGGTGAGGGATTAAGGGGCGAGAGTGTAGGTCAAGGAAGCAAGAAAAGAGAAAAAGGTGGGAAAGAACGGAGCTCAAAAGAAGGAAGAAAACGAGGGGTATGGAGGAATACCAGAGGTAGGGATAGACAAGCTATTCCACCAAGAGTAGAGTGTGCTGGGTGGTCAGCAAAAGTCCAAAAAGGACTGCTGTTGTGAGGCGTAAGAGAGGACGGAAAGCACAAAGCTTCTGTAAAGAGAGGATCGAAGGTGATACTATGTTATGTTGTATTGTATTCGGGAGCCATAGTAGTGCAGAAAAACATAAAACCATAAAGATTTGAACATCGAACAAAAACATTTGGTTCAACCACATAAATAGAAAGGGAAACAACCTCTATGAACAAATGCAGCGTAATTTTTTGAGGTTTATTTTTGGGGGGCTTGTTTAGAAAAACCAATTAGACAACCTCCAGCAAAGTCTAACATAAATAACATCTTACTTTTATACTGTGGTATCTCCATTGCCATCATTGCAGAGAGTGCACGAGTGGCCCGAGAGTCAAGAACAACGAGAATATTTATTCTCTGCGGATGTTCAATCGTTGTTTAAGTAGAGTATAAGGCAGTTAAGGTTATACACACAATGTGTGTGGAGGCATTAGGAATAATGCCATGCTCAATATAGCTATAAATCCATGTAAAGGATGTCTCCGGACTCTCAGCTCAACCTGCTTACTAATAATGATTATGCAACAATCTATCCCACTATAAGTGCGTAGGATTATGGTAAGGATGCATACTAATAAACGCTAGTGTGCTGTCTCCCCTGGTGCACCGTGTCATGACATATAACAGTAGGTGTTTTACGCTTCTAAAATACTAGTTATAGAATGTTCGTTTAAAAGCTATAAAACATTTGGTAGGCCGTATAGGCTAAGCCTAGAACCTTATGCTTAGATGGAGCCAAAGGCGGGTAACAGTATAGCTCGCAAAGAGATAGAAACTTATCGGTTTGGGTAACAGTGCACCAAGGGAGACGCCCGTGGCCCTCTAAATACACCCCATCAGTGCTTCCCTTGGTAGGGAATGCACACAAAAATGCACAATTATGTATCAGTGAGAAAACAGGCTTGAGCGGCAAAGTAATTAAGAAGTTCCTCTTGTAGGATAGCACCTTGTGGGGAATCCAGGGACCCTACCACTAGCCCTTGGGTTGTTGGATCCCCAACAGAAGTATACCAATGATCAATTCCTAGGTAAGGGCAGCTCAGGTTCCAGGCCGGAGAGAATAGGACACCCCTATGTATTTTGGGGCAAGGAAGCGCAAGGTGAATAGAGCATAAAGCCCTCTAGCAGCTAAATGCTGAATGTTGGGAACATATAGGTTCTTTCCTGGTGGCCCATGTTCTCTCCCCCCATTATAACCCCTATGCTGTGTTAGCAAAAATCACATAAGAAATTAGGTAACTTTAGGGACTATGGACTGCAAAGTAGAAAGAATTGTCTCAAGATACATTTTTGCTAGGTAGTTCAATTCTTGAAAAACGTGTAACTTCGTGCTGGAATCAAAGAAAAAATAGAAAACACAAATAGGAAGACTGATGTCAAGGACACTCACACGTATATGGCCGAATGGGTGTGCTTTGCTTTGGGCCTCCAGGCGGTCCCTTCTGGGAGATGGAGGTGACGGAGAGCCCGGGCTACGCTAGCATAGGTCTCGACGGGACGAGTGGGAGTTAGGTGTGGCCAGATCTGCCCTGCGTCTGCAGGATCTATTAGGCGAGCACGGCATCAGGGCCTGTGTAGCCGCGTGTGTGGACGAGCACTGGATCCGGAACAGCTCTGTTATATTTAAGCTGAGCTGTGTTCCGGTATCCTTCGCTGCTCGGGATGTTGAGGCGCTCCGGGTGGATCTGCTCATGGTGGTATGTTGTTTAGGGCTCCCCAAAAGACAGTTTTCAATCCCTAGGTCACAGGAGCTATCGACTTAAGCAGCCATTTTGGTCTCCATCCAGGCCATGCCCCTCACAATGAGGGCTTTTTTAAATAGGAGGTCTGCTCACCCCTGCAAAAAGTAAAAGCCAGCAGCTACACATACTGCAGCTGCTGACTTTTAATAATAGGACACTTACCTGTCCTGGAGTCCAGCGATGTCGGCCAACACAGCTGATATCGGCACCGCATTGCCAGTAAGAGAACCCAGTAGTGAAGCATTACGGCTTTACGCCGGGTCCCTACTGCACATGCGTGAGGCACTGCTGTGCCCTCCTACTGGCCCAGCGGTGGAGGAAGGAGGAGGGAGCCGGGCCAGTAGGAGAGTACAGCTGTGCCTCACTGCTGACGTAATGCGCCGTGGCCCGGACTCCTGAAAGTGGGGATAGGGTACCTGTCAAAGACAGGTATCCTCTCCCCCCTCCTCCCCCGAAAGGTGCCACATGTGGCACCGGAGAGGGGAGGAGACAAATGAGTGGAAATTCCACTTTTGGGTGAAACTCCGCTTTAAAATTAAACTTTCCTATAGCTTTTGGACCTATTGTGGTTACTACTTCTACTGGTCAGTTTAGGCCTATTACCAATGAAAAAATCAGCTGTCACAGCCTAAAAGCCTTTTTTTTAAGTTAATCATATTGGGGTGCTGTTGTATGTAGGTCAATCTAAATGTAAATATAAAAAATCAATTACACATTCAAAATGTGTGATACCAGAATATGACATCTCCCATGTATGTCGTTTAAAGAATTGTTGTTTTTTTCCCATGTCCCCTTCAACGTCGCTTTAAAAGCACCTTCTCCCTGTTATATGGTGTTTTCAGAAGTTTCTTTTTAGTTTATTAAATGTCCCCCAAAGCATTGCCTATGCCCTCTTTGACAATATTTTGCCTATTAGGCTTAAAGCGGGGGTCCACCTATCGTTTTTTTTTTTTTTTAGTTCATTCACAAACTTTTCTTCTCAGCATTACATACTCACATATTGTGTGTAATATGTCCGCCTGTGTCAGATTTTGTTGGAAAGAATAACTTATATTATTCACTGCAGGCGGTTTCCATCTTCATTGTGGGCATTTGAAGCCCACAAGCATTTATTTCCTGGATGTGGTGAATGCTGTGCTCCCAGCATTCACCGCTCGTTCCCGCACATGCTCAGTGGCATCCTGGGAAGCCTGAGACTAGCTCCCAGGAGTCTTGGAGAGGCTAGAAACACGCCTACTCCCACGGGAGGAGAACCAGGAAGTGCAAAGAAGAATAGAAAAATAAAAGGTAATTATGGCGATTTAAATTTTTTTAAACGGCATGTCAGCATCTAGGCAAGGAAGAGAATACATACAGATATTGTTCAAAATTTGGGTGGAATTCCGCTTTAAAAATAGCCGGAATTTAGTATTAGGATTTACCCCATGTACCCCTCCCCAACATAGACTTTACTGGGGTGTGCAGCTAAGTTCATGTTTTAGGGATTTCAAGTGGCATTCAACTAAACACCTCCGAACCAAACCTGGGCAGATTTGCTAATCTCTAACCTGCAGCAGCAGGGAGAGTGGGGGGAAGTTGTTAAGCTTTCTTTTGCTGCCTACCATACTGGTCTACCTTGTGACACTGTGCTATTTATGTGTGGTGCACAAATTGTTATAAGTCTCAGGAGGAGAGACAAGTGAACCACATGTCTTAATTTAAATAGACACTAGTTGTTAGCTTTGTTAATGCTCATGCACAGCTCAGTTTTATCCTACGTTCCTTATTATTTTTTTCAATTCTCTGTCACACACAAGAATGCAGTATTACTGTTAATAGTTATGCCTTGCTATATTAAAGTGGTTGTAAAGGCTCAAGGTGCAGCAGCTACCCAAGCTCTAAAACTTACCTGAGCCCCATCTCGGTCCAGCGATGCACACGAGAACCTCAGTTCTCCGAGGTCTCTCCTTCCTGATTGGCTGAGACAGCATCAGTAGCCATTGGCTGCCGCTACTGTCAATCACAACAAGTGACCTAATAATGAGAAAGCGAGGACTGAGTCGAGCCGTGCTCCATGTGTGAATGGACACACGGAGCAGTGGCTCTGAAGCTAGCCTGCTCGGTTGCCCCCATAGCCAGCTGCCTGCTATGGGGGCACTAGGCAGGAGGGATGGGCCTGGAGCACAAGCGGGGGGGGGCATAGAAAAGGAGGATTGGGGCTTCTCTGTGCAAAACCATTGCAAAAACCAATGGTTTTGCATAGAGCAGCACCGATCCTCCTCTTCTGTGGTCCCCTGCTGGTGCTCCTGCCCCCCCCTTCTGAGTGCCCCAATAGCAAGGGGCTTGCTTTGGGAGCAATTATGCATACTAGCTCCTGAGCTGGCTCTGTGAGTCCATAAGACACACAGAATGCGGCTCAACTCCCTTCTAACTGGCTGTGATTGACAGTAGCAGGGGCTGATGGCTTTTGCTGCTGTGTCTGAGCCAATGAAGAAAGAGAGAGAGCTGAGAGAACCTCTGCTCTCATGCACATTGCTGGATCGAGCTTGGGCTCAGATAAGTTTAAGGGGGTGTTTGCATCATGCATGTAAGGAGTTAGAGTACTGCTTTAAGTCATTATAATATGTTATACAAGAAGAAATGTATTTTGCTTTGATATATAGAGAGTTAGAAATGCTATGTGCTAATACAGGATGTACATGTGGTCAGTCTGACACTTAATATAGAGAATGAATAACAAAGTTATAACAAGTTAGAAGTTGGGTGTCTGGAACATTGGCAAATTGCCTAATATACGTAGCTTGATATATATTTATATTTAAACATAGCCTGAGAGATGTCTCCAGGCAGAATATGCAGTTTGTGACGTTTATGCTTTTTTTTTTATAAAGTTTATGCTTCAATCTCATTGGCTCATAATAAAGAGGGAGTTTTTTCTCTCTCTGTAAGTGTATAAGATATATGCAAACCCAATAAATAATCGTAATTTTGATTCACCATGTGTGTGTCTTGATTACCCGATCGATCAGAGAGTTCTATCCATACACCCATAGGTCCAACCCGGGTTCAAAGGAGAAATAGGGGCGACTTAACAATGCAAAGAATTAATTTATTAGGGAGAATTTATTCATTTGTCTTTGCAGACCATATCTTCGACTTCAGCAAACTAGTCAATCAATGCCTAATATCTTCAATCTTTTATATAGATATTGAATCAACATATTCATTAGACAAAACACAATTAAAATATACGAAGAAAAAATCTAACATTCAAGAAGACTCAAGTGACAGTGAAGATGATGAAGAATTTGAAGTGCCAAAAAGAAAACGAGTTGTAAGAAAATCTACAAGGAGGAGGAAAGTGGAAGAACAGGAGACTGAAACAGAAACGGAGTCTGAAGAAGAGCAAACTAACAAAAGAAAGTCATATGTAGTAAAAAACATGACTAAGAATGAGAAAGTAAGCAATAACAAAAATGACGGCAACGCTAAAAGGACTAACAAAGATGATAAAAAAGATGGTCACAAAAAGAATAGGAAACATAGCAGGTAAGGAAATTAATTTATAGTTGCTCATTGTATGAATTCAGTTCTGTGTATAGACTGAACCATGGGTTATTGATTTCTGTAAATAAAAAAACATTATACATTCCTTTTAGGGATGAAATTCAGAAAAACAGCTAAGTACACAACTGAAATATATACAGAGCAAAGGTTTAACCTGCCAAAATATTTGTAATTCTCTTCAGTCATTTTTGTAATTTTTATACCTCTGCAAGAAAGCATAATCAGGTCACTGATGTCACTGCGGCAGCAATGCAAATTGGTCATAGACACACAGTGCAGCCTGCTAACATGACATTAAAGGAGCAAAATAAATATTGTAAAAATAATATTGTAGTCCCATGTCTATTATAGGAAGAGAAGCTACTCCCATCAGCAATAATGATGACAGGTATCATCACTACTGCATGTCACAGTCAACTAGACCAAAGCACTCTATTTTAGTAAGCCGTGATGTGCAGTAAAAGTATAGCACATTTTGGACCAAGTTTGGACTGAACCTTGGCTCTTTGTGCATTTGTAAGGGTAGGTTGGTGGGTGGTTGTCACATTCTCCATATTTCTCTCGTCATTGGGCACCAAATGTGGTAGGAGACCTATCCTGGGGTGGGTTCTTCTGGGCTACACTAGGCATCTAGAAGAGGGTCACTTGTCCTAAACATGGGACACCTTTACTTGTGTGGCCAGCTTGAACTTTAGTTAACTCTCTTGATGCTAATATAGACCACCATGGTCACTGTTGCATTTTGGAGTGACACGCAGAGCCAATGCCAGTTTATGCAGGTCTACTCTCTCCACTGTAGGTGGTGATCTCTGCAGTTGGAGAGGAAGTCAATAGGAACATAGTTCCTCTATGGTTTTCTGGGTCACTGGGGAAGCATCCAATTGGATGCCGCCACCCCATGTGACTCTGGCAGCCATCTTGAGTCAGGCAGAGCTTTTTTAAGGCCCTGGCTCCCAGGTTTGATGTGCATTTGTAAGTTGGTGGAGTAGGGACAGATATCCCACCTGTTAAGGACAGCACTAGCAGCAGCGAAAGGGCGAAAGGCTCCTGATGAGGGGGGGAAAGCTTAGGGCCCGCAACCTCTCTGGACACCTGCCTATTGGGCACAAGACAGTCAGGAAGCATTCTTCCCCTCTCTACAGATGCTGACAGTTGGCTACAGTCGGCTCTTTACATACTGTTGTAACTGTGCATGTTTCCAGTTAGGCTGCCTTCCCTTTGTGTTATTTGTGAAGTGTTTCTTCATTATTTCAAGGTTTTTTTCACTGAACTGGGACTGAGAGTGTTATTCCGCTGCACTGCGCTGCACCCCACCTAACCCTCTACCCCTGTCCAGCAAATCTCCGCTAACTCATTCCAAGTAATGAAATGGGGTCCCGCCATACACCTAGCGCAGACTCCATGTTTGCACTACACTTAACTCTTCCTCTTCCATACCTTTCCCCAGACTGAGGACATCTGTGGTGCTGCTCTGCTTCCACTGCCACAGGAGACAGACCACTCACAGAGAAAGTGACGACAACTCCTCCTACAAGAGGCTATGCCATCTGTCACATGTACACATGTGTATTTGCATTACACCCCTTGAGTAACTTTGGACCAGGGAGGGACAGAGATTAAAAAGTTTTACTGAAAACCTTGATTATTCCAGCTAACATTAGTAATAGTCTTTTTCTAACATTCATAGTCCCTAACTCAGGCATACCTGCACAGGACAGAGTCCATTATGGCAGAATTCCAGCATTGGTGTCTTTGGGCGTTTTGTAGCTTCTCAGTGGTCCCATACTCTGTAGAGGCTCTTTATCCATAGGTGCTCAAGTTTCAGCAGAAGGCTGTGTGGATGAACCCCGGTAACCACGGCATATCAAGCAATTTGCGCACCTATTTAGTCATTGCCCTCTGAATTGGACCCTTGTCCCATTTTTATACAGTACAGAAGAAGTGGGTCTGACCCAAGAAAGCCTGCAAAGAAAGAACCAGGGAACATATTAGCACTCACCCACCCATCTGGAGAAGCAAAGAACTCAACCTGCTTACACGAACACTTGAACATGACTGCAAAATGTAAGAAAAAAAGGTGTGAGGTCCACACCAAAAATCCATACCAGGCCCTTATTCGAGCATTTTTTTTCTTGTTCTTTTGTGCGTAGTTCCTCCTTAAAATGCATACTAGAATTTGGGGACCTCACTTTTTTTTCCCACATGGGGTCCCCAGTAAAATCTATACAAGATCTAAAGGGCAGATATGAATTAGGAGGGGAACCCCGTGCTGTTTTTTTGTGTGGGGGTCCCTCAGTAACATTATACCAGACCGTCATGTAGGATAAAGGTCTGGTATAGATGAAGTAAATAGCAGAACAAAGCAACTGAGAGCTGTCATTTTGCTGGCAATTTAAGCACACTTTTTTCTTTATAAATCTCAGTTTTACTCTAGTAGGTTGTAAATATTGCACAAATGCACTACTTTACAGACAGGGTCAGGGCAACTCCAAGGCGTGTTATTTAAAGTGTTTTGCATTTTTAATGTTTCACTTTAAGCATTAGTAAAATTGCTGTAACCACTCAAACTAAGCTTGTGAAAATAGTTTTTTGCTTTGGTAAATGTTCCTCATTGTAGCACCCAGCACCCCATGCCATTTGTTTGACAATCCCTTGCTAATAGCCTAGAAAATGGGCAATTTCTTTTTTTTTATTTAGCTCCCATTGATTTTATCAGGGTTTAGATTTGGCAACCAAACTTTAACCATTTTTGAATAAAAAGACGGATTTATCCATTCCGGTCTGCGGCTGTCCAGGTCTTCTTGTTCTCTTCTACAAACTTTAACCATGTTAGCCAAACCTTGCTTGAACTGAACCCAGGTACAGGTATGTTTGGCTCATCACTAATTATTATTAGGAATGAGGTTTGGGTTTGGAGCCATGTTGGGTTCAAGGTGGATCTCACAGTTTGGTTGTTCAGTAAAACTCAGAATTTATGAAAAAAAAATATGCACCACATAATCTTTCTCCCTGGTCAGATAGGTTGCTGAGCAGGGGCGGATCCAGAGCTTAGTCTCGGGAGGGGCACTGCCATAAAATTTTGCGGGCAATTTGTCGGGCAATGGCTGGTGTTGGCGCTTCAATCATAACAGCACCATGGTTGATGTGGTGTCAGGATGATTGAGGCGCATTATTTATATTATTACATTGTAATGTAAAATGAAATCGTTCAACTCACCATAATGCAGAATCATTGGGAGCCCTGAGCGTGTCACTTGCTACCGTCGCCTGCCACCAGATGCAGCGTGTCACTTGCCAATGTCGCCTGCCAAAACATGCGGATTGTCACTTGCCAATGTCGCCTGCCACAAGATGCGGATTGTCACTTGCCAATGTCGCCTGCCACAAGATGCGGATTGTCACTTGCCAATGTCGCCTGCCACAAGATGCGGATTGTCACTTGCCAATGTCGCCTGCCACAACATGCAGATTGTCACTTGCCAATGTCGCCTGCCACAAGATGCGGATTGTCACTTGCCAATGTCGCCTGTCACAAGATGCGGATTTTCACTTGCCAATGTCGCCTGCCACAACATGCAGATTCTCACTTGCCAATGTCGCTTGCCACAACATGCGGATTGTCACTTGCCAAGTTGCCAGTGGATGTGTCCTAGAGTGAGGGCGGGCAGTGAGAGATATTGTAACTCATCAGAATATGCATGCAAAAGCATGTTGCATTGCGGCCATCTTGGTACACCCTCACTTGTCAGCAGTAAGACTAGAGTTAGAAGTCGGCAAGCAGACATCTTTATACACCCACCGGAGTCTTGCTTTTCACAGTTATTTTTAATAGTAAACTCAGCTTATTTAGTGAAATATAAGTTGAGTTTACTGTTAAAAATGACTGTGATAAGCAAGACTCTGGTGGGTGTATAAAGATGTCCGCTTGCTGACTTACAAACACTAGGCTTACTGTGGACGAGTGCGGGAGTACCAAGATGGCCGCGACGCCATGTCCCTTCAGTCACATTATCAGAAGGGGAGCGGCTTCAACACCTGCCTGCTCGCTGCCTCGCTCAGCCTCAGTCACACACCAGCCGCCCGCTCCAGGCCCTGTCACACTGTCACGTCGGTCGGCTCTGAGAGACTCGAGTCCGACCTCCGACGTGACGCCGTGACTCACTCACTCACTGCAGTGTGAGTGTGACTGACCGTGACGTCACTCGTTGCTAATGCCAGGGCCGCCTGGCGTCTAGCAACGAGTGCAGAGCAGGGAAGAGGCTCCACCCACCTATCCTTCCTTCAGTGTCAGTGACCGCCGCCACCACCCGTACATACCACGCGCGAGTCTCTCTCTTGGCGCCGCTGATCGGCACATGTGAGAGAGAGACTCGGGCCGGCAGCGGAGTGCAGGAGACAGTTACATTAAGAGTGTGTGTGCTATTATTTCGGGGGGGGCAATTGCCCTGTTGCCCCCCCCCTGGATCCGCCCCTGTTGCTGAGAGCTAACAATAGGGAGAAATACAGTGCTACACAATGCTGTGACATGCTATGCTGACTGCATTGCAGTGATTTATTGGGGTTATTTTATTTAATTTAATGTTTCTCTAGAGTTAAAAAAAAAGGACATAGCAGAGGTAGAGTCACACAAACTGGAAGTAGGGCATGCGCGCCATTTTATTTCCAACGTGACAAAATAATACAGTCACAGCACATGCAATAGATATTTGAATGGCTAACAAAATCTCCACAACCTACATTCTCCCAGGTACAGAGCAGTTGTCTGCCAGCATTATTAATGCGCTGTCCTCCTCCTTCTCTGATAATCCCAATCCCACTTTAGCCCAACAAACTGAGGAGCCTGCAGAATTTTTGACCCTATCATAGCCAACTTGCAGCAGGAGGATGATTTGAGTGACGTGCAAGTCATACTCTTTTCTGACAGGAAACTTTTGGGACAACCATAGAGGAAGAGGGTAACTCCAGGGCCGCTGATAGAGGGGACTACTGGTATTCATGTAGGGGGCCCGAACAGCAGGGGAAATTAGTGTGGCAAGACAGAGGGGAAATTACAGGAACGATGCCTTATGCGGCTCTCTACAGCATCTGAAAGCCGGTTTCTCTCCCACCTGCTGCAGGGAGATACACAGACACAGTGTGTCGTTCCTATAATTGCTTCCCCCACACCGATCCCTCTCCCTGTTCTACCTGCTTCTGATTCCCCCCATGTGCCCCCCATTACTGTGCCAGCCTCCCCCAACACATTCCCACAGTGCTACCAGCTTCCCTCTCCCACCAGCTGCCACGGGTACAGGTCATGTGTCAGGATGGAGATCAGAGGAAGGTGCTGGTAAATATGTTATTTACCAGTCCCTTCCTTTTTTGAATGGGCAAAGGGAGTGAATGGTACTGATCAATCCTGTGTCCATTGATAACTACTTAACTCCTCTTACTTAAGTTGCACCTATTTATCTGCATTCTTGTCTTCTCTACATCCATTCAAAGAGCAGAATTTATTGCCTGAGCTATCAAAAAATAAGGGGCACAAGAGCTGAAATTACACACAGCAGAGCTCAGTGAGGAGAGCTCTGAGAGCTGATTGGAGGTAAGGGGCACACTCCTCTTCACAGTACACAGGAACAGAGTTGAGGCTGTCAACCACAGGCTATGTGCTGGAAATCCCTCCCTTGTTACCTTTTGTCTCTTAGTGTCAGGAAAACTTGTCAGAAGCGACTCATGCAGATAACAGAGGAACGGGGCATCAGACAGAAATTACACTTAGTGCTCTGGACACATTATAGAGGGATATGCTTTGTTCACATTTCATGTTTGAGGTTTACAATTACTTTAATTAAAAACTTCATTAGCATGTTGATGTGGGGGGGGGGGAGGGTGGGACCAGGGAAGGCAAAATACAGGCAGATTAAAGTATAACTAGAAGCCCCGTACACACAATCGGACTTTCCGACAACAAAACCGCGGAATTTTGTTTGAAGGGTGTTGACTCCAACTTGTCTTGCTTACACACGTTCACACAAATGTTGGCCAACAATTACAAACGTAGTGACATACACTTTGGACTTTTGTCCGACGGACTTGTATACACACGATCAGAAAGTCTGACAACATACATTTGTTGGCGGAAAATTTGAGAACATGCTAGCCAACATTTTTTGGTGGAAAGTCCGACGACAATTGTCTGATCCAACATTTCCAGTCGGAAAATCCGATTGTGTGTACAGGGCTTAAGAGCAAAACTGTTATTTAAATTTTGGATAGAGTGGAGAGGGATTAGAACCCCTGTCAGTTTTTTATTGCTGTCTATGCCCCCTGTTTAGGAGATACTCTATTTGTCCTCTATTGTCCTATTTACCTTTGTGCCCCCGTTTAAGAGATGCTTTATTTGTCCTGTATTTGTCCTGTTTACCATTATCATTGAAAAATAAAAGTAAAAGAAAATCTAAAATGTTGGATTGTCCCCAGAAAAGTAACAGCCAGTGGCGGATTGACAGTTCAGGCACTTTGGCCGTGGTCCGAGGGCCCGGCTGAGAAAGGGGGGGGGGCGCTGCCTGCTGGATTTCTCAAATCGGCGACAAACTTTTTAGGGCCTGGGCCAGAGCACGGGAATGAGCACAGGACCTAGCACGCACTAGTGTCAACACCAGAATCGGCACCCTGCTCAGAAAACCCCGCCCACAGTCCCTACTGAAGGCCTTCCACAGCCCCTACTGAAGCCATCCCACTCTACCATCCCAGTGTGCATGTGTGTGTCCGGCCGCGGCTCCTCCTGTGGTTGCCTAGCAGCGGGATGCTGTAGATGGCGAAGTGGTGGGTGTAGCCACCATGGTGCCCAAGTAGAAGAAGGGAAAGGGAGCGTGGGTGGGAAGAAGGTGGAGGAGATGACTAGGGGGAGCCATCCTTGAGGAGAGCAAGGAGTTCTACCAACTCCAGATCGGGGACCTGGAGGGCTGCCTGGAGAGGTGATGGGGGGAGGGAGCTACAGGTCTCAGCATGCCCAGACTGGAATCAGAGGAGCAACAAGTCTCAGGTGTGGTAGGACTGAAACTCCCAGCATGCCATGGTGAAGTAAAAGGATAGGGGTCATATTGACAGCCAGAAAATCAGCATTTCCAGAGGTAGATGTCAGTGACATAGACAGATTTCCCTAAGGGCTCATTTACATCGCAGTCTCTGCATTCCCTGGGCATTCACCTGTGTGTTCAGTGCATTCGCAGTGCCTTTTGTGGAACAATTACACATGTTTTCAGGCACACAACCATTAAACTCTATTGGAATAAATGTTTTCATGAAAGTGAATCAAACTCCTGCATGCTGCCTCTTTGATGCGCTTTCATAAAACACGCGTTCTGATCTAATGGCAGCGTGCCTAAAAACTTGCATAGAAAATGTGACAGGGAAAAGAACGCACCACACTCATGTGATTCCGGTCAAAGTCATGTTTGCGCATTTTCGTGTGCATTTGCAGCTCAGAAATATGCAGCACACTGCACTTTTTTAAACGCACATGAAAGCGCTGCAGTGGTATAATCAAAGCTGATTGGGATCCATTTTCTTGTCCATTTGTTCATGTGCCCAGGGGCAGACTTACTGGTCACGCACTTCGGCAGTGGCCTGAGGGCCTGGCCGCTGAAAGGGGCCCGCCGGCACCACCTACTGGAACTCTCAGGGCCGGTTCGGGGTCAGGGGCAAAAAAAATTGCGGCTGCGGACCCATGGAGACCATCTTTTTTGGGCCCCGACCGGCCCCAGCGCTGCCTTGGAGGGGAAGGGAGAGGGCGCGCGCCGCTGGATCACACAGAGTGGGTATCTCCCGCTGTGACACCTGGTGACCACTGTCATACAAAGATCCCCCTTCTGGACTACCTCCTTTGATAGACGTCACACTGGTCCAATGCCAATATGTGTGATGTCTATCAAAGGAGCCGATCCAGGAGGCGGGACTTTGTTTGACAGAGACCACCTGGTAATTAATTCAAATCCATGCTGTGTCACAGTGGGAGATCCCCACTTTGTGTGATCCGGCTGCTCTCCTCTCTCTAATCCCCATACACTGATGAGGCTGCATTGATGGGCACTGGTGAGGCTGCATTGATGGGCATTCATCAGGCTGCATTAATGGGCACTGGTGAGGTTGCATTGATGGGCACTGATGAGGCTGCTCTGATGGGCACTGATGAGGCTGCTCTGATGTGCACTGATGAGGCTGCGCTGCTGGGCACTGGTGAGGCTGCATTGATGGGCACTGGTGAGGCTGCATTAATGGGCACTGGTGAGGCTGCATTAATGGGCACTGATCAGGCTGCACTGATGGGCACTGATCAGGCTGCACTGACGGGGACTGGTGGGGGCTCTTTCTAACATAGACTTTTAAAAGGACACAGAGAGGACCCGCACATGCATGTAACATCATTACGTGTTGCGCTGCATGCCTCCACGCACTGGGCCTGCTGCAAACCTTCAAGTTTTACCACCCCAGATAGGGCAAAGGCTGCTGCCTCCCTCCGAGTCCCTCCCCCGTCTTGGCAAACAGTGCATGGAATGGCAGAAGAGGGGAGAACACACCAGCCAGCCACAGCAGGCCAGGGCGCCTGCCAGTTACACTGATGGGCACTGGTGGGGGCTCTTTCTAACATAGACTTTTAAATGGACACTGAGAGGTCCCGCACATGCATGCAACATCATTACGTGTTGCGCTGCACGCCTCCACGCACTGGGCCTGAGGCAAACCTTCAAGTTCTACAGCCCCAGATAGGGCAAGGGCTGCTGCCTTCCTCCGAGTCCCTCCCCCATCTTGGCAAACAGTGCATGGAAGAGGAGCGGACACACTAGCCAGCCACAGCAGGCCAGGGCACCAGCCAGTTACACACCCACAGCAGGCCAGGGTGTCAGCAACCCACCAATGGTGACCCACCCAAATCAGGGCCAGGGTGCCCGCCAGCCAGCCACCCGCAGTGACCCACCCACACCAGGGTCAGGGTGCCAGCCAGCCAGTCACCCATGGTGACCCACCCACACCAGGGCCAGGGTGCCAGCCAGCCATCCACAGTGACCCACTTACACCAGGGAGCCGGCAAACCACAGCAGGGTGCCAGCCAGCCACCCACAGGAGCCAGTCACAGAGGACACGGGAGCCAGCCAGCCACAGAGTATGTGGGAGCCAGCCAGCCACAGAGGAAACGAGAACCAGCCACAGCTACAGTACCCACAGATAAGGTAAGAGGAGAGCTACACAGTCCAAATTTTATTTCTACTTTGTAGAGATTGGGACAGGGGTGAGAGTCATGGCACAAGGAGGGAGTTCCATGAGGACCAGAGTGAATAAAGGTGGTCACTGTATACTCTGTTAGAAAGAGGCCCCCCTCCGGGTCTCATTATACTCCTTTGTAGTCTCTAATGGGACGTGGAGGGGGGGTCTCTCTCTAACAGAGACTCTCTAATGGACACTGTTAGAAAGGGACTTCCCTCCAGGTCCCATTAGACTCTGTTGTAGACTCTAATGGGGCCTGGAGGGGATGCTTTTTACTGTAACAGACTGTCTAATGGACACTGTTAGGGAGAGACCCCCCTCCAGGTCCCATAAAAAAAAGGCAGAAGTTGTACTTTGTGCAACATATAGGGTGGGTCATGGGCAGGGCCAGGGTGGGTCATGGTCAGGGCCTGAAGGGGGCCCTGGCTATATTTGGTCTGTTGTCAGTCCGCCCCTGGTAACAGCAGAGAAATCTTCCAATATGGACACTAGTTCTACTGACCTGGGGGTCCCCATGGAATTCCCCTAATTTACAGGGATTTTCTGTCACTTCCTGTTTGGTTATGGGACAGGAAGTGAAGGGAAATCAGCACAATGGGACACAATGGGAAAAAAGATCTGACAGGGGTTGTAACCTTCCCTTAGAGCCCTTTCATACTGACAGTGCGGGGTCATCAGTGGTAAAGCGCCGCTAGTTTACTGTCGTAGAGGCGCTTTCCGGCTTTAGGGGGGGGGGGCGCTTTTAACCCCCACTAGCGGCTGAATAAAGGGTTAAAAGCACCCGCAAAGCGCCGCTACCGCGGTGCTTTGCAGGCACTTCGGTGGCACTGCACATTGATTTCAATGGGCAGGGGTGCTTTAGGAGCGGTGTACACACTGCTCCCAAAGCGCCTCAAAGAAGCTGCTTGCAGGACTTTTTTTGATGTCATGCCAGCGCAGTGCCCCAGTGTGAAAGCACGCGGGCTTTCACACTGGGACTGCAGATGAGGCATTTTTCAGGTGCTATTTTTAGCGCTAAAGCGCCTGAAAGACGCCTCCATTGGGAAAGGGGTCTTACTCTATCTAAAATGGAAATTGTATTTTTGCCTATAGTTCTACATTAAACTTCAACTTCTTTCATCTCAATTGCTACCAGCATAACCACCTCCTAGCACCTCTCCTCCTTCTTTCTCCTTCTTGTGTTGGAATACAGAACTGTATTTTGTGCAACAACTACTGTACATCAGTATTTAGTAGAGATATATTTTTCAGCCAGTAGATGGCAGTGTTTATAAGTTTGTAGCTGCAGCTATGCTATGCTCAATGTCTTTCCCTGGATAAAGTCTCCTGTTTCTGGTCTGCAGTTAAGCAGCAAAGCCCATGTGGACTGTGCACTGTTTGTTCTGTAGGGCTATATACAGATCTTCTAACAGGTTATGGGCCCAGAGAAAAGTTGAGAGCCCAGTCATAGACAGTTACAGCAAACCCAGTCAAACATCTGTCCTATGTTGCTCTCGTAGCAATAAATCAGAGCCAGATTCATGGAATGAAATGCAAAGACTTCCAACCAAAGAGAAACAAAAGTGGATCAGAGCATTTGATAAAACCGCTTAAAAGAAACTGATTTATAGAACTGAGATGCAAAATGGGACAAATATAAGGAGTATTCGTTGAGTGGAGATGTTTGCATACAGAATTGTATTTTGTGCAACAACTACTGTACAATACATCAGTATTTAGTAGAGATACATTCTTCAGCCAGTAGATGGCAGTGTTTATAAGTTTGTAGCTGCATCTATATTATGTTCTATGTCTTTCCCTGAATAAAGTTTCCTGTTTCCTTGAAAAAAAAAGTATGGCATTATCTTTTTTTTTTAATCTTACTTACCTAGGTGGATACAGCATCGATGAGATGCTGCATCTGTCCCCCGCTATCTCTAAGGCTGAGGACTGAGCAATTAAACACCGCTGATTGCTCAGTTCTCCCCACCACTCTGAGCAGAGAGCCATGACTGTCAATCAGCGGCTCAATCTCTGCTCTGCCCCCTGCGCTCACTGGAGTACTGAGCTGTGGAGGGGGGCAGGAGCAGCTGGGAGGCAGATTGCTGAGAGGATGAGCCAGATGCCACTCCAAGCATCTGGTTGGATCCCGACCATATGGTCGTTATCTTTCCCCAGCCTGGTCTGGCTCTGTGATGTCAGCTGACGTATCACAACTAACTGCACTCCTGTGATTATATTGCAACGCGTCTTGGAATTTAAGGCCTTTTCCTGCTAAATGGGATTTTTTCCTGTCCTTATTTTAAACTTCTTGCTGACCACCTAACCCATATGTGTGGCAGCAGGGCCTTAAAGCCAAAGTTCCACACATATGCACTGCATGCTCTCTGCCCACATATCACTGGATGCTCTCCTTGTAACAGTTTTGCTCATTCATTAAAATAATAGATAGTAAAAGCACACACAGCATACATAAAATATTTTATAGAAAAAGTCTCACAGTGTAAATCCATAATCAATCATATGGTCCAGCGATATAGATAGATTGT